>VXAY01001694.1:699159-945278 GCA_013399855.1 Oxyruncus cristatus
AAAACAAAAAAAACCAACAACCTACCAAACAAAAAAACCCTAAACTATGAAGAGACAGAATTTAAGAACAAAAGACTGAGCAAAAAAAGTGATCTTTCATTCACGAGCAAAAAAATACGCATATACATACAGATATGCTAACTAACTTAACCAAGAGAATCAAAAACTGGACACATCAATAAGCTTTTTCTTTATATCACTGATTTAGTCTCAGCCTTGTAGACTGCCATGCGTTGTGACCAAGCAGTTTCAAGGGGAATGCAAAAATACAGAATTGGCTATTGCACGGTGTCACAACTCTGGAACCTGCACAGCACATGGAGTTCAATGGGAGACAAGACAAACACCAAAATTTTAATTACCCTCCCTACACTTCCAGTAAAGGTAAACTAAGGGACAGAAAATTACAGTCACAGGCTAAAATGTAAAAGGCTCGATCTCAAAAAAAACCCCAGAGGCTAAGATAAAATAGTTTTGGTTTGTATCTTTTTCTGTTTGCAAACTGTGCCATTATTTTTCACTAAAAAAAATTACATTAACATCAATCTACAAAATAAACTTACAAGTAAATAGAAAAGTAATTTTTGTGATGCATTTTTCTATTTATTCTCTTTCTTATAACCAGTTACTCGCAGTAAGCTGCCGAAATTCACTTCTATTTTTCTTTTATTATAGTATGAATTGCAAAAATGAAGTACAAGTATATACTGTACCTTGTTTTACCTGTAAGGAACACACACCTGACAAAAGGCAATCTTCACATCCAGAGTAGGTTCACCACAATAATACAAGAAATGGCGGCTCATAAATACCTGCAATTAAAGAAAGGAGACATAGAAATCTTGTCTGTCTGCTGATGTGCAAGTACAATGCAGCTCTAGCTACATTTGGATTCTAAACCCAACATGAGTTGCTACCCAGCTCGTGAACAACAGAAATGTTGGAACACTGAACTGTAAATAGGCTTTAAATTCTTTCTGATGCTCACCAAGGTTATGGCCTCAAATATCACTTGGTTACGTCTGCAAAATTTTACAGTAACTGATGCCATTATCTCAAAGTTTATCATGTCAGTGGTATACTCCTGCACCAACAAAATTTAAAATCAGGTCAATAATGTTTTAAACAATGTAGGAATGGGAGGCAGTTATTGTTATGGGGAGGAAAGAAACAAGTCCTAAGTTGAAAAATATTAGGAAAGTTATAGAAATGGAAAGACTAATTACATTGCTGTATAAATCCATGGCACAAACACTTTATGAATGTAGTTCTGGTTCTCATCTTAACATTATACAACTAAAAAAGCTACAATAAAAGGCAGTAACAGGTTCAAAGCACATACAGATTCCATACATGAAACAACTGCACAGATGGGGAATTTTTTTTTTAGCCTGTAGAAGAACTGAGTGGAAATATGCTGGAGATCCACAAAATGATTGGCATACTTAAAAATGAAAACAGGCTCCCATGCTTTGTTTTTTTTTTTAATGAAAAAGATCTGTGGCATCAAGTTATGTTATCAAAAAACAGATTTAGAATCAGTAATAGGAGAGACATCTTTATATGCTCCTTAATGACTATGAAACTCCCTGCCTCGTGTTGCTGTGGAAGTCAGAAGTCAACATAAGTACTAATATGATTAGGTAAATTCACATAAGTAGGAATCTGCTAAAGGCTATTAACCTCAAAAATATCACCCCTGACCCAAAACAACTCTGAGTCACAGTCTGCCACTATATGCTCATCCCATCTTTTGATTCTTTCACAGGCATCTGATACTGGCCAAGAAAGCCCTACACTAGGCTAGACAGGCCTCCCCATGTACCCTATTACAGCTGTTTTAGCTTAATTCCAGAGTATCACATTCAGCTCTGACTAACCAATCCTTTCCTAGCTGCATTCTAGCGTGGACATCAATGGGGAAAAAGAACCAAACCAAAACACAGTAATGCCATCAAGCTGAAATAGGTATCTGTAGCAACTGACCTACAATATGTAAGGTGGAAGAAGTCCTGCCAAAGATGGACTTCTGAAGCTGATAAAGGAATTAGCAAACCTGTTTTAAAAACTGATTGTAATGCTGTATAAGTAAGCACTACAAGAAGCCCCCCTTACATGAAATGCTGTGTTTCCCAGAATACCTTGGGACAACTTCTATGTATATTTTGACCCCTGTACCTTTCCCCATTGGCTGTGAAACCTTGCCGCTATGGGCGGTGGCTAAGGTATCCTCAGCTCCTTGATTGGGCGTATGCTAATTTCCCCAAACCTATAAGTACCTGGACCCTAGAACAATAAATCCTTTTTCCTGCTTGTCTCCCGGTGTGTGGTCCTTGTGGTCCCGGTTTGGGGCTCAGGGGACCACGTGGCCGGGGAACCGGGGGAGCAATCCCCCTCCAGCATAAAGATTAACACCTAACTTCTGGAGGTATCCCAGCACCCGCAGGTATCTATGTCACAAGACTTTGGAGCACATCAATTTTTCTGCATGACTCCAAAAAAACCACCCAAACCAAACACACCAAACCACAACAACGAAAAACTTTTAACAGTACAATTAAAAAGAAAAGCAACTCTTAGGTAAGATAAAATAACTAATATGTAACTTCATGTTTTTCTTTTCAATATAAGCTCATCAGAGAGACTTAAAAATCAAAACAAAGAAACCGTCCAACCATCACTGCATGAAGACAAAGCCACTACATAGCTACTTAGGGCACTTGTCTCCAAGAGGAACAATTGATTCACTTCAGGTGTAAATGGCACTAAATAAGACAAGACAATCTGCAATGACTTAAACTCACATCAACTGATCAGGACTAAAGAAACTGCAAGAAAGTATTTGCCAGTACTTGCCAACTTCAGTGCATCACATGCTCCCACATGAGTTTAATTTTTAATGAATGAATGTATGAATAATCCTGTTATGAAAGCAAGTTCATGACCTTTTCTGCATCACGTTACAGTGTCTGAGATTGCTGTCTCATTGCCCAGTGAGTCATTACCAGTCTCACACTCCGTAGAGGGTTTATATTAGTTTATGTTAAAAAAAGGAAGAAAGAAAATTAAAAAAAAAAAAAAAACCAAACGTTTGTCATTATTCATAATGCCAGTGATTTCTGGAAAGCCAGCAGATAATTACACTGTCATGCTACAGATATATACACTGGCATGATGCATTATATTGCTATAATAATCAATGACTGAAATGTCAATATGGTCAATATCTGATTATAACACACCACATTCAAGAAAGAAACTAATAGTGGTAAGTGAAGAAAGGAAGGGAAGAAAAGTGGGGTATTTTGGTTTCTCACTGCATTTGCTGTGAGGGTCTACTGAGAAGACACATTTTGTACTATATATGCATTACTAGGCATACACTGCTCCTCACTTTCCGCAGGAGTGACTGTAACTTAATAGTCACTCTGGGCAGAGCCATAGACTGGTGAATTTTGTGAACTGCAAGACATTTTACAATTTATTATGTTGTCCTTGTATGCATTCCATGCTTATAAAATAATAGAAGCATGACATGTTTTAATGGCTTAGATCAATACCCATATTCCTCTGTACATGAGATATACCAAATGAATCACTACAGAGCTGAGTTCCTCCAATTGTACACCAGGAATGAGAATACACAGCACAGCACAGAGGTCTGTAGGACTGTGTACCCAGGGCAAAACAGCTTTGAGTTCATGTTTTACACAGTGTATATTGAATTCATACAAGCTTCCCTTCAGCGGCCTGTAAGTAATCACACATGTATGTAACTTCTAATTCCTTCATGCAGAAAATACATTCACACTCAACTGCATAAATCTCTTTGATCATATCTCCTCTGGTGCTACCTGACACCACATCACTAGAGACGTTTAAGAAATGTCAGTGTAAAGTGAATAAAGAACTGGCCTGATGCTGAGATAATTGTGTTACAACATAAAGCAGTTATAAAACAAGATGCTACTGAGATAAACAGCGTCACTCATGAGAGATCCAAGCCTTAGGTGAGAGAATAAGCATCCAATATTTCCTTACCCTACTTCTGACACTTTATCTTTTCAACCCTGAGTAAAATCACTCAGGGTGGGAAGAGCTGGGAGAAAGGAACTGTGCTGATACAACAAAACACCTCATAAAAGTCCAGGCTGGCATCCAGCTGGGAAGCGATTGCAGTAGCATCACAGGGAGAAAACCTGTGTGTGAAACACCAACACCACAACTGGATCCCAAATTTTCATCATGATCAAGGGATCTGTGTGTCAGAAGCTGTAAAAACATACAAAATTCAGCAGCAAATACATATGATCTACTTTCAGGCAAAACAAAACTGGGAGGCACTAAAATTAGGAGGAGGAAAGCAGACATGAAGGGAAGATAAAGAAAATCCTGAAAATTCTCTGAGCTGTCCAGCGGCACAGCCCCCAAGGGAACTGCTGCCTGGAATTGTGAACATATCACCGAGGCTTGGCCTCTACCTAGCCTGCTGCTTTGTCATCCTCTTCTTCACTGTACTCCTCCCTTACAAAAAGCTGTTCTTCCAAACAGAATGTTGACTAAAGACATGCCCCAGTTTTAGGCATGACTTCCCATTGCCTGCAGTGCTGCTATCAAATCCGCCTTTTCTGGACAAGGACTTTTTATTTTTAAAAATGGTTATCTGTCTCTCTAGGGGTCAGGAGGATTATCTTATTATTATTCAAACAGGTCTTTGAAGACTGAAAGGATTAAATCAATACTGTTAGTATAATTACTGAGAGCAGAGAGGAAACCATGAAACGAGAGTAGCCTAAACAGACTAGAAAACTGACAGTAGCTGTAGTTCTGGAATACAGCCTCTCGCAGTAAATCTGCTCATCCTTGAATTCTTTCCTCGCCCTCAACATTTTATGATGTTGCTATCCAGTGAACGTCTGGGCAATTTGACAACCAATCTTTTGGCTTAGGGAGCCTTGTTTTCCTACCCAGACCACACTATCAGTCAGATGATTGGCTCCTGGATCCTTGGATCATGGATAGAGAAGCTGTGTTTGCCTTAAGCCAAACAGATGCAAACTTCTGAGGGCCCTGAACTGTCACTGTACCAATCTGAGGACAGCCTCAGCACTTGAACCCACCATGTTGCCTCTGAGCTGCTTCACTAGCTGACCTTAATGAGCTCTCTTGTCTGGACAAAGCATCACAGTCACTTTCTTTTCAGAAAATATCTTCATGATGGGTCCTCATCCCTGTGTCTCCTAATCACCGGGCAAATCCCTCATTCCCAATAACACGAGACAAATCCCTCGGCCTGTCACAGCCTATTTATGCTTTTTGTGAAAATTAAGAAGACAAATGTGGATCCTCAGGAAAGTTCCACATAACTTTTTAATTCAGAGAGATGAGGGAGCCAGCTGCCTTGCTGCAATGCTGCTTTCTTTGTCGCAGCCCAGACAGGCAGGACTCTTCACCTCACCCCACAGGATAACCACCTATGTCAAATGCACCGATCCGGGGATGAAACGAGGTTTTTCTCTTCACAAGAAAAAGCACAGCAGCTGTTTGACCTCTATTTAAACCAGTATTGCTGCACTTACAATGAAAAACCCAAATTAGCCCTGGTGCTGTCTTCACCACCTCCCACGCTCCAGAGACTATACTCTGAGAGGTATTTACACATCCTAAAACAAAACAAAATGGAAACAAATGCTTCAAATCCTAATCTAAAAAATAACCCCACATGGAATTAAAAAATTAGAAGTACAAGTTCTAATTTAAACAGGAATCAAATGGCAACTGAAGATACAATGGGCAGAACTACTAAATATAGTGATGTAAAACTTCACTATATTTAAATATGGCACAGCATGGCTGTAAACTTGAAGGTTTTAACAGAATCCCAGGACATCTCCCAATAATATGCTGTAATCTATGCCCAGTCCCATAAATTGTGATAACCTCAATATATATATCAAGTGCCAAATCCAGCACTTCTTTTTATTTGATATTACCACCCAAATACATCTCATGTGCACAGTGGGTACAGTGAATGTGCTCCCTATCTTCACAGGCATGTAGCTCTGTGTTTGTGCTACAGAAGGTAAAATGAAGTATTTATTACTGCCTCATTCTATTTCATTCATGAACATAATTATTCAGAGCATGAAAAAAATTAATAAAATAGCACCATCATTTAAAGGTTTCCTTTAAAAAAATCCTGTCCCACTTCCATGAGAGGGGGAAATGGATCAATTTATCTGTCACTTAAAAACCTTCTTAAAAAACATTAATGTTCAAAGATTAACCTTTATGAATTATTAACGCTTCCTGATTTGAAAATGTGTTTCAATAATTTCATGCATTTCCAGTACTGGAATTCCTCCATCCTTCATTTTAAAGTATATACTCTCACCACGGTATCTTAAAACTTCTCTGAAACTTTCAGTAATACTGTCACTCCTGTAACTATATTTTTCCTTTACTGAAGTTTGACTATTCTGTTCTGTATAAACAACAAGAGGAATGTTGTTTAGATAATGATATAATAATGAAGACCTGACCAAATTCACATAGTATGGCAAAATGTACTGGCAGAGAACGGTAATGTCTGATCCCCAAACTCCCACAGAATTTCAAATGTGGGCTTTGTCACCTCTAATATGCTCAAGAAAGAAGGCTTGCAATTTGCCCACATTTTTCATATAATTGCTGTCAGTTATGATTGGGATATATATGTTAAAATAATCCTGTCAAACTGGTCTTCAAAGACTAAAACTTCGGGCTTTTTGGTAATTTTTATAGAACTTAAATTTTTTTCACACCTAATTCACAGCACTGCAACAGGAGACCCATTGCTCAGGAAGAAACTCCAAGACCTGACAGGATGAATATGAACCAAAATTTGTAAGTGGATTAATAATAGACAAGGAGAATGTTCCTACTGTAAAAGAGTGCTTTTCTATTGAGTCTATTCTCTCACTTTAATTATTCTTAGAATAACCAGGGAAAGAAATAGTGAACAGTGTAATTATCATGGTTAAATCCCAGGAGAAACAGACAGTTTTCCACTGAGATGAAAAGGGATGGCATGTAAAAATGCTCAAGAATCATGCAAGTAGCTCTAAAACTGAGCTGCTTGAAGAGAAAATACAGGGGTGAAGAAAGAATTTAGGGATAGCACCGAGATGGCTTTCAGAGGAAATTGTTTGTTCTTTTTCATTGCAAACATAACAAAATGAAAAGACAAAGGACTAATGAACAGATTTTCCTATTGATCACAGCTCACATGCAGAAGACAGGACCAAATGAGCCCTTGAGCCCTAAGCCTGGCCTTGCTACCAGGTTCTTGTGTATTACTCAATGCGTTATTATGAGTTAGTTCTCCACATTTAACAATACTTTGCCTAAATGTCCAAGTTATAACAGTCCAAGATATCACATATACAGGTAATACTTTTATGAACAGGTACTATCAGAAAAAGAACCTACTCCTGTGAGATGCTGCAGAAGATTAATTAGTCAAAGTTTGTGATGCTCTTGTTATAATCTCTCATACCATCTTTTTGTTTGCAGCTGAGTATCTTCTCCTCCTGATGCAAATTCAAAGAGAAGATAAACCCTAGCTACTTCCTAGAGGCATTAAATTAAACTTCAGTGTTGGAAACAGCTCTGAATTTACAGTGAATGAACCTCCAGTGATCAGTATGCAAGACCATGACTACTGTTGTCAGACAAAAATGAAGAAAAGCTAATTGGAAAGAAAAAGACAAAAACTTGAGGTAACCATCTTAGCACAGCTGAGTGAAAAATTCTTCCCTCTCGGAAATTTGTTTTTTCCTAATAAAAAAAAAAAAAAAATCCATAAAAAGCTGTTCCTTAGATAAATGTCACTGGCAAAACTGCCTGAAGGTACACGATGAATCACATCAAAACTATTTTTAATACACTCCTAAGTCAGAGCACAATCTCCAAACTAACTCAAATTTATATTTGCCTTTAACACAGGTGGCCCTGGCACTTTATGACTCGTGAAAAAGACCTATATTTTAAAGAATGCATAGCGAAAAATACTCAATTACTATGTGCATCAAGCAGTATTAAGAAAGTTAATAGATTTGAATAAACTATATCTTTTAAGTTCTAATACTTTGGAATTAATTTCTAATATGTTGAACGGCATGCTACTGGATCTCATTCTTAATAGGCTGCTCTGCTATGAATGTTAACCACCCCATTAGCGTGCAAAAAGAATAAAAATCCCGTTTAAAAGCAAAATTCTAACTTTAGGAGAAATGTATGAAAGGCCAGGCACTTACATCCATATAGATCCATATAGATCCTGTTTCAGGGTACCCTCATATGGTGGCACTATGGTAAGCAACAATTTCTGTAACAGTATAATTCAATTTAGGGGGAAAAATTATGGTTTTGGTTATGTAAGAGGAACAAATTATGTAAACAAAATAATAGTTAGCCAAGCTTGTACATATTTGATAAAAAATTTTATTACATTCTACCAATGCTCATCTTTCCTGTATCGAAGTATGTAAGGTGGAGATATGAAAAGCTGTTCAGGACTATGGAATAACTTGCTCAACTGAAACATTTGTATTTATGATAACCTTAAAAAAATCTATGTAATTGGCCATTCAACTGAGCCAGCTCATTTACCACTCATGGTTATTCAGGACCAGAATCATATAGTCACCCACATTGGAGGGGGCCTTGGGAAATCAATTATCCAACCTCTCTAAACAAAACAAGGACAGTTGCTTCAGTTGTTTGCAAAGTTACAATGCTCAATCCCTGCCTTCATTTGCATTTACATATTAATACAGTAGCCACACAACTAAAAATATTATTACTCTAAAAAATGTAAGAGGCTTAGTTCTGGAGTGCAAGTCTGTGGCCATGAGCAGATTACACTGTAAATTCTGCAGCTACAAACCAGCTTATTTCTCAAACAACTAAAATCCAGATTCCTTCCCTTCTGAAAAGCTGTTCTCCCTTCTAAGCTTTAACATTTGTAAATTTTAATTACTTCCATAACAAAAACACTGCTAGAACTACTCATCTTCAAGACTCAAGAAGAATTTACTGCAAAATCACTGCAAATCTTTCATATCAAATGGCAGTTACGTATTGTTTTAGAAAACACAGAATATATTTTGACACTTTCTGGCTTCTGTTGGTTAAAACTCCAAATATAAGAGAGAAAAATCTCAATGGCATAAGAAAAGGCCCTTTGCTTTTGATGAACAATAACTAAATCTAACAAGATGGAAAGAACAGCTTGTCTGCTTGCTGGGCATTCACCTATGCTGCTGTTGTTTAGAACCTGTCATGCTAGTGCAGAATGGCTAAAGAAAGATTCCCTCAGAGTTAGGCACACACAAATCCATCAAAAGTAGAGGTTTCCTTGCTCTAGTCTAACCACAGTTAATGCTGAGGAAAAGTTCTTCAAACTACAAGACTGCAAGCTGCTGCATACAACTGCACAATGCTCCCCTTTAGCCTCCTTGGCCGCCTGCAGGCACATGGGCACTGGTATGTTCTAATAGTCCCACATATGTTTGTTTTCTGTTCTTCAAATAGGCATTTCTCCCTAAGAACTACATCAGATTCAGCCATGAAGCTCTTACATTAATCAAGCACCTACACTTTCACTGATGCTCAACTTCTTCATGTCTGACACACGATTTGTGGGAAACCTAAACTTACTATATTTAGCAGCTGCACCAAAAATAAAACAAAGGGAAATAAAACTATCCATTACTACAAGGCATAATAACGATAATTACTTATCCACTGAATACAATGAAAGTTTCAGGGTCTGACAAAACAATGAGAGGTAAACTATTTAAAGAAAGCATATCTGCTGTTGCCAAGTGGTTTTGCTGCAACAGTGTTATTTGGTCTTCCATATGCAAAACTAGAAATACAGTAGCTCATTAATGCAAAAATACAGAATCATGAAGGCTGTTGTTAGTTTCTTATTATACAGATAACTGTAAACTGTCACATTAGGAAAAAAATTACAGTTTTCTGAACTTTGACTAGAGAGGTAAGGAGTGACTAAAACAAAGTCATGTTCCTTTTAGGCTCCTGTATGCAAGTAAAGCAAGGAACAGTGTGTTAAAACACAAAGGTTAAGCATCATAAGAAAGTAACTTTTATTGTTTGTTTCTCTATGTTCTGTAGAATTGGAACAAAGTGACTTTAATAAAGTCAGAGGATAGGAATTTCAAATACAGTGAGTAGAAACACTTCTTCATGTACATTTCTTTTTAGACCACAACACTGATATATTGTTGCAGAAAGTACAGCATTTGAGTCTCACATGAAAAGCAAGGTTATCTGGATCTATAATGATAGACACAGAATGGTTAGGTTTGGAAAGGACCTAAAGATCTTCTAGTTCCAACCTCTTTGTCATGAACAGGGATGCCACTTACTACATCAGCTTGCTCAGGGCCCCATCCAGCCTGGCCTTGAACACTTCCAGGGATGGGGCATCCACAACCTCTCTGAGCAACCTGTGCCAGTGCCTCACCACTCTCACTATAAAAAAATTCTTCCTAACATCTGAACTAAACCTGATCTCTTTTAGTTTAAAACCGTTGCCCCTTGTTCTGTCACTATCTTCCTATATAAAAAGTCACTCTCTCTCCTTTTTAATAAGCCCCCTTATGGTCCTGGAAGGCTGCAATGAGATGTCCCCTAAGTCTCGTCTTCAGGCTGAACAATCCCAGCTCTCTCAGCCTGTAATAGCTAATGGTTACAGCAAATAAGATATTCTAGTTCAGAACGTCAACTAGGGTCCTCCTATTTGAGGCCTACTGTGCAGGAAGAGTCCCAGTATGGTTATTTACAGATACCTTAAATCTATGTATTACTTTGAAAGAATTTGGACTGGAAGATCCGAGACGAGAATCACAACGTGATACATTGTCATGATAAGGGTAAATATGTATTTACATGAGTTACTTTTACTAAAGAATTTAAGTACAAAAGCACAACCCTATCCTGCTTTTGACTACCTAAATTTAAGTGCAAAAGTAATTCTCAAGCTCTTCAATTTAGCCCCTTCTTATATAATTTTTAAATAATGCTGCAATCCATATAATTTTCTAATTATTTTGGTTTCTTTTTCAGCTGTGACTCAATCACCAGAGCTAGAAACCCCTGATGTCCACTGTCAAGCTTTCTTTAGGCTCAAAACAAACTAGCAAGGTAAATACTATTTATTTTGTCCAGCCCTTCACACTTGATTAATTCTATTCCCTGTAAATCATTTGCCTTATATTCATCCCATTTAACTACAAGCCTGGAAGAGAATAAGCAATACAAATTTTTTAAAGCTCCATGCACACATGCCATCGGATCAGTAGCAATAATAATCACACCCCTTCCATGTGTTCATAATGCACATGGTCATCTAAAGAAGAGAAAGCTCTTAAGGGAGATATAAACCCACATGCCCTTTCTGTTCTAGGAAAATCTCAGCCACTTAGTGTGTGCCCAAGGCATAAATGCTTCCTAGAGCTCCCATGTGGACAGTGCAGCCTCACATTAGTCTCAGTGGAGGCCCATGCTCAGAAGGCATAACACAGCCCTTGCGCAGTTCCACTGGAGCACAGGCCTTCACTCTCCCAAACTAGAAACGTAAACATGAATGAAAAAATGTAGAACTCGGTCATACGCCAGGGCTCTAGAGTTTTGGATTAAGGTTTCAGGGCTTTAACATGTTTTTTTGGGTGGCAGCCTTTCTCAAGGGCTCAACGGGGAATCATTTTCTTTCTCTGAAACATCTGTTGGCCAGTCAAATTCCAATTACACTTTTCTTGCAGCAGGCAAGGAATATACACCACAAGAAGGCAATTGCTGTTTGAATGAGCAACAGATCAGTGAACATACGGGTTTCTAGAGTCACTTTCTAAATGTAAACAAGTATAAACCTCTCCTGATCCAGGCAGAAACTGGCAGTGCCTTGCCTAATTTTACTCTCAGTTCCTATCTTCTAGGCTTCTAAACACAAATGAGTTATGAAAAATAGATAAATATAAAACATGTTAATATATAAAATACATTAATACATTTTCTTGTTCTCTTGAACCTTGCCAAGGCCATGTGTCCAGAAAACATAACCAGACAGCTCTGCTGCCTACTTTTCAATGCCAAGCTTTTCCATGAAAACACTGTACTGAAGGACACTAATTTTCTGTGTCATCAGTAAGTTTGAGACTGTTTCCCGAACAAGAGCAGATGTCCCGAGAATCAGACATGAATGTCCCTTAGTTTTTTCTGATATCATTTCCAGCTCCCATAAATACTGCAAATAGGACAAATCAACTTAAATCCAACTGACCTGACATTACTTAGAAGGAATTACACCACTGTGAGACAGCTGATGGATTCCTCTTCTCCATTTCAAAGTGGTAGCATGGGCTACTGCAACGTGCAATGAATGCCATGAAGCTGCTCCACACAAAAATGACTTGCTATCCATGAGAAACAACTGATTTTAGACAAGAAATTTGCTTCACATGGTTTCCAGCTTCCTGTAGGCTACAGAGTAGTTTTCATACCCTATGCTACATAAATCCTTTGCAATAATGGGGATAGTAAATGTATTTCCCAGGTAATTGACTGTTTACTGCAAACCTTATAGAAACCACACCTTTTAGACCTCCTCCCTCCCTGCTCCAAGTACGGTGTGCTAAGAAAAAGTAGGAGATAGATCTTCTACAAAAACAGGTTTTTTGTGAAGACCTCAAGAGCTCCTACACACACATTTTGCAGAGAATAAAACCAAAGCACCAGAAAAATAAACAATATGTTCATTCAGTCAGGAATAGTGGCTTGGGTGCCTGGCTTTAATCCACCTACTGAAAATTAATATAAATAGGATGAGTCAAATTCCTAAACAAAGTAAAAGTTAAGGAAGACTGGGTTTCTGTTAAGGAAGACTTAACAGAAACTCATCCTTGGCTCCCAGAAACAAAGGAACAAAGTACAATTTGCTTGCATAGCCAAGTGCTTTTTTTTTTTTTTTTTTTTGCATTTCGTTTCTGGAGCCAAACATTTTGGAGTGTAGAAATGAGCAGCTGAAAAAACTGATATATTTCTATGTGAAATCCAGGATTTTTAAAACGTGTCTCTTTTCTAGGACACATTTCTGGGTTTTGGTGCGAAATCAAATGGATACATGAATAATAACAGATTCCATATTCTTTTGAGTGACAGGGAGTTGCGGTGGGCTGAAATTTGTAAATGATGGTGCGAAACCGGAAAAGGAACACAACGTTTCTGAAACAGAATGAGCCTTTAAAGCATTTGTAAGGGTGGCTATAAAAGTAACCTTACCCCTGCCCCACCTCTCTGCGTTGAGTACAAACACTCTTTATCAGGTACTCTGTGTTTCCCCCGAGCTCTTTGTCCTCAATACACTTTTCTTCGGGTCAAGGCAAAGGGGAAGGCTTGGATTTTGTGTTATTTAAGTACCTACAACTACCAACATACAAGTTGGAGCCTTAAAAAGAAGCAGAAGATAGAATCTTACATCTGGCTAACTATCACCGCTATTTTCTTGTTCTAAACTTTATATTCAGCTGCCATTTGTTGTTACCTAACAAACCCTTATGTGAGTTGTACAAGAGAGGTTTCAGCCTTCCTGCATTAGGGGAGAGCACGCATGAAAGATGCCACATTCAGCCACTGCAATTCAAGTGAAAGGTACCTGTAGGTGACTGCCAACAACACTGTCAGCTGGATAGGCTGAGACAGCTCTTGTCCTGCAGCATCTCAGGGGAAACTCTGGCATTTCTGCAGACATTGCTAAGCAGGATACCAATCATTTCCATGCAGAATGAAACTTTCAGCTTCTTTTCCTAATGGAATAGAGCTTGTCTGTTCATCCTTCAACTTTAAATAACTTTTGAAAGGGTTATTAATCAGAAGTGAGAAATAAGAGAAAATCAGGTTTTAGTAGTTTAAGTGTTCATGAATTCACCTGAGTTTATGGACATCTTGTCCTCTAGGATGTTTAATGAGTCCAACAAATTCACTGCAGTAGACAGCTGGCGAGACACAATGTTATAAAAACCTTTCTGATTTACACAAAACACCTTTAAACAGAAGGTAGATATTTTATACTGTTATCGATTTTCTACAAGTATACCTAGATATGTGCAGCAATACAACACAAACAACTATTACAGACACTTTCCAAAACTGAAACTCAATCAGCAGAAATGCCACTTATTCACCACAACACAGCAGGGGAAAAAAAAAAAAAAAAAGTCCTGTTCTCTTTCTCATGACTCTAGTCTGTTTCCTCTAAATTACAGGGCTAAACCTCTGCAATAAAAAACCATCAAAATTAATCCTTTTTGCCAGCTGCCTCTGCTTTGCTCACAGAGGGTTTAAGTATCCCATGCTACATAATTTAAATGAAACACATTCTCTGAAATAACAAGAGGGAATCATTTCAGCAGATTACTCTGAGTTGTAATGTACCAGACTGATCCTACCTCAGTCCTATCCAAAACCCATTTTATTTCAGTTTCCTCTCACAATCTCTCAGACCTTCTAATTTATAGCAGTACCTTACCCGCAGGTAGCATGTCTTTGTAATTTACAGCTGAAGATACTATCTTTGAAAAAAAGAAGATTCAAGAACAGTGTTACATTCTGATCATGTAAATTTATGCCTCAAGAAACACCAAAAAATTCTAAACTGAACACAACAGTTCTTGGCAGACTAGATATGTGAGATATATACATGTTTGTGAATGACATGACTTCAGTATCCAACATGGCATGTTGGAGATGTTCCTCTGCTGAAGTGTACTATTTATCCTCAGATCTAAGGCAGAATTCGCACAGCTTCAGCACATTTAAAAATATTCTGAGTCACGCATGGTGAGAACTTCAGTGTTCTTTCTTATACCTAAAATACGTAAATAACGACTTCCTTGATAATTTAAGCCCTGTGCATCCAGCTAACAGAGACTATGGTCTCAGAGGACTATTTTTGTTTCTGTTAAGCACATACATGCTACCAAAATGTGCAAGAAATTACTTCTGGGGAGGCAGGGAGCCTGCATGCTTCAGCCTAGATCCTCTCTCCGTTAGCCATTAGCTGTCAATTCCACCATGTCAGTGACCCTTGTTGCTGTTGATTTGCTGCTGCACATGTTAGAGAACCCAGATACTGAGCAAAGCTTCACTAGACACAAAATAAAAAGGGAACAAAGGTTTTTTCTTGTACTCATCCAGTCAGAACATGAGTGTCTTAACAAGCGCAGGTTTAGTCTGTCTTGCATTCTGAGCTGCCATCAATTCCTCCAAAACACAGGTTCTCTAATCTCTCACAGACAGGTGTAAACATTCCTGAACATGATCATGACAATGCTGCTTCTGCCAAAATGAATTCCTGGTACAGGCTTTGCACCTGTGCTCCCAGGCTGACCTGGAAGTGATGCCAGGCAGAACATCCACAGCAGCATTAACACCTCCTCTCTGGCAACATCCAAACATTGTTTAAGGGCAGATCATCTTAAAATGACAAACTAGGCACCCGGAAATGGAAACAGAATCATAGCATCATTAAGGTTGGAAAAGAGCATAAGATCATCGAGTCCAAACATTAAATGCCTCATTTATTCAAACTTCCTATGCATTCACTTAACATGCAGCCAACAGTCATACCCTCCAGCAAGATCAGTACCTAGAAAGCCAAGTTTACCAGTCATATTCTATTGTGAACTTAATTGACAATGTTTATCAAAGTAAACAGACCACAAAGCAAAAAGCCAAGTTAAACTAAGAAAACTACTCACCAAGTGGGGAAAAAAAAAAAAAAAAGTAGGGTATGTAAGATACAAGAATGTTTTGTGATTTTCTGCAGCTGTTCTCAGCATTGCATTGCAAATTAATTTAACACAGAATGTCATTCAGAACTATTTTTAGTCCTTGTTAGTGTTTTAGCACATTATAACAATCATTTTTCATTAATGTATGGGCAATAAATATGAACTAAGAACAGTCACACTGTACTGAGTACTGCTAACTCATGTTTTATATTAAGCTTTACACTATTATTTTATTCTACTTATAATACTACACATCCATACTACACAGAGAAGAACATTATAAGTGTATTGAGATCTTGATTTTGCAAAAATTTAAATACAGGCCTAAGGGGAATACCAGCATGTGCAATACTCTGTGGTTTAGAGAGGCAAATATGTGCATGAGGCTTTGCATAGGATTCACAGCTGCACAGTCATGCTTACAGAAGGGAAATAAATACTAAAATTAGATTTAGAGGTGAAACTTCACAGTAAGATTTATAGATAAATAGGTTAGGTCTACCTCACCATGCTGTCCAGGCACATCTCATTTTCATCCAGTATTTTTCAAAGATTAGTTGACTGGCCAAATCAAAACCTGCTCTGTCATAACACTCACAGGCACTTTTCATAAGTGAAGTCTATGATCACAATCAGTTCTCCCTCAGAGAAGGCAGACTAAAAACAACGTCTACAAACAACAAACTACAGAATACCTTTAGAAAGTGTTTCCTTTCCTGTACTCATTGTCCTCTGATGATTTTGCATGCATTTTTACAGTATAGTCATCACAGTGTAATACAAATACTTCACAAACATTTAATATCTCCTAGTAGTCCACTTATTTTACAGGGATTTTCCTTTTTATTGAGCTTGTTTTCATCAGTTATTAGGTGGCCCGAGATGCCTTACCAGGGATAGGGTAGTCTGACAGCGAAGTTTTACATTTTGTCCAGGTGACACACTTGTAATTGTTCTGAGATCTTCCCGGGGAGAGCTGCAAATCTGGGGAGCACTGCTCAACAAATGCACTCTGTCGAAGTTTCACCTCTGTCCCAGGAGAAGACAGCTGTCAAAGGAGTTAAAGACAGGCAGGGTTAAGGAAGCCTGGGTCTGAGTTGGGACAGTTTGCTCATTTTGGGACCTTTTGCTCCATTGTACCATGCTCCAATTTGAAATCGTACAGATACCAGAAATGAGGAATACTGAATGGTCCATTTTCTCTCATTAAAGTGGTTGTTTTCTTTCAAACCCTCTGCAACCCTTCTAAAGGCCAGTACCTTCATGGACTGGCATACTCTGTTGGATTAAAAAGCCTGGAGGTCACTACGATGCATTTTGATAGTCAGAGGCTGCAATACCTATCGGGGTAGAGAACATTTCTGTTGCTATGGGCCTTTAGGATAGAGAACAGTCTAAAAGCCAAACAAGTAATTCATTATTCCTTAGATGTGCCAACAGAAAAGATTAGGGAATCTACATCCTGGGTCTTCTTTCTGCACAGTCCTGGAACACTTACATGAAAAAGACAATTCTGAATGTGGAGAAATAAAGAAACTTTCTGATGAAAGATAAATTAAACTCCCCAAAACATCAGTGTTGAAGTAATAAGGAGTAGAAATTTAAGAGAAGCAATCAATAAAAATTAGCAGCTGCATATTAGTGAGGAAAGGGTACATTAGAAAGATGTGTTGCTGTTCACTCTAAGAATAATACTGACACTTCAATTTCTACCAGTTACAAGAATTGTTTACCAACCTAGCTTTTCCTGGTCCTGCCAACTACACATTTACATCTTTCTCTTTTGCTTTGCTGTCCTGGACAACTGCAGCAGGTCTTACAATCTAGAGAACGGGGGTGCAGAGGACAATGGCAACCAACAGCCTTGCAACTTCTTCCATTAACTTATTCTACAGGATGCTTAAATGCCACTTCACACACAACTTGGCAAACTGTGCACTTCAGACCACCGTATGGCACATTTACCTCCACATGTCCTTAGCTTTCTACAAAGGCTCGTACTGTATGCCACATCTGATTTAAGACATAAAGTTTAAAAGGAACAAGCAGCTGTTTGAGGCCTTTAAGATACCCTTAGATGACAAGGATTTGTACATTCAAGAGCCTCTACATCTTCAAAAAACAGTATCTGTGATCACACTCTGCTTTCACAGGTGAGGAATTCCACGTCACAAACCACTGTGCAAAGTCAAGAATAGATCAATAACCTTTCCCTTTTTTTCCTTAGAAGTGATTTTACCACTACTTTGAGTTAAATTCTGATATTCCTGGTAACACTGCTATAAAAAACATTGCTGAAGAAGACACCAGTAAATTATCCAATCTATATGCCTGCCCGACAGCAGGATCAACTGTAATTATTTCTGACAGATATTTTCATAACTTGTTCTTCACGACAGAACATGCCCTTGCAATTTACATTATATTCAGTGGAGAATTCCTGTTTACAAAAAATAAAATCTGTAGCATCAGAAGAACACCTCTCAACAGAAAGTTAGGCTTACAAAGATAAAAAAGAATTCACAGAAAGTTTATATACCAATTTAATCGCTTGAAGAAAGGTTAATCAGGATTAAGAACACTTCCATGATGAACCAGTATATGCCCTCTAGAAAACTTAGAGAGTTTTAGCTGTTAATGAAGAGACTGTATGTTTAGTATACTCAAGTCAGTTGCTTTGCACATGAGAAATATAATTTTAAACAGCCTCTGCATTTGTATACCATAATCTGATGAAACAGACCATAATCAACCTGACCAGAGGAGCTCAATGTTTCACTTAAGTCAAAGAGTTTTCTTATCCACCTCACAACAAGCATCAACATCTCACAAGCTTTAGGAAAGCCATTCAGGTAGCAGTGAAGCATGTCACAATAAGGAACAGCTTACAGCACCCTTGTCCTTCAGAGGCATAATGCTTTTGTTAAAAATGTGTCCCTGTATTTTGTAACTTGGCTATTTCATTAATTCAGAGCCATGTTTCAGAATAACTACTCTCCCCTTAACTTTTCTGGGGAGTCTTTTCCTTTAAGAGAAATTACTCTCTCTAAACCAGACCCTGTCTTTTGAAACATGAAGTTGTATCTTATCATTGTTTGCCTCTCTTCCTTTTACAGTGTGTATTATTATAATTCTAGCTCCTTTTTCTCTGTATAATCCAAATATTGTCTGAAAGCTGCTCACTTAAATTGTTGGTGGTTTATTTTAAGCAGAAGCTCCTACCTCAAAGATATACTGAAAGAAGAATAAATTCATATTTGTGAGTTACTATTCCCACATGCTTGCAGAACAACCAGGCCTGTAAGTCACAGAGTGGACCACTCTTCCATGAGAAATGCATCCCTTTGCCCTATAGTAGAACCTCCATTTCCCCAAATCAACAGCCATATGCTACCAGTCAGAAGATTTTCCTGAATTTCAGAAAGGGCATTAGCTTGGGACTAATTTTAATACTCAAATGAATTTAGAAATCAAGCCTATCTTATTTAGCAGAATTGCTTCATACTTAAAAAAATCAGGCAGCATTGGCTGCCAAACTGACGTCTGGAAGTGAAACTCTAAGCACAGTGTGCAATGTTTGGGATTTTGGGGTGTTAGGTTTTTTTGGTAGACAGACCTTACCTGCAATACCTGAATGGTTAGAGAGCATAATCAGATCCTTTTCTAGTCTAGCCAGCACGTGCTGTTCAATAGTTAATCACTCCTGAACAACATTTAATCATGATATAAAAGCCAAGTCTCTATCCTCTTGTTAAGCACAATGCAGTTTATCAGTCCATATGTTGAAAGAGATGTACAAATGAAACTCACAGCATCAGCGATAATGAACTGGATGTTCAAAAAGCAAGATGGATGCCTCTGATTCTCAATAAGAAAGGCACAGTAATCTAGTCACAGAAAGATGTTTCCATTTTGCAAGGCCTTCTAGTGCATTCATGCCCAGTCCCAGCTGCGTTTCAAAGAAGATAAAAATAAAACGACTCATACACTACACCAGCTCCACAGTGGAAGCACTTCCCTGCCTGGGAATCAAAGAGACAATTCCTGAAGCAAAAGTTCTCAAAGACATGCAGAGTCAGCTGAGCACAAAGCAGCTGTTGCTGCTGCCAGAAAGGAATTTGCAAGAAGTCTGCTTTGAGTTGGAAGAGGAGAAGGACAAAAGGAGAAAAGGAATGTAACCATTGCAAGTCCACAAAATTTACCACAAGTCTTCCCTGGACATATTGCAAAGCTCTAATAGGAAGGGAATTTTAAAGCCAAACACCATCAGGACAAAAGCAGAGTTCTGTTGCAATTACAAATAATCCTCAGTAAAAGAAATCATTCACTTGTTTGCATAAGTCCATAGCACAGTGTAGCCCGTCCAACTTCAGGTGTGTACTATCCTCCAAAGAACATGAGCCACTGCCCAACACAACCAGCCTTTGCTCACTTTTCTCTGCTATTGCTGATGCTAACAAGTCTTACAATGGTATCACAAAGTCCAATGGCATTTGTTGTTTTCCTCAAAGCTTCAGATAAGGAATTCTTTTATTTACAAGATGTTTCTCTCCCTCACAGTTGCAGAAAAGCAACAGAGAACATACTCAACGGCCTCAAAAGATTGAAAAAGTACATACAAATATTCTACATTTAAAAACAAAATGACTCAGTAATTTTTTGGGGACTTCATGATTTATGAGTACACAGGGACAAAAATCCACTTTACAGATGAAAGGCAGATTTAGGCATGTGCTTATTTAGCCAACCTGTAACCATAAATTCAAGATAGTTTCTTGTCTTGAAAAGATGCCTTCCTCTAAAATCAGTACCTAGAGGAAACTCTACCAGTTATTTCAGTGGGAGGAAAAACAGGTTCATTGGTGACTGGTATCAGTCACTGTTAATGAAGGATAAGTCACTATACAAGAGTTAAGAGTCCAAGCAAAGGCATTCCAGCAGGATGGACAATTAATCTGCTGAGATAAATTGCCAACAAAATAAAATTCTGCAGCATTGTCTGAGGGTTAGCTTGGAGCAGTGCAAAGTCAAAATACAGACAATATCTCATCTCCACTGTGACCCTGAGCACTGCACAACAAATGTTTTTAAAAACCTTGTCAGTGTATAAGTCTATTGCAGCCCTTACGAATACATAGAAGCAAAGCACGTGTGTGTGTCAGCGTGCTACTGAAATTTTCTTGCCTTTATCTGAAAAAAGTGGCACATATGAAAGTGTAACTGTAGGGCACTGGCTCATTGGAAAACATTTTATTTGTCAGAAATTGCTCCAGTATATCAGAGACACTCTGTAACAAGATATTTCAATGTAATTATTTTTATGTAAATATGACAGAATGACACAGAACACTGAAGCTGTGCAAAAAAGACCTTCACAAAAAAGGTAAAACATCTTCAGTACTAAGAATTGACATCCCAGTTTCTCTAGACAACTTTTCAATTGATGTTGCAACAACTAACTAGAATACAACTTGTAGATTTTCTGGCAAATTTTTCTCCCAAATCCTGGCCCAAATCAAGTATCCATGATGCAAAACCAGATGATCAGAATTAATGTTAAATATTTAAGCATGAATTATGGAATCCTAGAATGGTTTGGGTTGGAAGGAACCTCTAAAAATCATCTAGTCCATTCCTCTTGCTGTGGGCAAGACCATCTTTCATTAGATCATGTTGCTCAAATACCCATCCAAGAGCAGCCTATGTCCACTTCATTTAAGCCACAGTTCAGTGTGGAAACAGGCTGCCTTTCACAAAGATGGTTTCAAAGTTTTGTTGAGTTTGCCTTTACACTGCCCTTTTCTACTGAGATTAGACAGGAGCTTTCGCCAAGATGACATTTTATCAGCTTTCTCTGTGCTTATTATCCAATCGCTCTGTGAGCACGAAGTCCCAGTGCCTACAGGAACAGAATTTATATTTCAAACTGGAATGCCAAGACAGACAAAGGAATCCCTCACCAACCAACATATTTCTCATCAGCCAAAGCATGTGGGCGGAAAACAAACCAGTGGGACCAACTGCATAGATTTTAACTATGTATATATGCAAAATTTTAACACCACTGAGGGAAATAAGCTCGTTATTGTTTCACTCTTTAATTATGATTTATTTTCCTCATTTACGTTGTAAGTATGAATCCATGCTGCCATACTCAAACCTAGTATCTCTCACTTGTATGGTAATGTAAACCCTCTGCACAAAGTTGCCTCTAATGAATCCCAGTCATTGCTCGTTGAGGGAACACTGAATGGCACTTACTTAACATGAAGACTGGAACAGTTTTAGCAGTTTATACACTGCTTAAACCAGTCTATTTCGAAGCACACCACCATGAAGCAGTTAGGCACTATTACCACTATGCAGAGTTTCACAGTAGAACCTGGAATTCTTTCTGTCACAAACATTACATCCAGTGAAATTACTACAAAGTGGGTGTCAGATAACATGCTGAATTGCCCTGACCTATGGAAACTATGAAGTACCTGGTTGTGAAGGTTATACAATAGTTATTGTGAATAACGATTGGATAAAATGTTTAGGAGACATCCTTGACAACATCAATAGGTCACATTTATAAACCAATAAAAGGTTTAAATGTGGTAAAAAATGGAGTTCTAAAAGCTCATTAAAAGATCGTATCTGGTTTGATTTCCAAGTGGCAATCATATACCCTGGCTTTGGGCTGAGAGTATGTGGTCTTGTTTTGGACAGCCAAGTCCTTGTTTTAAAAATAATTAAATTACTCTGTAGATCTTCACCCAGGCGATAAAATAAGGGAGCCTGAGGTGGAGAGGTTAAGTTCTAAAGAATGTAATTTATTACCTTGTTGCTTGGTGGGTTTGTTTGCGGGGTTTTTTTAATAAATTTAAATCAAACCTTGGATTTCTACATGTGCTTAGGAAAAGAATGGTCTGACGAACTGAAGGATCTCATCAAAAGTCAAAAAAGAAAGAAAAAAAAATTATTTTTGGTACTGCCTATCTGCTTCAGAAGGAAGAAAGGAAACCAAGGTCTAAGTCTCAGAAAAAATATACATAATCTAAAAATGTAAAGTAACTTAAGGATTCAAGCTGCCTGAAGTCCTACAGGTCAGGATATGTCATTGTGATAGCATAAATCATGAAGGTGACAAAACCTTCCAAGCTTTCCTATACTCCCATGTTTGCAAGGCATGTAATTATCGGCTGCAGAAGGAACACATTTCCTTTCTGAGTACCAAAATTCACTCTGCTTCACTAATGAATCTGTTGTTATGTGCCTGAAGCTGTATTCACTGTCCCAATGATACACCACACTGAGTATGGACCACCGTGTCTCTGCACTTCAGGAGCATCCCTCCTTGTATTTATACAGATCCTATAAACATCAGAAGTCACAAGTATACAACCCAGGATAAGTTGCAAGTTCCTCCAGGATTTTTCCCTCACGACATGCATGGCCAAATCAGTGATGGCCTTATCTTGGAGGAAAACATCCGTTTAAGTATCCTTGACCGTACTGAGATTCCTTAATTTCTGTTTACAACTAAATGAGTTACAAATAGGTAAACTACTCCTCTGTTCAATTTCATGTTGGAAAATACTTCCTTCTTCAAGAAAGACAATGACTCAGCTGGAGAAAGCCACCTGATGCTGAGCAGTATTTAATCACAAATATGAATGTGGCTGTAGGTCACAAAAATACCATGCTAATACCCTGCATTTCTCATTTCATGTCAACTCTAGCTCAGTGTCTACCACTGTGACAGACTTGACCCACCTACTCAACCTCTACTCATAAAGAGAATACAACTACTAATCATGTGCTATGAACAAACTTCATACTCTGGCATCTGCACCTTTTAGTATGTGTTCCTATTTATCCCATGGAGAGCACAGATAAATATGTAATTCACACAGCCTAGAGCCTAAATAGCAAGCTCAGACTATACATAGTTGAAATGTCTATAAATGAAACTTAGAGGAATGCTTTCAGAAACACCACCTCACAGGCCATTAGGTTTCACCACTAAACAGACAGATATTCTCTCTACTCACAGCACCCCTTACATCCTTCATCTGAAAAGATTTCAGCTCATATGGGTCCATGTGTTGATCACTTGTCACTGCTCAAACCCATACAGGCCCAAAGCAGCAGCGCTACTTGTCAGTAATGTAATATCTGGGATTCCCCAGGCCTGCAAAATGAGTGTGCACTACCAGTTCTCCAAAGGAATAAAAAATTAAGTAAAAAATAAGCACAATTACATTTCTCAAATAATTATCTGGAAGCAACATAAACAGGAATAGAAGGCAATCCTAAAAATAAAACAGCAGAGCACACGGTGCCATATTTACCAACATACACCCGATAGAGTAATTACATGTAAAGAAACCACAACAAATTTTCTTCTTCATCAAATGTAAACTTATCTAGTGTATTCTAAGCAATATGAGCCACAAATTCTAAGCATCATTCATGTAAAGAAAAGCTCAAATTATTAGGTGTCTATGGATTCATTAACATGCAGCAGTCCTTGCAAGCATGTGTCTTTGTACAGTTACTCAGATTTATGTAACTGTGATAAATGTACACAATCTCATGTTTGATTTCACCGACCTTTCGTGAAGTGCTGTTCTGCTCTGCTTCAAGGGGCTTGCAGAATGAAGAGTCAAGAGATACTGATTTCTTTGTAAGAAACTCCAATATCCAGTTGTCACCAGCTGCAGATTAGGAGGGTTAAAAATGACAGCCCCAGGGGCTGGACTCATACGCAACTCTTTCCTGAATCAAAGTTCAGAAACACCACTAGCTGTGAAAGGACCATTGATCTCGGTAGCATGAAGATGGTAAGTTGAAAAATGTATTCATATTTGTCAGACATTCTCATTTCTTTACATACTGTGCAAAAGGAGTTCTGTAGGCAGGCTAAGATAACTACTGTAATTGGCTCAATGACCTTTCTATATATAAATGTATTACAAAGGCACTATTTGCAAATTTATTAAGGTACACAGAAAGAATTCAGTTAACATTTTTCTCAAATGCAAAGGGATAGCTATTTTAATACCTCTCCTGGATTTACAGCTGCTTCTCCCTGCATACTGCTAAATCTTTCATGCCAGAAATGAATCTACAGCTTTTCCTTCTCTACAGTGGAATGAAGCACATCAAATGGTAAGATATTTAAAAACCTCTCTGACAGAGGGCAAGCTTGGGTCTTTGTCCTGTACCACTTTGTACTGTCAGAAATGCACATTCTTGATGCATTTGAGCTCATCAAAAAGTTCAAAACAAAACAACACCCTTCATTAAAAAGGTGTAGTACTTAAAAAGTACTGCAGTCTGCACACTGCCAGTACTACAATTGCATATGTCACACTGGAGGACATTGTGAAGTTTAGGGACAGATTAATAGAGACATGAGAGCCAACTCCCTTTGAAAAGGAAAGGGTTTGATAGCTTGGCTCTTTTCTCTGTTTTGTAATGGACTTGGACACCAAATCCAAATGCCTCCAGGTCTCAGAGGAAGGCAAACTTGTTTACATCACACAGTCAGTCCACCTAAAGTTTATAGATACTTGAAAATCATTTTGTTTTATCTGCACTTCATGTGCATTACATAACTGGTAATTGTGCTAAAATAGGAAAAGATACATATTAAGATAGCAACTAGCAAAAATAGTAAAAGAAAAAATTAATTAAAATAGACAAAGGAAAAAAATCAACAAGTAGCAATGTGCCTACAAATCTGGAAAATTAAATGGTATCTGCAATGGCTAGACATAGAAGAAAGTGGTGGGAAAAAAGTAGATAATTGTTTTAATTCTACTCTTATCAATACCTAAAGAGGTTGTCTAGTCAACCAAAATGGACAGTAATTCTGCAACATTAAACATTACCTAATGTGATGCAGGTGCTGCAGCCCATTGGTGCTGGTCACTTCTCAAACATCACCTCCTAAGGGCCCAGGAGCAGGCGATTCCAAAACGCTGGAAGTCAAGCAGATGAGGCAGAAGGCTGACTCCTGCAGTTGGACCCCTGCAAATCTATGGCACCTGATGGGATTCATCCCAGAATCCTCAAAGAACTGGCTGATGTCATCTCAAAACCTCTCTCGATGATTTTTGATTGGTCTTGGCAATCCCAAAAGGTCCCAGCTGGCTGGAAGCTGGTGAATGTGGTCCTGATTTTCAAGAAGGGCAAGAAGGAGAACCCCAGAAACTACAGACCTGTCAGTCTCACTTCACTGCCTGGTAAAGTTATGGAGAAGATTATCCTGGGAGGTATTGAAAAACACCTAAAGGACAACACAGTGATTCTTCCCAGCCAGCACAGCTTCATCAGAGAAAAGTCCTGCTTATCAAACCTGATTTCCTTTTATGACAGGGTAACCTGCCTAGCTGATCAGGGGAAGCCAGTTGATGTAATCTTTTTGGATTTCAGTAAAGTTTTTCATACTGTCTCTCATGGTATCCTTCTGGCTGAAATGTCCAGCACAGATCTGGATAAACACATCATGGGATGGGTGAGCAATTGACTGCAACTGAACCTATACAAAGGGAATCAGTAGAAGTAGGAGGCTGGTCCCAACTCTTCTCAAGATACCCAAAACGAAATGCTGCACAGTTACTTCAGGTTTTCATAGACGCTACAGGTTAACATGCTTAGTGAAGAAAATACAAAACGTGTCACTGTGAAACTAAATTTTCAAACAAACAAGAGCCAGACACTACTAAATCATCATACTCACTCATGGCTAGGCTTCGTGAACGAAGATTTGAGAAGGACTCTACCCACGCTTGCTACAAGCACGTTGATGGCTAAAAAAGCCAACGCGAGACAGACAAGTTCGGTTGCAAAAGGCACAGATAAAAGGTGAGAAACTAACATCCACAGTCTTAGTCTAGAGAGACTCCCAAAAGGCATTCATGCTCAGAAAGAATAAGCTAGCAGTGGGGCAGAGGGAAGATAAATCCTCCTGTACAGATACTGACAGCATTTGTTGACACCCATTCCCTGAACAGCAGTGACATCTTGTCTTTAGATTATTTTATTATATAAAATACAAGATTTCTTACTCTCATAACAGAGAAGCTTTCTATGATTGATACAGGTGTTTCAACCTTAGGAATAATTTTTGTGCCAGTCCAGTAACTTCATTTCTGATTTTACAACACATCAGCAATCTCAAAAAAGTTACTGCAGTGGACACTTTGTCTGGTACTGAGTTACTGTAGTCAACAGATACGTTTCTACTGATTTCACTGGGCTTTAGATTATTTCATTAAATGGTGTTCTAGTTTACAATAAAGGCCTCATATTTCCTGTGCCAACCTAATAGCTTTCAGTGATGGTTTCCACTCCAGATTCAGCAAAGTAATTAGTCTAGAGTGTTCTAATTCCCTGACGGGTATGCTAAAGAACTTTGCATAACAAATCCAAAACATCAAACTGAAAATTGCTTAACTGATAAACTGAATTTTAATCTAAAACATCCTTATTTCTCTAGCTCTTTTCTCCTTTCCAAACAGTGGAATGTGAGAAAATTTTGTAATTTTAAGAGAAAGCTATCACCACCTAAATATTATATAATATCCAAGACCAACGAACACATTTTAGTCAAAGCTGTGTAAGACGAAGCAAAAGTGAAATAAATTAGAAACTCCTAGTTATTAACTTCTTAACAAAAATCACTATGACATTATTGACTGAGCTGCCACACTAGGCCATTGTCCTAGTTAATGACCAGGGAAAAGAAGCAACACCATAGGGGAATGGACAACGTTATTCAACCCTGGCACTCACTGCTCCTCCTGTGATACAGTGAATAGATTGAGTTTGAGTCCTACTACTGTGGGAGCAGCAAGCACACTTCTCTAAGCAGCAAAAGCAATGGCAAGGCCACCTGGTGACCCTCTGTCCTTCTTCACTGATCATAAGCTAATGGTCACATTTTAATGGTGAACTGCTTGTTATTTGATAATTTATTTTTTTTAAGCCCATAACTGTCACGTAAGGATCACAATCTCATGTTTCATTAACTATATATTGTCACAATAAAGTCACATAATGAAATATATAATATATTCTTACTTATAATATTATATATGTCTTTAACTATATCACAGATATAGATTATTATGTTTTATTTATTTTTTTATGTCACTGGGATTCCAGAGTTAAAAATGCAAAATGAATTGGTTTAAAAAATTACCAAGAGCAGATGCTGCACAGCAGCTATATAGATGAGGTTATAAGAAAGAGCAACATATCCAGTTGTCTTTGATGTCCCCAAACCACAACATTGAGTTAGGTTCACCAAGCAATTATTTTGCTGCTGGACATCTGAAGCAAAGCCTAATTCCACATCCTAGTATGTCCAAAAAAAGCCCCAAAACCCAAACAGAAACTGCATATGAGTCAGATAAAAAGGTCTACCACTGATGATTTTCAAGGTTGCATTTCTAAGCCACTTTCACAATCTCAAAGGAATCTTACTTAAGATTTAATTTTTCTTTTCAATGGCTTGAGAGGATAATAATGTAACTAGACATAGTTAAATACTAGGTCACCCAATTGCTGCCACGGTCTGCATGAAGCACAGGTAAAGAAATGTGAATGAATAATAGTGCTTCCTGAAGCTGTCACCTCTTACACCCTTTGAAAAGTTAATCTGCATAAGAAAAGCAGCAGAATAACCAAAAGCCAAAGTATCACCTTCAAATAACTGGCTCACATTTCATTTAGCTTGGGCCATAATTCTGGTCTTCTCTGAGTTCATTTCACTGTCTGGTTCTCACCTTCTCTGATGTAGTTACCTTTACCAATTTGTGATCTGTGATAACATATGAATACTGACTGATACAGGGGCTGCTTTTGCAGCTGCACTGTGACCTTATACATGTTAAACAAGATTTCATTCTTACGACTTAGAACAGTGAATGAGGCTCCAGGCATAATCAAAAGCAAAGCACTAGACAGCAAGGTTCTATTTCCATGTGGCTGCTCTTTGAGGGCCTCTCTAAGTCAGTACATGAACTGCCTGAGAAACAACAAATTGCAATCATAGAATTATAGAATGGTTTGGGTTGGAAGGGATCTTAAAGATCAGGTAGTTCAAACCCCCCTGCCATGGGCAGAGACATTTTCATGAGACCAGGTTGCTCAGAGTTTCATCCAGCCTGGCCTTGAACACTTCCAGGGATGGGGCATCTACAACTTTTCTGAGCAGCCTCTTCTGGTGTTTCACAACCCTCACAGTAGAGAATTTCTTCCTGATATCTAACCTAAACCTGTTCTCTTTCAGTTTGAAGTCTTTTCCACTTGTCATATCACATGACATGCTCCTGTAAAAACTCCTTCTCCAGGTTTTTTGTAGGCCTCCTTCAGGTACTGGAAGGCTGCCATATGGTCTCCCAGAAACTTCTCTTCTCAAGGCTGAACAGCCCAAATTCTCTCAGCCTACTTTCATAAGAGAGGTCATCCAGCCCTCAAAGCATCTTTGCGGCCTCCTCTGAACTCATTCCAGTGGGTCCATGTACTTCTTACGTTAGAGGTTTCGGAGTTGAATGCAGTATGCCAAGTGGGGTCTCACCGCAGCAGAGAAGAGGAGTAGAAACACATCCCTTGACCTGCTGGCCGTGCTGCTTTTCACAGAATCACAGAATCAGACGGGTTGGAAAGGACCTGTGTGATCATCAAGTCCAACCCTTGATCCACTACCACAATGCTAACTATGGCACTAAGTGCCACGTCCAGTCTCATCTTAAAAACCTCCAGGGATGGAGAATCCACCACTTCCCTGGGCAGCCCATTCCAATGGCTGATTACCCTCTCTGCAAAGAGCTTCTTTCTAATATCCAACCTAAACCTCCCCTGGCACAGCTTAAGGCCATGCCCTCTTGTCTTACTGCTGGTTCCTGGGAGAAGAGACCAACCCCCACCTGGCTACAACCTCCTTTCAGAGAGTTGTAGAGAGCGATGAGGTCTCCCCTGAGCCTTCTCTTCTCCAGGCTAAACAACCCCAGCTCCTTCAGCCTCTCCTCACAGGACTTGTGCTCCAGTCCCTTCACCAGCCTGGTTGCTCTTCTCTGGACCTGCTCCAGCACCTCAATATCCCTCCTGAACTGAGGGGCCCAGAACTGGACACAGCACTCCAGGTGTGGCCTCACCAGCGCCGAGTACAGGGGCAGAATCACCTCCCTGTTCCTGCTGCCACACTGTTCCTGATCCAGGCCAGGATCCATTGGCCTTCTTGCCCACCTGGGCACACTCTGGTTCATGTTNTGCCTTCCAGCAGATCAACACTCCCCCCCAGCTTGGTGTCATCTGCAAATTTACTAATAGTGCACTCTATCCCTTCATCTAAATCATCAATAAAGATATTAAACGGAACTGGGCCCAACACTGATCCCTGGGGGACACCACCGGTGAGTGGCCGCCAACTGGACGCAGCGCTGATGCAGCCGAGGATGTAGCCGACTTTCTGGGCTGCAAGTGTACATTTCAAGGTGTCTTATTCCTACACACCCTTTGCAATGAACGTATGTTTGAATTTTTTTTTTTTTTCCAAGAGTGAAAAGTATCACATACCAAAAAACACCTAAGCTATCTGTTCATCTGGTACATCTGAAATAGTTTCCCAAATACTCATAAAGTCAAAGTATATATTATAGACATTCTATTAGTAAGCAAATCCTACCCATTACTATACCACATCTTCCAGAAAGTTAAAAATGCAAGCAAATGAGATGGCACTGCACTGGAGCTGTGTAAAACCAGTGACTCAGCTACAAGATTTCCCTCTTGACACACTCACTGCTCACGCAGGTAGCTCATACTTCCCAAGGGAGAGCCCTGTCTGGTGTCACCTCTTCCTAGCTGCACCTGCAGAGCACATTAAAACTATATCAGAAACGTTAGGGTAGACAGTCAAAGGCAAGACCCATTGCACCCCTAATCCCATTTTCTCATCCAATTCTCACCCATACATGACTTTCAGGCAGGCAAGACACCATGAAATTAGTATTGGTTACCCACCTACCTCATTACCTACCAAACATTACCACCACATTCGACTGTGCCACTTGAATATGGCCTCTCAATATTTACTAATGTAACTGAAATCAGAAGAAATGAAAGCCTGAAGAACAAGGCTGCCAAATATAAGGCTATAATCAGACTGTTTTCTTCAGCCAAGAATTTTATTTTAGGTTGCATTCAGTAAAAAAAGCCAGGTCAGTCAGAAATTTAACTGGTTGACCTAGATACCATGCACCTCAGTAGGTTGTTTTTACATCTTTTTTCACGGGTTTATCTTCCTAGACAAAAATTAAGTCCTAAGTGTTCTTACAGTTGACATATTTAGACAAAGTTCCCTATGTATGAAATATTCAATGGGTAATATTTACAGTATTTGCAACATCTTTTCCTTAAAGTACCTAAAAATGCATTTTCACTAGTTTTTAAAAGAAAACACTCTTCAGTTCAGAAATCACAGGTTACGATGACTGAAGAGAGTTCTGTCTCAGTAATTGCAGTTGGCTCCTCCATCAGCACAACATAACATGACAGCTTTCACAATGCATCACCCTCCTTAAACATAAACGCCATCTTTGTGAAGTACTGCCAAGAAGTTTGGCACAGTTGCCAGACTGGATTACAAGGAGAAGACCACTACAGCACTGACTCGCTCAGAGCAGAATGCTATTTGGGCAAATGCATCTATGCTTTTGCAAAAATCAAAGACAATAGGTAAAGTAGGAGTCACATCCATGGTAGTCACCTATCTATAATATATACAGCAGATAACCTTCAGTGGAAAAATTTCTATGAGCGCCAACTGTTGATGCTCTAACCTCACCACCACCAGAGCATTTTGGAGGCTCTGCGTGGTCCTAGGAATTTTAAGAAGAGACAGCCAGAAATGAACTATTGCAGAACACATTCATCACCCATATTGCTGATGTTATGATTTCTAGGAATGGTTATAATGTTCCACTCTATCATCTACAATACATTCAGCTTGCCATCTAAAAGCTACCTGTGGGTTTACCAGGGTTTACCTTTATGGATTTCAGCAATAAAATCTGTTATTTGGCTGGATAACTAGGCTGCATCTTTCACTGAATTTATTATTGAGAATACGACACAACCCAACAGTTGAACAAGACATAAGATATTGCCATGGCACAGCACCACATATTTCACAGCTATCAGACCAAGTTTTAAATGCTTCAGCAGGGAAAATCAATTACTGCTTCATTGCAGCTGAAGGCAGGTGCAGCTTTCTGTGGTAAATGCTCTTGGAGCAGTTCTTTGCAGAGCAGTCACAGCCAAAAAGACAGGATCTGTACCCCACAGACCTGTTTATCCTAAATGGCAATCAGCTGTACAACAATAAAGAACAAACACATGAAACAGACAACGGCAATTAGAAAGCTGATTTGGTTGATTCAACAATGGATCATTATATTTTACTTTCTAATCCTTTGTTATTGTGCTATTATTATTGCTGTTAATGATACTGACTTCTACTTTTGCTACAATGATCAAAAAGACAGGTAAGTGCTTTTCTGAGGAAACAATGAGGGACCTTTCAGTTGTTTGGAGCTGCATTGCTTGGTCCCACTTCTCCTCACCCCACAAGTCTGTACAAATTCACTGCCAGAGTTCCCAACTCACTAACCCAAATGATTTAACAAGCTGAAGGTCACCAGAAGCAAGATTTCCCCAGCTGCTGCTTTCATATCAGGCACTTGGTTGATACGAGCTGCCTGTCAGCCAAACTTATAGCCTGTAACACCAAAACACAGCCATAAACTACAAATACAGTGAAAAATGAGGTCAACAAATTATTAGTGTTCTCATACTGAGAAGTGTCAAGTTCTCAGTGAACTGGTAGACCACAAAAAAAAAAAAGTTAAAATAAATATTCTAAAAAAGAACTCTTTCTTCCACAAAACAACAGAAAGAGTAAATAGTTTTGTGGTTTGTTTTTTTTCCTCATAAGAGTGCCTCTTGAATGTCTACCACCAATAAAGAAAACCAATGTTCCCTGCATCCCCTTTCCCACCTCTCAAACATGACTATTTACCAAGCCCTGAGAAAACAATTGTCTCCTTCATGGTACTGGCACATTTTCCAGAAATATCACCTTTGTGTTACCTACATCCCCAATTCCCAAATTCTGCATTTCTTTTCTTGTAATGTTTCTTATCATGCCTCTTTTAACATACTTTTTTGGTGTGTTTCTATTAAAACCACTGATACAGCATTTTGTATTTTAAGCAATTTTCCACCCTTTTGTGTGCTTCTATGAACTATAAAGGAACTTTTGGCACCACACAGTGTGTAGCTGTTAAAATTACCTATTTTGGGCATGCTGATGCGTCAAAACAGTTATATACACCAGGAAACTTTCAGGAAAATGCCTCTATACTCTTTGGTAGAAAAAACACTGTCCTTTTAACTAACTACTATATGCAATGGTGTTTTAGAAATATGTAGTTGATTCTGTAACCTTCCTTCTGAAAAGAGTTTTTCTTAATTCTGTTTCTTTGTGGGCTGCAGCTTTTCCCATCCTGTTAGCTCTTTTCCGAGCACCTAAATTCTGGTAATTTCAGTTTGCTGAAGTACAGAAGAGTGAGGAATGTCCATTCAAATTACAAGTAATCCCCTACTGTTCCCATGTGGGCTTTCTTTTTAGATCCTATCCTCTCTTCTGTGATTAGACACTTAAAGCAACAATCACACCCAACAAGCAGAAATTTGCTCACTGAGTTTTAACAGTTCTCTGCCCATTACCCCATTAAGATCTCAGAGTTCTTCATCTAAAATATAAAACAACTGAGATTTTATTTAGTGGCTCATTTAAAGATTGTCAGGTTTATAGTGAAGATTTTTAACTTACTAAGTCTGTTTCAATAATTTTATACTCAATTAAAAACTTAGAGAAAAAATTGCCCACCCTGACTTTTCCTATCCATCCCTCTTCAGAGAGACTCAGTACACCCATATCACAGGCTTTTTTCCCCCACGAGCTCATCTTTATGAAGCTGCATTATTTGTTACCAGCAATCTAGACAGATAACCAATGTCCATTTCAGGCTGGGTGTTGCACATCTTTGTCCTTCAAGCTTATATTTATCTATAAATAGGTTCCTACCACCAACCCTAGAGCAAACAAAGAGTAGTCACAAGCCTGCAGTTGTCATAATCCTATAATTTGTCAAAAGCAGTGAAAGCACAATTCTGTACAAGTAGAAAAAAAAGAGCTTGACTTCTTTCAGTGAAATGTTTGTCCTTCAACTTTCAGACAATCTGGGCACTGAACTGAAAGATGTCCTCAACATCTAAAGAACTGACACTACAGTAAAAAAATCTGAGTCATCAGGCAAAGAAATCCTCACTGATTTCAATGTGACTATGAGAAGTAAGAAACTGTCAAAAGTAAGAAGCTATAACTTGTTCCAGAAAAAATGAATCCTCTTCTGTTCTCTGCCAGAGGTTATCGAAAGCACTTTGAAAAGCCTCCAGACGCTGCCAAATATTTTGTAAATTACAGCTGCCAACCTAAATCACTAAAAACTAAAAGCAGAAAGGGAAGCCTTCCAGAAATTATTTAATGACATGGAATTATATCTACAATCGCCTCTTTTCTCTGGGATGCACAGCAAGTTGAGCCCTTCTTTGTGTCTGCTTTCTGGAATAGGAGTTCACTGGAGCAGAAATTCCCTTTATATTTGTGCCTTGTGCAGCACAGATAATGTCACCAGTATTCTGCAAATACAGCACTGGAGCAGAACATCAGCACAAAGCAGCTAATTGTCAAAGTGACTTTATAAACTTAAAACTTCATTTGTAGAACACAGATCTTCTTGGGACTTTTTTTCAGTGCCTTAAACTGATAAAACCCTGTGACAGTATTTCTCTACCTCTTCTAGTTTAGGAAAACAATACATCGGGCATAAACAAGCTTTTTCTTGCCCCTCTTCTCAACGTTTAGGAATTTTAGGACAGTTCAAGGCTGGCTGATTTGTTCCTCCTCTCTTTTACAATATTACATGCAGCTATTCAAAAACAATCTAATTAGGAGAAAAATAAAAAGAGCAAGTCAAATGCCCTGCTCCACACCTCATACCTCCTAGAAATCAATGGTTTTTACTGGCATGCCAAAACAATGTATGACCCTGGACTGCATTCATGAGATTAATCCTTTGGGTTCCCTAAGGTGAAAAAAGAACACTTGGTCTAAAAAATATTGGGAATGAAGAAGTTTTAATATCTTTATCTATATTGCCCTTACACTATGTAAACAATTTAACGTAGGCAAGGATAGTAAAGGGGGACAACTCCTCTGCAAAACAAAATGTCCAAGAGCCTGTGTAAAACACAAATTTACCAGTTTTATAAGAGGGTTAGACAACTTTTTGCATGCTAGATTGTTTTAAATGAAATGAACTCCACTGGGTGTCATAATCTGTTAGCTAATATTGGAAGTGGCCTGAAGGCCCTGTAACAAATACAACCTTCAAAAAGGGCAGCTCAAGCAGTCTAAATGCACATCAAACCAACCAAAATGGTCATAATTCAGTAATCCCTTAAAGCTGAGCTCCATTTGACACAGAACAAATTACTACTTTGAGCCTTGGGACATATTCTTAAACTTGGACTTTTCAGTTCCGTCCTTTGAGATGGTTATTACCCATCAGTTAAGGCATTTAATAAGCCATGGTTTAGGGAATGGACTGTGAAGTACAGATACTCTTGTACCAGAAACCAGACCACAGTTGCAATACAAAAATGGATTTTGCTATTTTTGTACATCACACTGTTCTACAAAGTCCCAGAGTGACCTTATCAGCATTCCATACCGGGAAGTCAGATATATTACTGTAACACACTTATTGGATAGACAATAGCAGATTGTAGAAAATCATAAGACAACAGAAAGAGCTTTCCACATCAGTAAAGCAGCCTGATCCACTGTGAAAAAACACCTGTGAAAGGCCAAAACAAGAAGGGAACAGGGACAGAAGGAGAGGGTCATTATTAGCAGCATATTACAACTGAAACTGGGCCTGAACCTCCCGATATGTGTATATATCAAAAAACATACCAAACGTCCAAAATGCAGAATAAATGAGAAATGCACAGAGGGTCTTCCATCAAAAAAGTTGTTTTGGTTGGTTTTTTGATTCTTGTCATTCAATGTGTTCATATATAGCTTGGGTTTAAAGTATTAAAAGTTAAGTGGCAATATATTTTCCATTTCTCAGACTACTGCCCATCTTGCAATCACCTTTGATGAGCCTCGGTGAAAACTTTAAGGAATTAATTGGTCTGACTTTATCACAGAGTTGTATTCCTGTAGCTGAGCCTCCTTGTGCAATAGTTCCTCCTCCCTGGCATTCTTCCTAGATTCTCTTAAGTCCATTACAAATGTGGGCAGATAGACTTTTTTGCTGACATTTCTACTTGCACAGAAAAATTGAATGCTTTTCAGCCTTTCTCCCGGACCCACACTACGATAGCCTACCATGTCAGAATAATTCCATCTTTATTGTAATGAGTTTACAGGGGTTCTGGTTCTTTCTCTTTAATTGAATTCCAGAAACGAACCTTAATACTCAGATGACAGGGAGTCATAATAATGTTATAAAAGTGGCTTTTCACCATGGTCAAAATGAAAGGATGTTTTCAATGTATCAGAAAGAAAATTGCTTCTTTTTAAACAGAAACATAAACAGAAATTGCCTGTTTTTTAAGTTATTGAAAGAGTGCAAAGGATACTAATTATTTTCACAATGTCCTTTCAAAATGGCCCTTTCAGTATATCAGCAGCTGTTCTACGGTGATAAATTCTAGTCTGAAAAAAATAAGTTCTTCATACAAGGACGTTTTATTCACCATCATAATCAAAAGTAAAACTATTTCTCTGCCACCTTTCCACTGTTCTTCCTTTCCTATTTCCCAGTTTTTGTTACCATTTTTGTCCCAAAATGTGAATCTTACTGAACGGTGGTCATAATTTTAAGGACTGACTGAAGTTCACAGAAGATGAGTTTATATATCTCACACTCCAGCAAAAGCTAACTAAAGTAAATTTGGGGTGTTAAGTTCAGACATGAACTCTGGCAAAGCAAAATAAGCAATTACTTAAATTTGCATGGCTTTGGGCACAGTTCATGCCCATTGACTCCGCTGCCTAATTTGCTTGTTCCCAAGCCCTAGAGAGACAGATTTCCCATCGTTACTCAATAAAAGTTACTCAGTAAAAGTCAGGGGCATTATGGAAGCAATTTCTGTAGTCCCTGCTCTCTATGCTCCCCTTCCTTAGCACTCCATCAACTGTAAGAACAGCGAACCTTGCTTTCCAGAAATCTTGTCCCATACCACATAATTCTGGTGACAAAACTTCCGCTGATAACAAACCTTCAGCTACCTTTGACTGAATATTTCAAGCAATTCAACTTTGAGACACTGTTTAGACCTCCTTCCAAACATTTCAACCATAGGAATATGCCTTACATCCTTTCCTATCAAGTCCTATGGAGGCAAGGCAGACTGCTGAAGGGTGAAATGGTTCCCCACTGAAGCCAGTACCTGTAGGTTTCTAATAAAGTTTGAATGCTATTCTGGTGGTATATTTTCCGAAGCTCAGATCCTGGACTCACTAAAACAAGACATGTTAATGGTTTAAGGCAACTATCTTGCAGAATATATAAGGAAATTTTTTTAAACCGAATGATTTCAGCCTCTCATCACAGCATTGCAAAACTTTCTGGTGTTTTGCAAAAACACAGTAATAGAATCCTTATGAGATATTACAAGAGCTCTTAAAATATTAAAAACAAGGAGGCCATGAAATATATTTGATAAGTTTTTTAAAAGACTAGAATACTCAAAGTAGAAACACATGCAACAAACAACTTGGCAATTCCAGCACAAGTTATAGTTACCTTCTATTTACAAAAAGACCAATTCCAGCCATTTCTGTTTCTACAGTCAAAATTCATGCTGCTACTGCCGCAAGAAATTCTGCCCTCCTCTCTCATTTCCTCATACAAAACTATCCAAGCCACCTGTTGTATGCTATTAATGCTTATAATGTAATAACTATAATAGAAAATGTACTCTCTATTCCAAAGATGCTTTTCTTTGTCTGCATTGTCTTGATCCACCAAATTAATACGTGCCCAACTTCAAAGTTATTACAGTTATTACAGTCATTTCATTCATTTCCATGGCATTTCTTACATGCTTAGGAACTTGTTAGCATGCACTAATCAAGGACAGCAGTACAATAAAAATAGAGCAACACTGACCTGAAATAACTCACTTTGTATGCAGATTCAAATTTCTAATTAAAAGTTACTTAAAATGTCATAGCAAAATGCACATTGTAGGAGAGGAGATTCACTGGATAATCTGAAGTGCCAGCTTAATTTGCCAGACTACAGTGTGATTTCAGAATGACATCTTGCCATTTTGCACATGTGACTATCATGTGTGGCAAAATTACAGCATACCCTAGGCTAGTAGAGTCCAGCCTGTATTCTGTGTGTGGCACCTTGCCAGTCATTATTTGGAAAGTTATGGTTTACTTGCAGCAATGCTGCCTCCGTGATCATCTGGTTTATTTTACTAACTGCTCTCCCTTTTGGGAGCGATTTCTTAACATCCAGTGAAAACTTTCTTCTTCCTTTAGCTTCAGGCCATACATCTTGCCCTAGGATCAACACAAGCATTTGGAATAGCAAGTGGGGAACAAAAATCTCAGTCTGGTCTCATTTCAATATTCTTCAGTTTGTTTTCTGTATAATAGGTATTACTTTGTTGGTACAACACAGAAAGCCTCATTGGGAAGGCCCATAGGCAACCACCGTCCTGACTGTCTTTATAATATCATCAGCTATTCCAAGGAGGGGGGAAAAAGGCATATAAACAATATTCATATCTAACAGCACACCACATATCCAAATGTTATCCAGGATAAATCGACCTATCTATATGGAAACATTTAACCAGTCAACTGCCAGAAATTTTTTATTACAATATCCGTAGTCTTTCTCCTTCCTATTCTCAGTCCTAAATATAAAACTATCATTGATGACAGTTTGGAACTGCACACAAGTCTCTTTCAAGTTTTTACAGACTACAGGAAACCAATTCTGAATCGAAGACATTGACGATACAAGTAGATGCAAACTGGTTTATTTGGCTAATATATGGTACCTTTGTATTGCCAGGACAGCATGATGTGAGTAGCGCATAGCCTTAATTTGGATAGAGAAAGATGAAGCCATTGCAAATATAGGAAAAACTACAAATAAAAGCACAGCTGACAGGTGAATGGGCATATTAAAATCTACAATGAATTTATCCAGTTTTGTCTTAGTAAGCTTCCCCACAAATTCCACTGTTTTAAAGAAAACAAGAAGCACTGATGGTGAAATAAATCAACATTAATACAGACTCTAGTATATTTTTCCATTTCATCTTCCTATGTGACAGTGCGAGCTATCCTGCAAAACTTTATTTCCAAAACATTAGCTAGCATCTGCATCCAGAACTGAGAGTTAGAAATTGGAAAAATCAGGAGAGTTAGCAATTATTTCTCCCCATAGGAACATTTTAAAAAGCAGAAGTCAGCTAAGGTAGATCTGTCATGTACAGTATGAGTGATGTAAAATGTTAAGGAAAATGCAAATCGGACTTCAAAAAGCAATTACACCTTCAATCACTTATTATGGGTGAAATACAGCCTATGACAAAGACCTTCTGCAAACAGATGCATTTTGGAAAGATAACATACTGGAGGAAATAAAGTGCAGTAGGACAAACAGTTTGAAATATAATTGACCCAGCTTCAGTACCTTTCTTAACAGAAGTCAACATGTTCAGAGATTAAATGATCTGACAACCCAGGTGAAGCTGCTTTTATCTGCATGTGCAGTGTAAAAATTCTAGTTATTTGGGACTACCCAGATCACTGGTTTAAGTTATTGTTTTACATGCCTTTCTCAACAAGGCTGTTCTGCTCACAGCAAATGAGGCTGGAAATATCGAATGTGAATCACAATATCCACATGGACACTGGGAACAACCAGATAAAACCGTCATAATAAAATCCAATAAGCCATACCCTATTACAGCAAACACACAGAGAAAATGGCACAGGAGAGCTATCTGCTCACTGAGCTGGCTGACGTTGATGCCATCCTGTGCCTAACTGCTCAGCTCTTCCTAGGCTGAGAGATTTCATAACACCTTAAATTCCAGGCAGCAATACCATTTGTGTTGTTGTCATAGCAATTCTGACAGTATAAAAATGGATAGCCACTTACAAATCCTAGGGGACAGTTAATTTGAGTAATTCTCTTCAGCAAACATCCTATGTCAAGCTCTGACTGTGTGAACTGTTTGCAAGAGCAGAAATCTAGGACTGGTAAAAAAACGACATATCCACTAACTTTCCATAAGTGTCTGAGCACAACCAGCTGCAAAGTATTCTTTCATTAGGAACTCAAAAGTGAGAAACACTCCAAATCAGTGGAAGCCTTCAGAATCTTGCTTCAGTTTGTGCATCTCTTTTTAAAAGATAAAGGCAGCTTTATACGTCTCTCACTAAATTGCTGTGAGGCTTCCTCAATGCCTGAGTGCATATAGTGTCTTTTTAAGAAAAGGGAAAAGGAAAAATTATTTTACAAAAACCAACAACAACAAAAAAGTGCTTTAGCCATTGTGTATAGAAGTATAAAATAAAGATTATCCTTCTTCTTCCCCATTTTTCCCCATCCAAAACACAAACAAACTACTCAGTGATCTGAAGTCGATGGAAAACAAAACTGGACTATAAAAGCCTCAGAAAGATGGAGGGTTAATTCCTATTTCTTTTCCTCCAAGTATAGCCCCATAAAGTCTTAGCTTTTATCACACTAAATGAGACCAGACATACAAAGGTATAAAAGAAACCACAATATGGACCATATGTCTTTTTTTCCCTTCACTATCACAATTGTGAAGTAGCCGATGTTTTCAAGGTTTACAGGTAACAAACAGAAAAGTATCTAACACACAGAAGATTACATCATATTTTGTTCCCATTTAATTCTAAGTAGCTCATAAAACTGCCATTGTACTCATCTCCTGAATTTTACAAACGGAAAATACACAAAAATGATCTAAAGTATGAAATACCATGGGCGATTAAACAAACATCCTCTCAGTTTCTTCACAAAATAAATAAACAAATGAAACATCCTTTATCACTCTCTGATTCAAATCCTTTTCCACGTGTCCAAATACCATCAAATAGTTAAAAAGGATCTCACATTCGACAGCGAAAACAGACCCCTGTTCATACTAATGTTATTTACATCTCCTAAATCAAGAGCACTTCTTTCTAAAGGCCACATTATACTGCAATATCTAGCACATATACCAGCTATATATAAATACTATACAGATTTATCTAGTCATACTCATTGAACCTGTAGTCCTTTGAAAATGGAAGCCTACATGGAAGCCTTTTAATTTGGCAGCCAAAGCAACATTTCTTGACTCTCCTCCTGTCCCTCACAGTAAACAGTAAAATTAGTCATTTTTACTGAAAAATGGCCAGTGTTCCCATTTCTCACAGAGCATGTTTCACAAGAAATTTACTCATTGATATATCAGCAGACTGTAATTTCACTTGGTTACGGAGGAGCGAATCCTAGAAACTCTGTATGCAATCTAGTCATGCCCATGCTATGACAGCTTTAAACTGATGTTAAACATAATCTTAATTTAAGGCATAACAGCTGCTCCTTTTTGGGTGCCTTTTGGGAGGGAAGCAATCACAATTAATGCTTCACATTCCGATCCTAAACAGCAGGTGTTCAGATGAAAGCTCTGAGATATCGATTGGAAATGAACTCCCAACATTTTCCGCTTCTGACAGTGCAACAGTTGCTGATCATTTTAATAGTATTGGCGAATCTTCTCATGCCAATAACTCTCTATTTTTAACATAACATGGATTATTTTCTTCAGATTATATCCTGAACTCTTTAAACTGCTGATTAAACTTGTGGTCCTTATCTATGACAAGGGACTGATCAGTCTGTGATTAAGTTTCAGCTCAGCAGGCCATTTTAAATGCCAAAACGATTTCAAGCAGAAGTAGAAGGTTGGTTCTCCTTCACATACTAGATGTTTTACATGAACAAAGACACCACCACTACGTGACTTCCACATAGAAAATATGAGCATTCATTCAGGGCATGTGGAGAGCCTCAGTATCTTTTATCGTGTCAATGTTGTACTGCTCAGCGAACAAACAAAAAGATCCTTTTGCTGAGCAATAGGTTTTCCTACACTTGCTAATACGGGTTTTTCAGATGTGAATCTACCACCAAACCACAACAGAACACAAAGCCCAGCATGTTCTGAACTCTAAGAACTCTGATCCTTTCACACATTACCCTTTGCAAAACACTATTAGCATGGTCTGTGTCTGTTTTGTCCTCAGAACAGTGCCATTCCGTCCAAAGCAGGTACGCGCGCTGCTGAAATGCAGGAATGGTGCTGATGAGCGAAGTAGTTAGCAGAGAGAGGTCAAGAATACAACTGTCACACTACATTAATGTCACCTCCATATCTGGTTCAGCTCCATTCTCAGACCCAAAATGAATTAGTCTCTAACAGGCCAGTTACATTTGCACCCTCCCTACTCTCAGTAAAACTCAGAATCTTCCGAACATTCATTCTGTCCAATTCATGCACTTTATGTGAAGGAAGTGGGTTCTCTTGAACCAGCTTTGGACTAAAGCTTAACTACAATCCTTCCTGAAACGTTAAAGATGCTTAAAAGCATTTACCAATTAATTTGTCAGAACCATAACTCAGTGATGGTTCACAGAAAGAACTATGCAGGAAATATTTTTGAGCTTAGTCATGAGAATCATTTGATCCTCATCAAATAAGAAGGCAAGTTTTCACACTGAAAAAAATAATTGCAGCAGAAATGGCTTGAAGAGTAGACCAATATGTACAACACAAGAAGGTGTTGCATGTTCTAACACTTGCAAACACTTGTTTAGAAACATGCCCCAGGTTGCCTAATGACCAGAACTGGAGATAACTTCTGCCTTAGCAGAGAATGTCAAGCTGTATCAGTTACAAAATAAATAAATAACAGAATAACAGTTTGAATTGCTTACAAGTGGTGTTTTGTACCTCAAAGTACAGGTCATACTTGGGAAGTCGCTCGAAAGGCCACAGTGCCCCTGACAAAGATGTACAAGAAGTCGTTTAAACTGCTGTTCCCTCTCTTTAATGACCAAGACCAATACCTCTCTGCAGACTTTGTAACAGGGCACAGTCTGGGAGGTACCATCTTACCAACACCACTAACAATGACAGTAATATGGGCAACGAATAGCAGTCTCTGTTAAAAACTAAGGGAACTTGCATTATTTATCACACCAGCACTTCATCTGTCAACTGCCTTTAGTAAGAGCCATCACCAACCACGCCACAAACAAAGCACAGAATTATGCAAAAAGTTTACAGAAGACACTGGAAAGAAGGTCTTACCTTCCTCATGGTAAGAAAAGACCTAATTTATGTTCAAGAAGCTAAATGCAAAATTCTTCAGATCTTTTGGTCTTACAATTTAAGGCTATTCTTACTTCATTTTTGTTTGGTCTCAAGACATTGAATTCAGAAATAAATACACCTCACACAATAACAATTTCTTTCTTATTTTCATGCTTGGTTTCATTGACTCCTGTCTCTGGAGCCAAGAAATAAACAAACACACGTGCCAGCAGGTGTAAACACATAAAACCCAGGTGTATGTCTAACTACTTCATCTTCTGCTCATTATTAAACCTTACAGAGGCAAACAACACTTGGATGCACCGTACTGAGCATAATAATCAGCATCAGGCCAAGAGGTCAGGTCTCAGTCAGCAGCGTTTCACAACATTTGAACATTACACTCATGACAAGAATTTGAACGAGTTCTTTGTAACAAACGCACACTTTCAGAGGGACAGGCAAAACACATTTCTGTCACCTGTGCTGACACTTACTGCCTCGATGCAGCAGGTCTCTTGACAGATACCAAAAAGAGGGTGAAAAAGTGCAAAGAAAAAAGGGACATAAAGCAGGATTTCAGACTGCCCAGTTTCAGCATGTTTACCTTTACAAAAACTAAAGATAAAATCACTGCCTGCAGACTCTTCTCATAAAGCTGTGCTTCTCCAACAGCAAGTCTGCTGCCTTGGGAGTTACAGAAGTAGGCAGCAGCAGTTCACTTCTACCCTAATCAACAGGGGTTTAATTCTTGTGAGGTAGAAGGAGAAAACACATAAAATTACCAGCCTTAATACTCACACACAGCAGCAACTCACTCTCTTCAATTGCTGGCAACAGCTGCCATTCCTCTAGAGGGACTGTAAACCACCACAGTGAGGAATTAGTGCATGGAAGACATACTGAGGCTGACTGAAAATGCCACAGGAAGACAGGAGACAAAGGAGATCATCCATCTGAAATGCTTGAAGAAAACAGTCTTGTGGGGAAGCACACAAACCAGACAGGGGATGGTATCCTTCTTCACCAATTTCACTCCCCTTGATTCCATTCCTAAACTTGCTTGCTGCCTTCCCAATTCAATGCATTCCTTCTTTCAAGTACCTTTTTTTTTTCCTCTGCACCTCATTTTTTTCTCCTTTTCCTTATTTTGTTTTCTTTTTACTACTCCTTTTGCAACTTCCCAACTTAGTTTTTGATTCTTCTACCCACACTGCCTACTGCTTTTCTAGTCTGTCCAGTGCTGGTTTTCAGTGACCAACATTGGTCTTTTTTTTTTTTTTTTTTCCTTTCTTCTGTCCAGAACATCCTCTTCATACTATTTCTTTCAATATGTCCCTTCCTGACCATACCCTTCCCACTTCTATACTTTCTTCCTTTTTCCCCCCTCAAGGGCACTTCTTGACTTTTCCCGTACCTTTAGTTACTTTGCTCCATTTCTTGTCTTCAGTCTCCAGACTGAGATTCCAGAAAGAAAGCCAGGCCCAATGCTCGGTGTAAACTCTGGCATAATAGTCAACCATCAATCAAAACAGAAGGGGTGATTATTGGCTTTACTGGTCAAAGAAGGTGAAATGGATAGGTGAGAAACAAGAGCAATATATAGGCAGGAGCAGTATTTTGATCATATTGATGCCTATTCTCTAGTCGTGGCTTGGAGACCACTAAGCCTTACTGCTACACACCAACACTTTCTGCTGTTCTGCCTGCATGGTCCTTTGCCTCAAGAGTCCTCATTTCAGCTGGGGTTACTCAAACAAGACTTGGGAAGAGGGGACATGATTCACACCAGACTAAGGGAAAGGAATGAATCTCTATTTTATAACAGACAGAATGGCATTTTTTTTCATCTACTTCACACAACCCTTGGATACCTACACCACCACAGGCAACCAGCACTAAGTCTGTTGGGCAGTTAAAGACCTGTTTTGAATTTGTCTGGGAGCAAAGAAGTGGTAGGAAGCAAGTGACTGATTTCCCAGTGATGTGCCCCATGGTTAAGTTACCCTGGAAATATGGAATTGGAGCTTTAAATTACAGGCAAACTCTACCTGACACACCTAATATTGCTGAATACATCAGTGGGCTCCACACAGGAGTTGAGGCACAGCCTCAGAAGGCAAATGAAACCAAAAGCACACACAAAAAGAAGTCACTTTCCACACACTGGTAGAACCAATAAATGGTCAAGTCACCCCAAACTCAATTAGTGCACCTAAACCTGAAATAAATCCACATAATTATCTTCAGGAACCCCAAGACTAGGTTGGTTGTGTTTATTTATTTATGATGCTAATTAAGCTATCATTAGTGCCCCTGATTGTGCAAGTTTAATAACAAAAAGCAGCCTCTTAAAATTTAATCCAGCAGTGTACCCAGCTGCCAGAAAACATGGACAAGTTCCCTCAGGAAGGAAAAGGTGGGAAACTGTGGCCTTACACAGTTGTTCTTTCGCAGATTTGTGAAGAAATTTGTAAGAACACAATCACAAACCCCCTGAACTTACCATTGCTACATTAACAGCCTTTCATCCTTCTTGGGTAAACCTCATTGAATTCCCTTCATACACAGCAGATTAAGCACAATTAATCACATACAGAGTCAGATGGAATTGCAAAATTAGCTGGTTTAGAGATGCAGGGAACAGTTAAAAGCAGCTGAGATTTTTCATTACATTTTCTTAATTAAGAGCAACAGTGACTAAACTTAGTTTTACTTCTCAGATAAAAAGAAAGAAGAAAAAAAAGCAGCTGCAAAATCTATTAACACCTGCAAACATTGTGCTGGTTTCAGAAGCTGCCATACATCAGTCTGGTAACAGTCCCATTTTGGCCAGGAACACACAGGATTTTAAAACCCACATGTGACTGCCTTCATTCTTTCAAGTACTTGTATAGCAACTGATCTATTCCTCAGTTGACTCCATAAGGGTCTAATTCTACATCTCCAGCTGCCCCTATGGGAAAACATAATGTTTCTGAGCGCCTTAGTGTCTATATTCTCCACCTTTGCCTATCTCACAGTTGCCTAAGATAGATCTAAGAGACAAGGAACAGAACAGCACAGACTTTAGCTTCCCACCAGACTCCTAATGCTGCAGGAATAAGTGCAGTCCACCTCTGCTGTTCAGTCTTCAGTCCGTAAGTTTCCAGTTTAGGATGAAGGAAGGACAGGCCAAAAGAAGGCACGAGATGAACTGGGTCACATGAAAAGCTACAAAGGAGGTGAAACAACAGAATGCTGACGGAACAAGGCCATATGAATTTATGTCTTATAAACCAAAAAAAAGGGAAACAGAGGGTTGAGAGTTTGGAAAGGTATTGTAAATAGGAAACATTTTAGCTACTTGCAAAGAGTAAGCATTTTCCTCTTTAGGACACACACAGACGCAGTCAAAATACATCCCTGCAGCTTATATCTGAGGGACAAAATGGAAAGAAAAAGTATCAATTAATTCTCTGCCTGCTTGATCTCTTGTTTAGAAATCTTTGGTTCTAAATTTAGAGCAGTTCACACTAGTGAAGAGGTAGATCTAAAAGCAAAGTATTTCCCTTTTTTAGCAGCTGCCTCTTTCTCTTCAGACATTTGGCTTCATTGTGGTAAAAGGAAATTACCCTGGAGAACAGTACAGCAGAAAGATTCTATTGACCATGCATGGAAACAAACCCCAAGTTTATCTAACCTTCCATCAGAGGTGAGCTACCTGCTTGCTCCTATAAAGAAGCCTCATGACCTGCCTCCATCCCTCTTATAAATTCCCATCAAGTATGATATCAAATGAGTAGCCCTCACATTGATCCAGAATGCCTGTGTCGATCATCCTGTAATCCTCCTGCTCACTCTCGTGTTACCTGCCACACGTAAGAGTAATAATCTCCAAACTTCTGCTGAACAATATGAGCTTATTCCCTAAAACAGCAATTTTCCTGGGTGTATATAAAGATGAGGAAGAAAGACCATGAAGCCACGGAAAGTGCCATCACTTCCACAATTTTTCATGGCTTCTGCTTGAAAGAAAAGAAGACTGGTCAGATTTTCATCCAGGCCAGATGATTTTTCCAAAGCTCTCAAAATACAATTACAGCAACTCCACCAGGTGTGGGGAAAGGCCACACCAAGTGTTTGACGGGGCCTATGGAGAGTTACAGAAATGCAGACGTAAAAGAGTGATGCCCAGTACTGTCAGCAGTAATGAATTATTGCTCATTTGTGCTCTAGTAACTCTTTACATAGACAGTGGTGAGTTTATTATTTCTTAACAGGTAGGATTATTTGTTACTCATCAGTAAGGTAGATGTTATCTGAGCTAAAGACAGGGAGGCTTCTGGACAAAAATAGGGAGAAGGTACTGATGCACTGTTCAATTTAGCAACTGTTGCCATGGATATATCTTTTTTACTGAGTGCTGATGATTATCTCATGTTTGAAATGTGATTTATGCACATTCTACATGAGAGCAGAGAAGCATGTTTATAAATGAGCAAACCATGGTTATTCCAACATTGAAACACAGTGTGCTCCATGTACTTTTCAGAAATACATAATTTGCCAAAACAGACTATTAATCATGATAATATATTAACGTCCTGCAGTATATAACCCAATTACCAGAGTAAAGCAGAAGCCCTTTCCAGATCCAAAATTAACAGGAACAGGAAATGTAATGCAATTCCCGTTTTTTTCCTCTTATCTTCCCACAGGAAAGAACAGGGAGAGAACCAGGGAGACTATCTGGTCCAGCAGCTGCTCTTGTTATGAATTTGCAAATGCACAGGCTGCATGAAGACATATTCAGTTTACTGCTGCAGGATTTTTGTCAGTTTTCTTCATACTGGCCTTTGTGCCTAAAACTAATTTTTAGAATCAACGTTTCTCCACAAGCTAAACCACATTTTGTAATCTCCTTTGTCCTGATATTTGCCTGCCAATAATCTCTCATTCCACACACTTTTTTCTATTTCAGCTACAGCAAACAGAGAAACCACGGGGATGATACACTTATTTGTGTGTGTGTGTGTGTGTGTGTGTGTGTGTGTGTGTGTGTGAAGCAAGCTGAGTGATGCCAAAAATCTAATATCTCCATCACTTCTGACAACCCCTTGAAGTGGTAAGGCCAGAAGTGAGGTTTTCTTTACTAGCTGCAACAAAAGACAATGAATGAACCTAGCAAGCACGATCAAAATGGATGGCGGTGACCTGAGTAGCTTCAAATGTCGGAAAAAAAAAGTCTCTAACTGCAGATTGACAGAACAAAACACCTAATCCTGTGAGGAAACCCCAGAAGGACCTATCTGACACAGGACCTAAATGGTAGCTTCAGCTCAGAGTAACTTGCACTACCAATAGGCACGTAAGAATCAAGGAAATCAGTACCATCTCTGTATACTTAAATACAGCTTATTGGTATTATTACATACAGTTTGCAGCACAACTCCTGAGCAGCAGCAGCAGGGAGATGTTTGGAGTGCATGGAAGGACATGGATTTATGAGCAGCAGTAGCTATGAGCATCTGCTCTATCAATGATCTTTAGATGTGCTCTATACTCACGGCTGACCCCTTGTGCCGAATACAAAGGCAGAGGAAGAACAGACAGTACACTGCCACCCTGGTCAGGCAACAGCTACACCACAGTATGTTAATGCTTCTACTGAGATGCCCACCATTACCAGATACATACAATACAGAAATATTTAAATTTATTTAAACTAGTCCTTTCTCCTGCCACTATTAGCTCTAAAGTCATCCAGGGCAAGACTGATGCTGGAAGGCACCAGTAGAGAGATTTCTTCTGGAAATAAATGTGTTTGATGCTCATTTTTAACTTGTTCTGGGTATGTCTGTATGTTAGAAAAGAAAAGCTAAGACAGATAAAAATAAAAACTCTTCAGAATTAAGAATTACAGCCATGGAGCAATAGACAACTAGACAAAAAATTAGAGGTATTGCAAGTCCCCTCTGAAAGATGCAGAAAGCAATGTATAATTGCAGAGGTTGCCTTAAGCTACAGGAGCCCAAAGGACTTCTATTGACCAGCCTGAGTAGCCAGCTGCACGAAAGTAATTTCAAGGTAAGTGAAGGAGGAACTGGACCACTGAAACTATGGTTTCACTCAGTATCTGAAGTAGCAGTAAAAATGCAGAAAAATAAATACCTCTTCTCCCACACAAATATCCAAACATTTAGCCACATAAGACCTGCAAATTGTTTGCTGAACTTAGATGTGATCAAGCTGTTCTCGTGTATAAGGCATCACAGATAAAGAGCAATTACACAGTACTGTGCTTTCTAAATTACAATTTAAGAGGGCAAACAGACCACAAGCCATCTGTAGATGCCTTAACCCTCACACCAACAGAGGCACACTCTTAACACGTGAAAAATCTTTGCCTGAAAATACCCAAACTGCAGACATGGTCCACCGAGGCAATGCAAACGTTCCTTGTGTTTATCAGGTCTTGCTTCTGAACAACAGACCTAGGGATGGAAACCTGCTAGTGGAGTGGAAGACTGGAATTCAACTGTACTTTGCTCAATATGAAAGCAATATAATCATGCATTTCACCTTTGGTACCGCAGCTAAAGTTCATCTATCACCCTACAATTGAAAAAAGTATTTAAAAACCACCTGAATTCCGTAACATACGGAGATCAGAGCTAGTGAAATTCTCTACTTCTATTTTAATATCAACTGGATGAATGTATAAAGTTAAAGCCAGCATGCATTATAAGCTTGCTATAAACAAAGAATCACAACACGAAAAAAGAGCTGATTGCACAACATCCGGAAATTTGATGAAGTACAAGAGTTCTCGAACAAGCCAAATAAATATATCAACTGATGAGTGACCAGCATCATCCATGGGTGCAGAAATACCTTTTTTGCAATGACAGAGCTGGTAAACCAGTGAAGCAAACAAGTCCACTCTACAGGATGACAGCCTGGCAAAATTTAAGTGATACAGCAAGAATAGGATCTGCCTCCATTTCAGACATCTTTAACAAGGCTATCCCGAAGCAGCACCCTTCAGTCCCCATACTAGACATTCAGTACAGCCAAATTGCTAAAAACATAGTAATCCATACAGATACTGACAAATCAGATAAGATAATCAACTGTCTGAAGCACATACTTTGAAGGAGCAGGGAGAAAAATGGAAAAAAAAAAGTGTTTTTCCATCTACTTCTTTCTGGCAATTAAATAAGCTGACAAAGTATTTTTGCTAATGAACACAAAAAACCCTGATGGTGTTGCCAGCACTTGTGTAGTAGCTGATGACAGGACAACAGCATCAATTCAGGCTGAGACTGAAGCTAGAGATGGCAAACGCCCAAGCAGAAAATTTTAAGGTCAGTCCAGGTAAAATTCAGTTTGTAATGAAAGACGACAAATGCATGAGATACGTACTCTTAACTGACAGAACCCAGCCAAGTGAATGATAAGTCACTTCTAAATCTGAAACTGTAGGATTGTTGGGAATTGTTGCAGAATATGCCAGATGAAACCTATTTTGTCCACTGCAGCACTGCTACATGACAGCAGCATAGCAACCACGAACAGCAGGACAAATACTCCTGAGAGTATTTGAGCCAAGTCACCTTCTATGGTAAAGACTGTGCCTAAACAAAATGACCACTGGTGCCCAGCACTGCAGTCACACAAACTGAGACATCAGCAGAGTATCAGGGCAACGTGAAGGGAGGAACAGCTAACACTGTACCGTGTGCCATACAACACAGCACACCTATTTACACCTAAAGAACAGCACACACAACAACTGACATTTGCACCAGTGATTAGAACTGCCACCACCATCTTTAGAGATGCACTTTCTGGAAGGTATGTCAGTACGCAAATTAACAAGTAGAAGTGGGTTATGCATTCTCACTTGACAGTATGACACATGTGACAGCTTCACTCAGGCTCTGCATGAAGAAACAGACTCAGAGTAGTAAAGACTGAGCTTTGACCAGTTAAGTGTTAATAACATCTGACACACATGGGTGAGGATTAATCAGGGAGTTGTCAGGACTGTTATAATAATAGCTGCTTGAAATGCTGTTCAGTGGGAGGGATTCTAAAAATGAGAATACATTCACTTAGCCCTATATTGCAGTGCTGGCTTTAAAATTAATCATGAATTATCATTAGAAGGCTTCTGGTTGGAGGAAGGGAGTATTTCACATGACCCAGATGCTGGCTGTACATCTACAAAGATGGGATTATAGCTGTCTGGTATCTAATAATGAGAGCTCTGTTTCAGTCTCATGCCTTTTATTTCACTCTTGGTCCAACTGCAATGGCAACTAGAAAGTTCATCAGCTTTAGCCAACAAACACGCTGATATTGCTAGAGTTGAATTAAACTATGAGGTACATACAATTGTGTATGTGGGAGGTTGACAAAAATGTACACTGGAGAGAAAACTAATTTCTGTCTGGGGAAACTTTTTTTTTTTTTTTGCCGTGTTGCAATTCTGTTTTCTGCATTCAAAACCTAACGTAGTAATGTGTTCTTAACGCTGTGCTTAATTTTAAGTACCTGAATACCCTGATTAAGACACTGTTCAACTGCTTAATGTTGGATTTGCAAGATGATTCAGTTGCTTAAAATTAAGTTATGCATACAATTATCCTGGCAAAAAAGATCTCTCCTTTTCAGTCCTGTTGGTAGTACCAAATCCATAAATGCTGTTGATACTAACAATAGAGCATACAGAAATTATAGAATGCAGCTGAATACCTTTTTTAATAACAAAAATTTAATAGTCAATGAATTCTTTCTCAAATCAAGGTTAAAAAAAGCTAACTGAAGCCTAATAATGCAAAGGAGTATCCCAAAATTCTATTTTCTTCCATTCTAACTCTGGTACCCTGAATACATTGCTTATCTTGCTTTCTTCCCTTTGAGTTTATAAGATCTCCCAGAGACAGATTAGAGTTACCTGTAGTCTACTACTAACACCAACAATGCAGCAAAAGAGTTATATTCTTTCCTATCGAAAAAAAAAATCTTCCTTATCATAGTTGTTCACTCCTAAAAATGAACTGAGACACAGCACTATTTCAATTTCTTCCTCCTTCCACTGTAGTCAGGTACGAACTGACTCATTGCCCCTTTAATCTGTGGGTAGGTATCAATTTACATATGAATGCAATTTCTATTTAATAATTAATTTAGGGTCAAATACTGTTCAGCTACAGTAAGTACTTGAACTTCCAACGTGCAGCAAGGTTAAATACTTGTCAGAAGTACCTTCTGTTCCTACATTTAAATTATTTCTTAGGAAATAGAGAAAAAAGATTTTTCAGTCATATCAAAATGTTTTGCCTATACATTTGTAGCATTGAATTTACAATAGACATATTTATATAATACTATACAACAATGTACATGCTGTTATATGGGGAGGTGCCTTTTCAACCATAGGGATGTGAGCTGCTGATCAACATAAATGGCATTGACTTCCGCATTTGTGAACTTTGCACATACTACATACATACCTACACAGATACCCGTGGAAAATATCATCAGTAAGCAACACCAGAGTACAATTTAAGTCAGACGCCATCAGCAGTCTTTGGCCACACTAAAATCCTACTTCTTCCCACAAGGTGGGCCTTTAATTCCCAGGGGGCTTTGTCACTATTTATAGTGGTTTGCTTCTATTATTTTCACTATTTTTTTCGTTCTGAGGGAAGGTTGGTTTTCTGTTCCTTGCCTGTGGTATGCCTTCCATTGAGGGATCTGTAATTATTTATTCCGCATTTCCTGCTGTGGTGCAGGTTAGGATATATTTCTGGAAGTGGCTGCAAGGTCAGCAATTTAGTCCAGCAGTTTTACTCTATTAGGGTTTGGGGGGGATTTTATCCATTAAAGACATTTTAAAGATGTCCACCTATCTACTTCCCCACAGAAAGGAAAGTTTTCTCTGTGTTAACATGCAACTGCCCTTAGACTGTTCTTTTTTTCTGCTTACACCCATTATTAACAGGCTACAAAGTCTTTGCTCAGAAGAAACTGGAAAAACTTCAAAGAGCTGAGGGAACATAGGAGGTCCTTCAAATCCAGCTTGGGCTGGGCATTTTGTCAAAGCATGGGTGAAAGTCCTATATCCCAGCCAAGATTCAGGGTCTTCCTGTCTCAACAAGTGAGCTGTGAAATAATAGATTGACCACGATGCTTTGCTCAGCAAATGCTCATGGATTGCATCTGTGGCCATCCACTTCAGGCCATGCTGCTTGGCTCTTCATCTCCACCGAAGCAGAGAGCACAGAGATCTCTATCCTCACCAAGGGTGATGCACCATAGATCAGCAGAAGACCTCAGCAGAAGACTTCAAAAGAAAAAAAAAAAAANTTCCAAATACATTATTTTAGCAATAGTGCATTAGGTTTTTTGTCACAAAAAAAACTAAAAAAAAAAAAAAAAAAAAAAAAAAAAAAAGGCAGATCAACCAAAACACCCAAAAATCTCAGACCCACATTTTTGCCATAATGCATGTTATTTATATAAAGTTTTTCCATCTACATTAAGCATTGTTGAGCTCATATTTTATTGTTAAGCCTTAAATATTTCAGGATCTACCCTGCTATTTTTGCACTGTAACACTGAGGTCCACAGAGCTGGAGGAGTATCCAGGAGCTGCCATTTGCAGTATTTGTCACTTCAGAGTAAATCACTTACCCTCAATTATGCTTACCCAACTGTAAAATAGGGGCAATAATACTTATTTTTCCAAGTTGATACGAGGCTTATTAATGCTTGTTTAAGTGCTTTGTTATGCTTGAATGGAAAAGGAAATTATTATTATAATTTTAACTGAAGCTTAATTATAAAACTGTTAACATAAGCGTATTAGAAAAATGAGCTCTGAATCGCAAGCTAGCAATTGCTCACTCTTAAAACAGTATGAGGTGATTTTATATGCATCTTGCTATCACTAATCCCCACTTTTTCAAATCCTACATTTGTTTTCCATATTCAAGCTAAGAAGAGACAACATGCAGATTAAAGTTAGTGTTTAATCAATCAAGAAACAACACCTAGTACCTTATTTGGTGATATGTTATCACTGGAATCCTGATTTCAAAAAAGAAATAAAAAAAATCTCTAAACAAAAACATTCTGTTTGCTATATGTTAATTTAAGCTCCACATACGATTGTCACTGGCACAATCTCTAGCCTGGAAAACAGGCTAGTTCACCTCTCTGATGATGACAGGCTGAGAGAGTTGGGGCTGTCCAGTCTGGAGAAGAGAAGGCTCCAGGGAGACCTTAGAGCACTTTCCAGTACCTCAAGGGGCTACAAGAGAGCTGGAGATGGGCTTTTTATAAGGGTGTGTAGTGATAGGACAAGAGGGAATGGCCTTAAACGGAAGAAGGCAAGTTTAGATATCAGGAACAAATTCTTTACTATGAACATGGTGAGCCACTGGAACAGGTTGCCCAGAGAAGTTGTGGGTGCCCCACCCCTGGCAGTGTCCAAGGCCAGCTTAGATGGGGCCCTGAGCAACCTGGTCTAGCAGTCAGTGTTCCTGCCCATGGGACACCTACCCCTAAACCTCCCCATGGCAGGGAGGTTGGAAATAAATGATCTTTAAGGTCCCTTCCAACACAAACCATTCTATGATTCTATGAAGACCAAGTTGCCAAGTTAGCAAGATAACCTAAAATTTGCAATAAGATTCTCCTGCAATGTTACAAATCCTAGATAGCACAGTTCTTCCTTTAATCAAACAACAATACAAAATCCTTTAAGTTGCTTGCTTAGAAGAAATTTAGGACTTAAAAAAGTATAAGACACTGAAAATTATGGAGCTATTGTACAGAAAGAAGTGAGCAAAACAATTTGCTTTTACCTGACATAACATATTTGTCAAAACAAGTATCACTTCAAATCATCACTCCCAAATCTTGTGCAAACATGTTCTACAAGCTTAAGCTCTGACACAGTTTATGCAAATAAAGACAGAACTCCAGGGTCATTTTCTGATAATAAACAGAAAAAAAATAATCTCATTTTATTTCCCCCCACACCACCTGCTGGTACTTCAGAGACTCTTAAGAAGAGGTAAATAAACAGAAAATCTGTTTGGATAAGGCACCACTCACAAACCTTTCAAAGAGAGGATAAGCATTCAGCTCTAAAAAAATGTGCCTTTAAAAAGGCTCCTCTACAGCTGTGTGTCCATGCTACTCCCTGCCCAGAACTGGTATCGCTTTGAGAAGGCAATGGTGGTTTTCAGAAGTAGTGACATGAAAAGAAAACACACCTCATGGGAGGGGAGGGTGGAGCGACAACAAAGCAAGAAGCAAACCCAAAACTGATACAAAGCAAACCCAAAACTGATACCCAGCAAACCCCAAGTCTTGAGATGAAGAGAGGCATAAACAGATGTTGTCCAGTACCAACCCAAACCAAATGTCTGTATCAGCGATCAGCATTTGAGCAGAACTGAGGGAGACACTCATCCTTCACTAAATGCCAACAGCACTATTTCACCTAAATTAAATTTTGTAAGGTTAAAAAACAAGGCTTAAAGGAAACACAGCTCTCTAGATTTATAACAGGAATAAGAAAACTGCCAGTAAAATCAAGAGATTTCAGTCAATCATGGCCATGAGACGCAATGGCACTCGTGTGACTGAACCTTGCCCTGGAACAACGGAACACACAGCAGACTGCCACCATTATCTCCTCCCCTCTGCACTACACTAGGAGCATCACCTCACATTTCCAGTCCTAATACCCCTCCCCAAGCACAAGATGAGAGAGAGAAAATGGAAAGCTGGGAGAGTAAATCCACCAAGATTATTTGGTAGAACGGCCTTGATGCCTTTTAGACAAAGGGAAAACATGAACAGCTGCAACAACAAAGCCTTAGTGCTCACAGGCCTCTGACAGACTAGTGAATGCACACAATGGCACAGAGTTATAGCAGATTGTTGCTACAGAAGTGACCAGGAAAATTCGCAGTTAAGGACCAGCATGTGCCTGGTTCTCTCTGCAGCTGTAGCTTTTCTCCTTCCCCGATCACATTCCAGTAACAGCGAATTCAGAAAGCCACAGGTTGGGTTGCTTGTTCCTCCTTTCTGCACACAACCATGGTGTCCTTACGGCAATTTCCCATCTTCCAGACAACTTAGTTGAAGGCAAAGGTTTTGCCAGTTTTGAACTATCAACAATATCAGACACTTATGTGCGTAGTTTGGGGCACCACAAAATAAGAAAGATATTAAGCTCACAGAGAGAGTCCAAAGGAGGGCAATGAAGATGGTGAAGGGCCTTGAGGGGAAGCTGTATAAGGAGCAGCTGAGGGCACTTGGTCTCTTCAGCCTTGAGAAGAGGAGACTGAGGGGAAACCTAACTGCAGTTAAAACTTCCTCGTGAGGGGAAGAGGGGGGACAGACACTGATCACTTCTCTGTGGTGACCAGGGAGAGAACCCAAGGGAATGGGCTGAAGTTGTGTCAGGGGAGGTTTAGGTTGGGTATTAGAAAAAGGTTCTTCACCCTGAAGGTGGTTGGGCACTGGAACAGGCTCCCCAGGAAAGTGGTCACAGCACCAAGCCTGCCAGTTCAAGAAGCACTTGGACAATACCCTCGGACACAGGGTGTGACTCTTGGGGATGGTCCTCTGCAGGGTTGGACTCAATGACCCTTGTGGGTCCCTTCCAGTTCAGCATATTCTGTGATTCTGTGATTTTCCTACTCCTAACTTTATTAACAGATTGAAGTAATCATTTGGACGAATATGTCAAATGCTGGTAACTAATTGCACTTGTTCCTTTGGCAGATATTTCCCGTGGCACTGGCTTGTCCTACCAAACAACTTCAATGACAAAGGCTTAATATCATATTAGCAGTAGGCTTTTTCTGCCCTCTTATGCAAACACCCTTTACATTGTCCTCCACGTTTCCAGACCACCGGTTCTGCAAGCATAGCACACTTGTCAACCAGGCTTATCGAATGTTTAACAAACCCTCACTGACTGCGTGAAAGTCTCCTGCAAAAAGATTGCAGTATGGCACATACAGCACCAAAACCTGGACTCCAAAAACAACTGTGTCAAAGTCGCTGTCATTTGGCTTTGCCCCACACCTGCTTCCATTTCTCTTCTCCTTACTTTTACTCCTGCAGTTACATTACATTTCAATAGCAAGCATGGTATTGTGCAAACAAACACATTTATCATATGCAAGGACAAATCAATTCATTCAGTGGCTTAATTTTAATTCTCAAAAGCCAGTTATGATTTACTACTATTCTATCTAAAAAAAAAAAAAACCAAGACTGATGAGTCAATGCAAATATGCAATGCTGATGATGATGCACTGTGCCAGAGAAATAAGGCATAAAATTCTATAGCACTGAAAATAGCACAAAATACCACATGCACAAAGAGGCCAAGCTCTGTATCCTGAGGAAATAGCTTTGTATTCCACAAATTTCCTGCATTTTATATTTTACAAAAAAAAAAAAAAAAAAATTACAGTAAACTCCAGCATTGCGCCGTTTCCCCTCCTCCTCCCATTAGATGTGTTAAGGGGAAGCCATCATTAAAAGGCTGATATTTAGCATGAAAAAAACTGAGTATAACAACTAAGTGCCAAAAAAGAAGTGCAATATCAGAGCAACACCATTTTCTGATGGTAAATTTGAGCAATTTAATGGCAGCATCTGTTCTTTTTTGTAAAGAGGCAGATGTATTTTGGGCCTCACCCTAACTGAAAGAAAATGCTTACATCACTTACTAAAGAGCAATATTTAACATAAACTCATAATACCAAATCCACAATGAAAATCTTTTTCATTCTAGTGACTTAGTAGCCTAGCAGAAGCTTTGATCCCAAATATTTCTTTTTACTATAGGAACAAAGCGATTCTCTACATGACTTTCACGTTATTCATCTGCAGTATTGAAGATGGAATACTGGCTTAAATCTCTCGACACCATTTTTTATTTTCATTCATGGTAATAAAAAGCAGAAAGTTTTATTAATGTACAACTATGAAACATGCCAGGAGATACTTTAATACAATTCACCATGAATATAAATTAACATTTTAGGGTTTGTGGCTAGTCATATATTCATTAAAGCTACTGTAAACAATATCAGATGGAGGTGAAATCAACTTGAAAAAGCTCTCCATGGGTTTAGGTATATTCAACATCACAAACCTCCTCATGTACCATTGAGTGCATTGATGTAACATATAAATCCAACATAATGACATAGTTAACTGTAAGTCTTATTTTGTTTAAAACCCATTTTGCCTCTATCTTGCCACATGTATCCCCATCCTGCCTCTGTCTAGCTGCTGAGCCTGCTAGTTATCTTTACATATGCTTGTCCTTCGGAGCAGTGGTACACAGCCTTTCCAGACTGCCACTTATTGCTACAACACAGAACTGCTGGAGGACAGAGACTTTCCTTTCATGGACAAACAGAAGGCATTCACAACACTCTCTCCCTCAGATAACTCTCAACTCCAAGTTGAAGCTTTGCACTAGAACATAAGGATTGAAAATAAATAATAACATAAATTTGAAGTGTCAAAAGCAACTGCCTCATACAGGAGGGAGGGGGAAAAAAAAATCAGCAAAAAAAATCCTGCAGAACTGAAGTACACTGCTTTTTTTACTGTCTATTCTCTCTGTCTTCCCAACCAGAGACACAGCACCCAGTGAACTAACTGAAATAACAACTGGTTTCTGGTCTGGATTTACTGGTTGAATAAAGAAGCACCCTAGGCGAGGAAATCTGTTTCATTTTCAGCATGGCTACCAAACAGTCTCATCACAACCAAGCTTTTCAAGAGACAGGCTTGCTAGTCTGAATTTGCTCTATCTCTCGGAGCTGATTTTTTCTCTCGAAGGTGAATTTTTAGGGTATTGTGTTGAAGACACCATTTAACCTTCTTTCAAGTCTTTAACATCATGTTTAATTTCCACCTTGAGCTGCCGTAGACACAAAACAAGCCTGCAGGTCTAACACAAAATCATGCTGGTGCTTGTTTGAGCATTCCACACAGTATTACTTCAAGCATCTGTTTTTAGAAATGTCCACCAAACCTTTTCAAAGACAGTTTCTAACACAGCACCAGCAAAAGATGAAACTAAGAAGCAACTCATTTAGAGGTGACCAGACATTGAAAAGAAACAGAGATCATGGATTCAGAGGAGGTACAACAGTTTGGTCAGTAAGGCACAGCAATAACTTGAATCTGGAATCTGTTTTTATCACAAGCATGTTCGGAGGCAAAATACTGGTAATCCTGATGGCTGAAATAAAAAAGCTTCCTTTTCATCCCTCCAAATCTTTGAATGAGATCAAAATCAGAGTTCTGCTGAAATCTGCAGAAAGATCCTGCGTGCGTTCGTTGTAAAAATGACATGTATTTTAATCCAATGCTTAAACTGCAGACGAAGTTAAAAAAGAAGCAGCGTTTATCTAGAGCAGCAAGAAATGGAGTAGGTGGTGAAACAGAAGCAGCTCACATCACAAGATCAGGATAAGCTTCAATTGGACTTTGTAACCCAGCAGGATGGGTAACAAAAACCCGAGGCTTGATGACACCAAATTCTCTATGAGGCGTTCCTGGAAAAGGTCAGGCTGCTCAATGAAGACAGCTCCCGTGAAACAGCACTAGGCCTACTTCAGGGCTATTGGTTTATCTACTTAGCCAAGTTTTTATTTTCTTTCTTTTTGATTGGAAGGCACCTTTTAAAGGTCATCTAGTCCAACCCCCTGGCAATGAAGAGGGGACATCTTCAACCAGAGCAGGTTGCTCAGAGCCCCGTCCAGACTGACCCTGAATGTTTCCAGGGACTGGGCATCCAGTCCCTTCAATGCAATCTGTTTCAGTATCTCACAACCCTCATTATAAAAAAATAAAACTTCTTCCTAACATCTGCTCTAAATTGACTCTCCTGCAGTTTAAAAACATTACCCTTTGTCCTGTTACTACAGGCCCTACTAAAAAGTGTCCCCATCTTTCTTGAAAGTTCCTTTTAAGTACTGGAAGGTTACAATGAAGTCTTCCCTTGGAGCTTTCTTTCTTCAGGCTGAAGAACGCCAAACTCTCAGCCTTTCCTCATAGGAGAGGTGCTCCATCCTTCTGATCCATCTTTTTGTCTCTTCCCTGGACCTGCTGCAACAGGTCCATGTCTATCATGTACTGAGGACTCCTGAGCTGGATGGAGTACTCTAGGTCAGGCCTCATTAAAGGAGAGTAGACTTGTTAATTAGACTGATTTGTGCTCGCAGATGATTAAAATTAGCTCACTGAGCAGTAGCAAGTTTCTCTGCAGTATTCCAGATGTGCAATCAGAGGTCAAATTTATTTTACTAAATGTTGTCCTCTCTTTTATATTTAAAATGCAGTAACAATCATTGTCACATATGATGGACTACTACTTATGTGCTCTAGGTTCCCTAGGAAGTCATTTTATGCATGATACTTTATGCATAATATTTTTTGGTTTTTTTTAAAAAATGCCCATATTGCCTTCACCCTGTTGGTTAAAGGAGCATCGACCCTTAGCAGTGGATCATGTTCTCTCCTGCCACAATTCAACATTACTTCTTTGAAAACACCCAAGCAATTCTCACTTGAACCAGCTCAAAAGTCTGCTTTGATCTATTCTGATCTCTTATCAGTTGTGTAAAAATTCATCCTTAGTCCAACAGTAATGTTTCAGTGGGGAGAAAAACACAGTAGTACTTGCAGAAGGATTAGGAACTCAAATACACTTGACAGTGCATTTACTCTGAAATCTTGGATATGATGACTCAGCTATAATTTTCAAAGCCACCAAAGTCTAACTTCATTATAGTTCTCTTCTTTGCAGTTCTCTCCAGTTACTGAAATTTTGGAGCCATGAAGAAGAGTGTCTGGCCCTGTATACTACCTCAACCCTTAAGAAAAACTGTAGCATACTAGCTCTGAAAACAGTATTACAGTTACACAGGACAGTATGAAATGTTTGTCACAACTGCAAAAGGAATTGGAGCAAGAAAGAAAAAGAGAGGAATGTGTGGCTTCATGTCATCAACATCACCACATTCTGGTGTCAAAAAGAATATGTTCCTGATACCATCCAAAATTTGAGCCAAGTTCTAATTTATCTTTCATTCATTGACGAAGAGAACAAAGAACTAATGAGAGTTGAGCTAATTCTGATGTCCTCAGAATTACAAAAATAGATGCACACCTACATTGTCTTTGTCCGTACTGTTTCCATAACCCCATCAAGTTCTGCTTCACTGGTTAATTCGTATTACCTGTTGTTCAGCCCATTCAGATGAACAAAGTCTTCAGCCAGCTAGTCAAGTCTACTAATTATCAGGTGGAAAAAGATTCAGGGCAATGTGCATCTAAACTGACTGTGAGCAAATTTTTATTCCAACAGCCCACCTTCAAGACACAATACAATGCATCATTAAGCTGTTTCACCACCCACTCCATTTCTTGCTGCTCTAGATAAACAGTACAGCTCTGTTGATTCTGTTTGCAATTTAAGCTTAAAGAGCTATATTTCATTTTATAGTTTTAACATCTGATAGGCTTCTGGGGGGACATCTTGACTATTTTTTTTTTAAAAAGTAAGAATTACTTCCCAGGTCAGATTCTGCCTGGTAAAGGTGCTGGGCAGTTGATACCTGCAAAACCATTATTGCCAATAAAATTTGCTGTAAAATCTATCCCACCATTGCTGACACCAGTACCTTTGCTGTAATTTTCCTATTAGCTGAGCCGTTTCCTGGAGCCTATATGAGATTTTTATTATATCCTTTTGATTTTCAGAGAAAACATTCACAATAAGACCCAAAGGTAGCCTGAAAGTTCACAAAATGAAAATAAAAGAGCTTCAAAAGTCTGAAGGTTTCACTCAAGGCTTTTGAATACTTCTGTTTTGACAATACTGCTTCGCATGTGTGTTATGCTACACTTCATGTCGATGGACACACATGTAACCTCAACTAACAATTGCCACAGCTGCCTAGCAAAGCCAGAACCAAGCAGGTAACTTTGCCTTCATATTTTCAAACCCTCAAAAGAAAAGCAGAGAATTGCACTACAGGTTTGTTAGACTGAAGAGCATATACCACCTTCAAAATGCTGTTTTTATGAAAGGGTTTGAGGATCAGAGCTGTTTTCAACCATGTGGGTATTTTTTGACGTTGCTCTGTCATGGAAGACATCTACCAGATTGTTCTTGCACAGCTTGACAGATAAAAAAATTAACTTTAAGTACAACAGCAAATCAAGCATTTATAATGCCACAAACCCATCTATCTACACACTGATGACTGAAATCTAGCAAAATTAATGCAGGCATTTAAGTAGCATTATGATTCACAATTAAGCCATGCAGATCATTTTCAGAACAGCTCAGAAAGGAGTTTTTGTTTCAAGAAGAAAAGCATTAAAATGTAATTTCCTTTTTTACTTGCTCTTTATGTTCCTGTGTAAGAATAGGAGCCAATTTTTAAGTACTATCTCTGAATTCTTGGTGGTAAATTTCATATACAGTACTTGAACTAGGCATGAAGCAGTGAAGTTAAACAGTGAAAACCCACAAACAACAGTAACCACTCAGGTTCAGAGAAAACATTGCTTTGAGAATATAGGAACATCTGGATACATCTTAGGTCATTATGTCACCTGGTTCTGACGTGCAACCAAGAAAAACCATCATGTCCACTCCATGAAACATAGGGTAATTAATTCCACTCTGCTCTCTCTTAGGTGCTCTATTCCATTCTGAACAGCTTATAAATCAAGAAAATCCTCCCATTCTTCTCTCCTTTCATGCAGCAATGACAGGCCAGAATGGACAGCGCTGGCACCTGCTCAGTGCACCGTACATGCTGCTCCAAGGAAAGTAACCCTAATAACTGGATACCTAACTGGAGTTAGAATTTTAAACAAAGGCAGTAAGGAAGCATATTAGAAAGTCTGGCTATCAATAGTGCAAGAAGACTCTGTCTGTGGCAGGGGGTTGGACTAGATTATCTTCAAAGGTCCCTTCAACCCAAACCATTCGATGATTCTATGTGCTGCATTGGTCCACACAAACTAGCTTGGATAGAGCTACAAACACAAATTACTCCAGACCCTGCTGTATAAATATTACTCTAGCAATTACTTCATATCTACTAGGAATCAGAACTTTTTATGAGGATGCTATCATCCCTTCATAGTACTTTCAAAACCTCTGCAGTTGTACAAAGGGTTCACACAAGAAGAATTTTTTTTTTTTCCAGAATAGGACTAAATCTACTCCCGGTATCACTTTTAAAAACCAAAGCTCAGCATGTTTAAATCAGTCAGAACTTGATCTTCATATTGAACCCCTAGAAAAGAGCTCATAAAACACATACTGGGCAGAAAATACTGAATTGGGAAACAAAATTTTTAACACAAATAAACGATTTCTGACCCAAAAATACTGCTTCCAGAATACAGAAAGACACAGTAAGAGAAACATTAATGGCAGCTTATCTTGCTCTCACTTTTCTTCTGCAAATATTTAGCTGATGGCCACTAAGGACAGAAGCCTTTGCTAGATGGATTTTTCATGTGAGACTACTGACTGTTCTTACATTCATACTGTTCTTTGAAGTGATTAAAAACTGTAAGCCTGAACAACTCTGATTGTTACAAAACCAAGCCTGAGCTATTCAACAACCAACAGCTCAAGAATGCGTATCTAATAATTACATCACCTCAAACTCATCACAGGTGAATTGCTCTTATAAATCCTGCCAGGAATTCGAGCATATTAAGAATGCACAAGTACTGCACCACGCCTGCGATGTTCCCTCTCTCCTTGCCAACCTGCCACCGCAAGCAGTCTGCATCCAACGCAACAAGGATACCTAGGGGCTGTAGATGAGGCTGCGGATGTACAATGAGTTTAAATGACCTCTGGATAACTCACCGTGCATATTATCCTTTGTCCTTTCACTTGTCTGCCATGCTCCATCCCAACCCAGAGTAGTTAAGAGAGCAGGAACATGACATTAATGTCATACTGGCTGCACTGCACCCATAAGTCAGTTCAGGTTTTACTTGCTTTACCCCTTTTTTTATGGTCAGGAAATGACTGCCCCAGGAGCTTGCAGCTAACCTAATGCCCGTACAGCAGTTAGCATACTGCTGTCTTGAGCCAGCTTGACCTACACCCTAGTGCAGGGAGCATGAATGTAGTGGTTGATGTTTGCCAGTACTGTGGATGCTTCTCTCTAGGGAGAGCCACACTCTTCACTTGCAGTCAATGCCCCCTGCTCTTTCCAACACACACAGCAGCAGAGGAAAGGTGAGCAGAGGAAAAGCTGAGAGTATTACACAGTATATTCAGGTTTCTGCTCCTGTTGACAGATTGTGAGAAGGAAAGACACTTTGGATAAGAACAGTACACAAAGGAACAGGCACAGAGATACACCCCGCTAACAAGCCCAGAAGAGGAAGCAGGCAAAATCTTTTGCCCTGTGGTAACAAAATACTTCCCACCACTTTATATAATATGGGTTCATATGCCATACCCATTAATGCAGTTGAATTTACTGCTGTCTTAGTCTCTTTTCCACCTTTCCGCTGGCACCATTCTCTGGGTCTTCTGTTATTGATCTGGCATTTCCATTTATTCTTCTGCAGGCTATTCAAATTATTTTAATACAACTCATAAGAATCACGCTGAAAAAATGCTCAAAGGTTTGGAAGATATTTCTCTGACATTCTACTCCCATATTCTACAGCAATAGTCCTGGATATTTTCTGTAAGATTGGAAGGGGAGCCTGCCAAATACTGAACAAGACTAGCAGGTGGTACAGAGACAGTTTTTCCATTAGCAACTCAAAAAATACAGCAGACACAAATATTTCATGTGATATGTTCACAGGTCACACCTGACATACAAGGGAGCATTAAGGTTGTAAATTAAGTCCACTCCTTTTCAACAAGCACAGACTGACATGTGGCAGAATAAAAGCATTTCATCCATCAGTATTTCAAAGTGAAACTAAACAACTGGAGATCCCCAAAAGACAGACATCTGCACTTGAATATTTTAGATGAATTTCACCTTCACTTTTTAAATGTGCAAATAGCTTGACTTTTCCAAGGCCATTTCAGGCTGCTAGAGCAATGTAGACGGAGGTACAGCACAAGCTATGTCCATGTCTTTAAAAGCATTCAGAAAGACAGTAAATCTTCACTTTCCAACTAACTTAAAAATATATATATATTTTTTTTTAAGACTATCAATCCCAAATGTCTAAGAACAATGTCATATAATCCCAGTATTCCAACATATCGCCAGGGAATAATCTTGGTAGAAGAGCTGTGCATTTTTGAAGCATCCAAGCTTAATTTTTCCCTGGAATATGAACAAAAAGCCTACATTTTTTTAAAAGAAAGCTCATAGTTTCTCATGTGTATATGAAACTTAGCCTAAGGCATTAAAAAACCCCTAATACTGCAAGAGTTGACAATGCTACATTTCAATATAACTTCATTAAAATACTAATCTTAGGGGCTGTGGGAATCAGTAAAGACAAACCAAGGATGCAGAGAGTGGGGGTATGAATCAGAACAAGAACTAATAGCATAAAACCCCATAATGTTATCTGAATTTAAAAGGGAGTGAAAACATTTTGCAAATCAATATCCTTAGGACATGAAAAAAAATTCCAAATAACAGGGGGAAAAAAGAGATAACAACAAGAAAAAAATGCAAAGGCACAAAAATTCCCTTTATGGGCATTTCCAGTGACATTTATCAAAATAAAAGGTGATCAAGGGGTTCCACTGCCAAATCTGTAATTTAAAGTGAAGATCTCAGTACTTTCTGGAAAAAATCTAGCCTCCTTGAAAAATCCAGCCTCTACTTGAAAAGCAGAGAAGCTGAATAGTTGAAGTGTTGACTATTAGAGGTCATTTCTGACCTTTGTTTGCATGTAGCTGATCACATGACAAACAGCTTTTGGAAATACCCTAAGGCAACAGCTCTCGAAGGGAAAATGTGTTGCACACTCCATCACCATCATCAGTAACAGATAATAAGTTTTTACATTTATAATATGCTGGAAATTCAATATAAATAGGGTTTGTCTATTATGCAGAAGAGGAGAACACAACTTTCTCAGAGAAAATTGTATCAGAGGAGCTTAGAGCACAAATCTGATAAAAGTACTGTTAAAGGTGTAACTGAACCTCTTCTATATTTTACATTGACTTGGCTAGATGGAGTTCTGAATTTCTCTTTGTGCACTTTAACACTTACACAGTGATGAACACAAGAGAAACCAACACTATCTTTCAAAAAAATCAGGCAACTGTAGTAGCAAGATATGAAGCCAAGACACTAGAAAGAAAAGCAGAGAGGTCCTCAAATGTTTCTTCAAGTGTTTCAAAAAAACCCAAAAAATTCCTTTATCGCAGTAATTTGCTTCTCTCTGTAACTATATCAAAGCCTTTCTCTCACGTGATTTCTACCAAAATTACTAACTCAGCTTTACAAATCTCCAAGTGCCCACAGCATCAACCTTGTTTTTATATTAATCAAAATATCCCAAGTTTTTCTCTTACCTGCTCTTTTCTGTGATGAATATTGATAAGGACTTCTGTTCTCCAAATGCTACTTTTTCTGACCATTTTTACAAGGTTTTTTTACAGTTAATTTAACTTTGATTGTTATATGCTAAGTTTTACAGGTGGTTTCTGATTTCACATACAAGTTCTACAGTTACAAAGTTTGCATTCTCCTCAGCAGCAGAAATGGCTGAATTCAAAATACAGTCATACGCTCAAAGTGTCTGCCTTCATGACCGACATTAACTGGAGAGAGCCCGCACAGAAAGCATAAGCATTTGCACATTAAGGCCCTGAATTTCAAACTGCATTTGCTTCACGCATATTTACAAGACTGTATCCCTAATTCCTACACGCACAAACCTTTAAATATGTGCTAGCGGACTGTATTATGTGCCTGAAGACACCTACAGATAGTTTTTGTGGAGCTGGAGCTTCGGAACAAGACCTTGAAGTCCTTTATTTCTGTTAAACACGTTTAACTATTTTTGCCTAGTAGTATTATGTCAGCTGGGAGGAAAAAACTTCTCAAGCAACTCTCTCCCTATGACATACCTGAATTATTTTGTTTCATATACCATTTCTGAAAACCTGCTATTTGTACCGATTAGCCATCCTGAAATCTAAATTGGGAAGCACAAAGCTGGAGGAGATGACTTAAATGTGCACCGAACTCAGAAAGTCCACTGAACAGGGCCCTTGTTGCGTGCTTGAAATACCACATAGAAATATCAGTAGCTGCAACATTAAGACAAAGACATCTTCATAACCTGAGGGACAAATGCTCAAGTCACACGGCTCATAGACAGGAGGATCACTGTATTCCAAAATTAGCACTACGTACACTACTAAATGTAAAACTGCCAGGAGTGGGGATTAAGAAGCTCAGTTTCTTTAAAATGATTTTTCTACATATACAACAATTTCAATAATGTTAATGGAGAGAGGACCTGCCATGACTATCAGCTAATTGTATTAACATGTACACAATAACACAAAAATTTCATGCAACGTCTGTTTAGCTACTGTTCATTACAGACATGTTAACAAAATCCTTTATTTGTACAACTCTATCAACTGTCATAAATCATATAAACTTTACTGTTGCTAGCTTATTTACAACTTTCACTATCTACAAGTAGCAGGTTATCTATATGCTCCTAAACACAGTAATTTTAAAAAAGAATATTAATTAAAAAAAATCATATTGTTTTATGCTTCATTGTGAATTCAAAAGTCACCCAGATCCATTCACATATGAAAATTTTAGTGTCACAGTTTCCAAAATCCACACACTAAACGAAGATGAAGGCTATTTTGCTAGCAAGAATTACCTTTGGACAACAGACCTTAAAAGCCATAAGAAATAAAATATATTGTAGTAGCAACACAGAGAGATTTTAAAGCTCTACATAAATGATAAAATAAATTGCTTCCACTGGATGTCCACAAGTGAAGGATGTGAAGCATCCAGTGTGGGACTCTTCATGCCACAAATGTCCAAAGGATGGCTTCTCCCCTTGGGAAAGCCTTTAGACTGCAACAGAACACGAGTTCTCTCAGTGAACTATTAGGCACTGCTTTCAGCCACTCACCTCACTTCAAAGCAGAGTCAAATAGATCAAACTGACACCTGTTTGATTCTTTTCAGCAGCTTCACCAAGGATGAAAACTGCATGGCCCCAGAGCACGCATTTCTTCACAGTCACGTTAACCTCGTGCCACTGCTGCCCACCAGTCAGGTGTGTACTACGTGTTTCCATCTGTGCCTCATCTGCAAGTAACAGTTCTACCTCCTTACAGAACAGCAAAATCAACCTGAGCGACTTGGATCTACACCTTATCGGTGTAATAGCACCAGGAGTAAGATCTGGCCGCGGTCAAAGGCCAAATCACGTAAGACCTGCTTCAAGTCTACAGACCACTCGAATCTGGCTTCTTTTTAAAGCCATTGACTCTCAGTTTATGCTGGTTGTGGTGGCTGCACTGACACACATCTAGATAGTATTAGGGGTGAAGAAAAAAAAAATAATATAAGCCTGTTTGGAGCAGAAAATTGGCTACCTTCAAGAGTAACAAGGTTTCACAATAATTCTATTGAGATCACATGAGAAATCTAAAAGTTCCTCATCTCCCAAAGGTTTACCAGAACCACCTCAAAGAAATTATCAGAATTAAATGACTTATTATGTAAGAAATACGCATTGAAATTATTAGCAGACCTAAGACAGTTAAAACTACAGAGTATTTTTATAAAGACCATTTGCTTTCAGCACTATTCTCACAATTTATTTTCCTGTCCAAGGATAAAGATACATCTAAAAATTTTGAGAGGATTCATCACAATCTTCTTCAGTCACCTCAGAGACACAAAACAACTTTTTCTTTCCCCCACACCAAATCAAAGAGATGCAAAACATTAGTTAGAAAAATTGGTGTAAAATAGCGGATTTTACAGTAGTAAAACAGATTTTACTATTTTAAATAGCGCTCAGAACACTGCATATGTAGGATCTTTTTAAAATTATTTTGCTATATTAAAACTTGCACTGAAACCACATTCCTGATGTGCTCCATCTGATAATTATACAATGCTAAAATTACACACTTGAAAAACTCATTATAAGATGACAGTTGTATGCTAATGTGCACTAAAAATTACAAGAAGTTGTAACAATAATGTTCCTTCCCTCCACCCCCCACCAAAAAACCAAAAAGCAGGAAAAAAAAAAAAATCAGCATGCACTTTGGCATTAAGCATTTTTTGGCATTTGGCTTTTTTTTTTTTTTGCCAGGGAGTATAATTTAACAAAATAATATATTGTTGACTCACCACAGCATGTGCTATGTCTCATCTATAGGAAATAGTTCAAAGGCATCAACTTCATGCATGGGTTGCCATAGCTGATATTTGAGTCTGGCCTGCTGTTGGTACAGGTTTCTAATACTAGCCCTAAGCGCAAAAAAAGAGAAAGAAATATTTGGGGTTTATTTTTCAAATTTGAGAGAAACAGAGGATTTCAGAAAAATAAACTGACCCAGAATATCCTTATCTGCACACCATATAACAAAGACTTCAGGTTTTCCTCTGATTATACCATAGTGCATCCAGTTCAGGCAGTATCTGTACCATAGATTTCCCTTCTTCCATGCAAAGAAGAAAGGTTAGAGAGAGAAAATAATGCAGAATTAAATGATGTTTAAATGGGGGAGGTGTGTCATGGTTATTCCCCTACCAGCAAAAAAAGGAGAAAAAAAAAAATTAAAAATCAAGGCCCTAGTTCTCAAGAGCACATGTTCAAGTCTGTTCAAATTGCAACAGATGGTGATAAAAAAAGTCATAAAACTGTTCTAAAATAATTATTTTTGTTTCAATACTATCTTTCTCAGGTCAGACCTTCAAATTTTTCTTTGGAAGAAGGAAGAGCAGAAACTTTACCTATAACAAGCTGAGATATGTCATCTGTCACCAATACCTGGGAATGGAAATTAAATTTGACTTGTGACATTATTAACAGCTTTAAAAACTGTGTGATATCAATACATACAGGCACAAGAAAAGGCCTGAGAATTACTGCTATTTATCAAACTAGCACCCTCTTAAACAACAAAACATCACAAAAGAAGTTCTACTGCCAAAGTGCACGAGAGACAACCTCAAGAAATGTGGTAAAAAGCAAATGCTGTGGTATTAAGACAGTGAATAAGAGATGGAACAATCAGACACATAGTGCTCTGGCATCTTACCACTGAACAAAATGGAGAGATTACTATTAAATGGAAGGTTTGGGCAACATTTTCTTACCCCTGCATCACAACGTGTTTTCAAATATCTTAGAAGAGAACTAAAACTTCGTAGTAAGAATAGAAAATTAAAAATCCTCATGAGAAAATCACTACTTAACAAGAGAGGCCCCACTATACATCACTGAACCAGGCTCAGTGAACTCAGGCTCCCTGAAACCCCACCTCAAACTGCAGTTCCTAATTTCCTGGATTACTGACCTCTTAGTGCAGAATCCTGGTGAAGCAGCTACTGACTTGGCTGGAAGGCTCTTCTGAACCTCCAGCTTTTTTCATGAATTCACATCCCTTCTGAAAAGATGAAGCCGAGGAGAACACAACACCACCGCTAGTGAATTCATACACCAAATTCTTTATTAAAAAAAATCTCACTTTATAACAAACAAATAAGACTGGAAAGTACTGGGACCTGAATTTCCTGTTCTTCCCTTCTACCAACTGGCCAAGACAGATTCTAAAGCTTCCTAACAAAGCTGCAGCTATCAGGCTAAAACACAGTACAGCAGCTCAAGGACAGCTGTGTAACTTCCGCAAATACTGGACAGGGGACTGTGAAATTCTGTCCCATCCCCTGTACTGTTTTTTATCTCCACTTTAATCTCACTAACACGAATAATAGAAAAGTAACATAGCCCTAACACCCAGTATTTTAGGTGTTAATTAAAACTGTATGTTGTTTTCAGTTTTAGACCATCAGTTTCAAATGGTTAATCAAGTACAAAAGACTTTGTTTCTGCAAAAGACTTTTTCTTATATCTGCCTCCACAGATGGTACTGCCAGAAGGAAAAAAAAAAAAAAAAGAAAAAAGAATTCACAGCAAGTGCAGCATTTTTTAATTTTAACTGCTGCCTTTTCATGAGGGCTTATTTTTCTTGGAAATAGCCTTCAAAACCGTTAAGTGTGCAAGAATCACAGATAAGGGTAGCAGACTATGAGCATTGAAAGCCAGGTTATATCTATATTCAGTATTGTTGTCCAGTAATACAAGGAGAGACAGGGAAGTCTCCTTTACTCCTGATGGTATAACAGAGCAGCAACTGTGGTAATACTGCAGTCACTAGGCTTTTAGGACATCATCTCTAGTATAGTGCTATTATAAGCTCAAAATGTAATCAGTGGAATGGGAGGGGCTATGGGTATAGAACGCTTGCCATAAAACAAACAAACAAACCACCTTACTTCGGTTTGAAAATTTATCAACAAGCTGCTGATATTTTCTGTAATTTGTAATTGTCCGAAGAACTGGGTAGTGTTTACTGAACAACAGTTTAAGAGCTTACCAATTTTAAACCTGGAGACCTATCCCTAAACGCAGCTTTTCTGTCTTTCAAGCCTTAAAAAAACCGTAATGTCTCCAAATCAATGCTAAAACGATCCTCCTTTGGGCCTTCTTTAGCTCTTTCTTAAATTGGACGAGTTTTGCAATGGACTGCAAACAACAAGTGAACTTTATGGCATTGTCCAATACCACGGCAGTGAAATTTTGATAACTCTCTTTGCTTTCACAAGCCAGATCCCAGTACTGTAACACTGCTTGATGGTATATTGATCCAGTACTGTTAAACCTCTAAAGAAGGGCTGCAAACATTCCAGCCATTGACTGGGGGGGTGGGAGTGGAAAAAAGCCCAAACCTGCAAGAAAACACTCATCCTCAAGGTCTGCTCACAAAAATGTGTGTGTGCTCTGAAGGAGCTTTTTAACAATGAGAAGGACATTTTCCAAGCAGGCAGACAGGCAGCTGAAGGTAACTTATTTTTCATGGTAAGTGATTTCTGTCCTTATCCTATTTAGGATAATCCTAATACTCCTCAACAAAACCATAGTTACAACAGGACCCTGACAAATTATGCATATTCTGAAACAGCAGGAGAGAGCAATGCACAAGAGTGCAGTCTATTGAGAGCCAGGGAAAAAGAATATTGTCTAATGGCTGAGGTCAAATCACCTTTGTCATTCACATCTGCATCCCTGTAAGACAAAGTCATTAGCTGGACCGATTGAAAAGGTATTTCTATGCCACCTTTCCTAGCAGGAAGACAGCACACAGCAGGAGGACCACAGAAGAAAATATTACTCCAGAGTGTTCCTGACCAGTGACTACCCAGCAGTGTTTTGAAAGAGGGTTAAAATATGAGAGGTTTGGCGCACTCCACTTTTCCCAAGGCATGGGGACCAAAGACAGGTTACATGTGAGCAAAGACAAACAGCTCTGTGCAGTACCTACACCATCCTGTTCTCCTTTTCTGAAGCTGGGCTCGCAGGACAAGCTCTGTGTCCTCCAGCAAGCTGATTGCAGATTCCTCTGATCATTTACAATATACTCACTTGTATTTTCCTCCTAATAAATCTTTCTTCAAAATTTGTATTTTCATAGCGTCAGTTTGTCCCTAAAAAAACTCTCTGGCAAAACTCACAGTGAACATATCAGAGGAGGGGAAGGTTGCACTGAAGATATCATGAAGCTATGCAGCAAAAAGAGCCCATGTCAACAAGCTTACAATCACTCTGTACACGGATGCTGTGAAACATGCCCATCATGGTTCACTAGAAGCACCACCGGCTTATTAACAATGCTCTAACACTTAATTATCCAAGTGAAAATTTGTATTATTTTTAATAATGTCTCTCTGCTGTAAAAAACAAAACCAACATTTCTCCCTGTAGAAGTAGCTTTGCTGTCAGAGGATTTCCCTGCAAAGCAACATTGATTTCACTGCAGTATCTACAGATGGTTAATTCTCTTTTGTAAAATAACTGGCCTGTATCTGGAGGTAAACACTTCTGAAAGCTCTTGTTGGTTCTGTAAAACCCATTTGGCCAAGTTGTTCACTTGCATCCAAGTAATATAGAAGAGTGATGATTAAGGGCCACTTTCTTAAAAACAACCCCCACCCCCACATCCGACAAGGTTTGCCAAACACTCACTTCTCCCCACACAGACTTTTCTTTTTTTCCTCTTCACCCACTCTGCAGAAGGTCAAGACCTCTGCCCTCTGAATCTCCTAGTTGCTTATCCTCTCTTTCTTTTTATTTTTACTCATTCAAATTTTATACAGCTCTGGATGGACCACATAACCCACATAACGTACTCATTTCACCCGAATTGCAAGCCAAGACACCTCCTTCCCCCCAAAGCCCCCAAGCAGCATTAGAGGTGATGAGGCTGAGTAAAACACTCCTGTTTACATGAGCCAGTTGCTAAAGCGCTATCGCGCTCCCATCCATGGTGTGCCCCCTGCCCTGCTCCCGCGACCGCCGCTCACCCACAGCGCCCAAACACTAAAGACCATACACACCCGAACACAGCAAAATGATGGTTCTCTGGCCACAAAATGGACAGGTGCAGCCTTCTTGCCTCGGTTAGCAATTTACTTCATTAACCTGCGCGTCTCTCTCTCCCTCTCCCCTGTTTTGTTTTTTTTTTAAACAGCAATCAATATTCATCACCCCACCCTGCGAAAGCAGTTAGTCAAAGAATATTAGCATCAACACCTACCATTCCTTGCTTGCGAGCTATTCTCCTCGTCCAGAAACCTGTTCCCCAAACTGCGACTTTAGGTGGTATTTTTAAATCACATTCCAAACAGTGCCGAGGAAAAAACGGGCTATTTATAAAAATAGGGGGGAAAATAAATAAAATAACGACAATAATTAAATAAAAAAATAATAATAAAAAAAAGATGGGCCGCTGGTTTCAAGGTAGATCACTGTTTTCCTTTAAAGAACTGAATAAAAGCCTGGGGGATAGGGTAGAACAGAACAGAAAAAGGGGAGGCAAAATGTCTGATAATAATGAAATAAAAGGGGAGGGGGGGGGAAGAGTGGCTTGCTGAATCACGCTCTTTCACTGCCTGGAAACCATTGTGCAGCGTGATGCTGGCTGTACCATTGTGGAACCTACCAGAGGAGACAGGCAGAGCTTGGGGAATGGGGCTGCTATGGCAACTGAAAGGAGCACACATGACGTCAAAGCACACAGAGGTCTCGTAGGGGGAGGGAGAGAAAAATCTAATCTGCAGCCACAGCTACGGTATCTCCTGGAGAATCAGGGGATAGAGCAGACTGCAAAGGGAAGCTGAATATCCTTCTGTAGCACTCACCAGCAGCAGCTCAGACATCTGCAGCATCAGGCAGCTAGGCAGCACAGAGAGCAGGTAGTAACAGCAGCGTAGAGCTCCTCTTTTGTTTACATTAGCTGTTGTACAAAGGCATAAATACCCATTCACCCTAAAAAAAAAAATGGTCCAAATCCTTAAAATTCAATTAAGTTTCATGCTTGGGAGGGGGATAAAAAGATTTAAAAAAAAAAAAAAAAATCACAACACATCTCCTTCACAGCTATTGAACACAGCTATTGCTTGCCTGAACAAGCAATGCAACTCCTGGAGTCCCGGGACCTGCTAGACATTTCCCCATTAACAAAATGTTGTGCCCACTACTAGAATGTCCCAAATCTCAATTATAAAAAGCCTCATTGCACAGAGGAACTATTGCATTTTGAGCTCACAGAATTGAGTTGGTGATGACTTCTAATGTCCTCAAGTCGAAAAGTTAAGCAGATGACATTTCTTCTGCATATGTCAAACTACAGGATGTCTCCTCTCTTCTGACATTAAACAGCAAAGAAAGTACACTGCAAGGCTACTACACTTCAATGAGACTAGACTTCCATGAGATTTAGGCTGGGATAAGAGCTAGTCAGAAATATTATCACAGAATCATATCATGTTTGGGGTTGGAAGGGACCTTAAAGGTCATCTAGTTCCAACACCACTGCCCTGAGCAAGGACATCTTCCACTAGTCCAGGTTGCTCAAAGCCCCATGCAACCTGGCCTTGAACACTGCTAGGGATGGGGCACCCACACCTTCTCTGGGCAACCTGTGCCATTGCCTCACCACTCTCACAGTAAAGAATTTCTTCCTAATATCTAAGCTAAACCAACTCCCTTTCAGTTTAAATCCATTTGCTCTTGTCCTGTCTCTACATGCTCTCGTAAGAAGTGTCTCTCTATCTTTTTTGTAGGCTCCCTTTAGGTCCTGGAAGGCTGCAATTAGGTCCCCCCAAAGCCTCTTCTTCTCCAGGCTGAACAATCCCAAATCTCTTTGCCTTTCCTCATATTATTGAGACATTCTATCTTGCCAAAATATCCATCTTTGAAAAGTGAAACATTTCCTTCAGTACATCAGTTTCATTGGTCAAAAAGAACACAAAGGAACTCACTGCAGCCTTCTTGCCAGTGGTCCAAATATTCCATAGGTTTTATCACACCCAGAGCCAAACACAGTCCTGTGTGACCTGGAACTCTAACACCTAACTACAGACAAAGTGAAGTCATTGGCTGTGGCTGGGCCCTGAGCTATTGGTTGCCCATTTCTGTCTACATATATCACTTTCCTTTCTCCATTAGCCTGGGTGTTCTTATATTTTGGAAGTGAAGGTTTTCATCTTGATCTCTGTATCACATGTATATACACACATATACATGCATGAAGGTCTGAACATGTTTATTTGCAGTGAGAAAAAATCCTATAGTTACAACTCTCCCACGCCATTGTTGGTTGTTTTTTTGTAATTTACTTAACAGCTCTATCACAAGCCAACAATCACCACAGAAAGTCATCCCCACACTGTGCACTATACTAGAAGACTGGATGATGTATGGTGCAGAAGCACACATAGGTACATTATGTGCCCTGCCATTGTCACCAGCATCCTGAGGAGACACCAAGGGCAGCAGGGTACAATCTCCACCACAGTTTGCAAACACCTGCACATTATACATAAGCAATAAGCCTGATAGTTTTAATGTGTCAAGTCACTGGCCTCAATAACCACAGCATATTTGACTGGGTAAGCTTCAGAAATCTAGAGTTTACTAAACTTTTTTTTTTTTTTAAAGTGGGGGAGGGCAATAAAGATGCTGCAAGACGTGTAGCAGGAACCACAATTGGTGGTAACTACAAGATATTGAAATTAAAAAAAAAAATGAACTAATCACAACATCGACAAAACAAAAATTTAAACAGGCAGTTTCCATCTCATCCTTAAAAACACAAAAACCTTCATTCTCTTTTTGTCTCCATTATCATATTCTTTCTCACATACCATAGCACATCTACTCTATGTCTAGTAATGTCTAGGACATTAATATCATGTTTGCACAAGAAGTGACTACTTCTGCTTCCAACACAGAGGGGCTCCAAGCAAAGGAGCCTCCTTTTACTCTGAGAAGGGTTTCATCCCTTCCAGATCCTACAGAATACCACAAGAGAATACCCTGAAAAATTACTCCATTTGTTTTGTGATTACAATTTGCTTCAGCAAGACTCTAGAAATACATTACTGTTAGGCAAAAGACCAGAATGAAATTACCTCTTTGAAGAAAGTCTACATATTAACCTTTCTTTTGGGGAGGGGGGAGGGGGGGGGGGATGGAAGGGTGTTGGTTCATGGCAAACACCTATTAAAGGGTTTTGCTCATTTGGTAAAAGACTCCCCTTACAGCAACCATACACAAATATATATAAACCTATATATACATGAGTTTGTTACTCATCTGAAGCAAAGGGAATTTTTTTTTTCTTAAAAATATGTCCATATGCATATTCTACCGGTATTACCCAAAACGTTAAGGATACAGTATCCTTAACCCACACTATCGCGTGAGTCGGGAAGAATGCCTTTGAAAATAGGTGGTGCAGAAAGGGTAAAGGTGGCTGCTTTTGACATAATTACGGGGCTGGTGTTGGGGAAAGGGAGAAGAAACAAAGAGCCTAAGCTCCTGCAGAGGTGTTAGAGGCTTCAGAGTGTAATTAGGGTATTTGTCCTTGAAACAACATATCTAATGGAAAATAGCAGCTTTTCAAATGCTGCTTTTTCCAAAGATGCTGCTTCCTCGAGCTCAACAGATAAACCAGGATTTCTCTCCACATGCATGAGTGATTGATTACAGCATGTTCTTCACAGTGTCCTGCAGAGATGGTTCACAGGCTGGGCCAAGATACACCACCATGCCATGCCATAAAATGCATTCCACACTGGAATCAGGCCTCGGCTAGACACCAGAATGGCCTGACACAGCACATAAAATTTGCATCAAATAATTTAAGTCATTTTAGGTACCTGTTTCCCAGAACAGCTGCCCCAATCTTAACTGGTAGACATGCTCTCTTATTTCCCTACTTTGGGTGCCTTTAAAGCACTCAGTGTTGGTCTTGATTCACTTCAAATGTGAATTCTAAAATGAAATTAATACAATTTGTAGCCCAGGAGATGAAAATTAGACTGTACCTCCGTTACTGATTTTCATAAGGGTTACTGAGAACACTGAGGTTTGGAGAACAACTGTGTCAGGAGTTGCTCACATTCAGTCCTGTATTTATACAACCAAAAAGATCACTCTTTAAAAAAAACCTGCCATATTGAGATTCTGGTTCATCTGTGTTTCCAATTCCTTGTTTGCTGATGCTGTTTAGTTAAAAAAATGAACCTAGATGTAGGTAAATGAGGTGCTCTTTATAAGAATTAAGCACTGCTTTTAAAGAATAGAGGAAAACAGCTGTGACTCTGTGCTCACTATCAACAGTGTTTATATGAATCTTCTGAAATGGTTCTACCAGGACAGGAGGACTACAGAAGTACTAACTCTGCCTGCCATGGAAGCACTCTGTGACTCACAGGTAATCCATGTGAGGTCTAGGACCGAATTGCAATTGCTCAAGCAGTTTATGCCATTTCTCCCAGAGCCTGCTCCATGGATGGCTGAATGTAGCAACTCATGAATTGCCACAGTTTGCAATCCAGCATATTAAAGCAATCTGAAATTGGCACTGGCTTAATGCACTGGGTTGCAAACTGTGATGATTTAAGAGCTGCTACACACCCAATTCAGCTCTGCTTGCCTTACAGAGATCATATTCTCAATGGCCAAATGAATCACATTAAATTAAGGACACTAAAATAAAATCCTGGTGAGCAAGCATTTTCATTTTTTTTAAGGCCTAAAGCAACAAGTAATTTCTAAAACAAATTCTTCCACCTGATTCAGTGCTAAAGCTAGAACTAAGTGATTTCTCAGCATCACCTTCAGCCATGGTTTTCTGTGATTGCAGTCTGCTGTAACGTTGTACTCTGAAGTGGAACAGTGAAGGTGTGCCACAGGTAGACACACAAAACCCCTCTGCTGCTCTCCCTGGGTATATGCCCACTGTACATGAAATCCAAGAGTCTCTTTGTTCCAAAGTTATTTTAAAAGCTTGAGGGTGCAATAAAATGTACTTTTTTTTGCAGCTCTTTTATCTTATATACAACCCTCCATTGCACTAAACTTCTCTGCTAGTTTTAACAAAATCCAAAAATTTGCAAAAAGCCTTCATTGCTTTTATTCTGTTTCATTCTCAAGAAAAAATTACCAATGAAGGTGTACCTGGGCTTTATCCCCAAAGAAATAATAATCTTGGATTTTGTGCTTATTTTCATCAAGAGGCATTTAAAGCTATTTCATTTTCCACATGATAATTACACTAATGGTCAAGCGAGGCTTTTGAAAAAGTTAAAGAAGCTACACATACTCCTATAAATCCCCTTTCACTCCCTTTCCTTTTACTACCCCTTCACTGTCATACCATGAGGTGTACATTTAAATCTCAGGATTTCTTTAACTTTGCTATACAAATGGACAAATGTAACAGAACTAAACTGAGATGGAGAAATAACTATGACCAGCATCATGTCAACTCTTTGGTTAACTCTGAGGTCGAAAAGCACAATCTAAATAAACAGTACCTTCATGTGGCCTGACCAACACGGAGTTGCTGCACTTATAAAGTATAACTGGAGACAAAGTCTGGTCACTGAGAACAGGCAGGGATATCCCAGGGCAGGGCACGGCTGTTGGGCAAGTTCACTTGATTCACTTTTTCACAAGGGAGGTTTTAAGTGAAAGAGACAGCAAATCAGCATAATAGATAGCTCAGAAGAATTTATAAAAGACAGACTGATTAACAGTAAATGTTAAGGAGTTGCACTGATCACTTGTTTGTACGTCATACAAACAACTACAAAATCGGGCGACTTTTTGGTATTTTACTGAAATGCATCATTTTAGAAACTGAAATCCTGGTTTATATGTAGCAGAGGAAAGGAGGAGGTTCAGAAAAAAATGGTTCTTCCAGTCAAAATGCTTTTCATTACCTGTACATTACTAAATCAATTTCTTGTATAGGATAAAACAAATCTTAGCAGATAAATATATTAAGCAGCAATAAGACAGCCACTAACACAGAAGAAATGTGCACACAAATGCATGCAGGCATATGAATACACAAATCAGAAGGGTTCAAGTCTTTACACTCATCATAATTAGAAAAAGGATGTCCTGATAAAAAGCTCGTAACTGTGAAGCAGCAGGATGCACAAATATCTCAGTAGGTAGTGGATTAGATGTACAAAATTGGACTGCTAAATACTTACTTCAGTAAAGCGAATGAATTTAATGAATAACAAAGCATATAAGTATTGGTGAAACAGGACCTTCTTAAAGGGCATGAAACTATTTCATCTGTACCTTCAATTACTGCATCTTTAGTGAAAAATATTTTAGTACTTATTTGATGACACACAGATCAAGAAAACTATTTCAGCATACAATAATACTACTGCCATTTTTGAAACTGGTTTGTCTATTGTCAAGAGCTGTATGCCCTATAAAACCCTCAGCAAGTAAATATAACCTAAAACGCACTCATATAATTTTGAATACGTTTATCATGGGTGTTTTGTTGTCCTAACGATATAAAAGATTACATGAAGTGCTGAAGGTGCCATAAATCAATGCTTACTATGAAAAAGAAAACAACCTTAATTTTAAATTGCCATCTGAAGGTAATGCCATGAACTGCTCAAGTCTTATTTAATTATAAAAATTGCCATTTCCTGTATCCAGTAATTCTTCCAGAGCAAATGATTTCATGCTCAATTTTCCCTGCAGAGATACCTAAGGCATGTATGAAGGATTCAATTATAAATTATTGCAGTACAATAGAGCACTAAACAGAATTTCAACTTGTTTCAGATGAAAACAAGCAGAAATCAATCCTCCCCCAAAACAAGTACTTTCCCTGTTTACATAACATAAATACATGACCATCATTTACAGCATTTCACAGGTTTACATGAAAACCATGACACACTTCCAGCTGATTTCTGTGAAAAAATCTACACTGTCAGTTCACTTTGCTACAGTCATAAAATTAAATCAGGCCATGGCAGATGGTGTCCAGCTTGTCTGAAGATATTATCCACTGTATAAATATTGATGATATTAATAGGCTGTGCTCCAAATATACATTTTGAAACAATATAGATTCCTATCTTAACAGTAAAAGCTTTCACCATGTTACCATGACAATAATACGTTCCCTGAGGTAGGATTTAGAAGAGCTGGACCAAATAATTCTTTTGGCTAAACATGGCTGCATTCAAAGTCGCAAGACTTACCTAAATGGGAAAAGAATCCACATCCAGATTTGGTGAACTACATGAATTTCTGCTCCCTGCTGAGAGATGGTTAAACCTCCTCTGCTACTGAAAACTCTGGTTCCTGGCTTACGTCAAAAGCTTTTTGTATATCACCTTTTCTTATAAAGTCTTTCTTGGTACATTACTTGCTCAGGTATTGTTTCATTTCTTAAATTTAATTCTCACATAAGAGCATCCACTTTTTCTCAAGCTCACCTGGTGATGCTTTGCGTTTACCAAGTCTTGATTTCATATTTCTTGCACATGAGCAAGTCTCTGCTCCAAGAAGGCAACCAAACAGTTCCAACCAAGACTAGGTTTATGGAATGTCCAAATTAGCAGTACATGATCCATTTATTTTGATGTGTCTGGGTTGACTGCCTCCATGCATTTGGTTCCCCCAAGTATTTCTTCCAAATACACAATTTCAAAGGTGTTCTTGTTCTCCTTTGGGAGCAGAACAATCAGATCATGAAGAAGTGGTTCTGAACATTTTATTTTATCTCAGCCCTGACCCAAGAAATAGTTCAAAAAGGTTTCACTCAAACTAGGGAGTTGTAAAGACTCATAAAGACAGAAACTAGCCCTGAGGACTCCAGCGTTGCCTGTGAGTTCAGAAGAAATAGAACAGCTAAACTTGCATTTGATTTGTAAAAAATTCATTCACAGCAAAACACAGTGAGATAGGTAGGTCAACTACCCAGGGCACTGCATATGGGATCCATCTTCTCAAAGTATTTAAAAATTCCCTTCACCATACTTGCTTTCCACATTTGGTGCCTAAGGAATGCTTGTGATGCTCTCAAATGCTGGACAAAGGCAGGAGAGGGCCTGTTACACGTGATGATGTACCAGATGAAACCTTCCCATCTGAGGCAACCTACCAAAATGAGCCTTGGCTGCTTTGCCTTAGCAGGAGTAGCTCAGATTGCAGCTCTCACTTCGTGCCACAAGCGCTGGCACAGGGCCAGAGAAATGTGAGGAGTACCTGAAAAACCATGTTTCCTCCTCCTTCCACAACTCCTAACATGATGCAAAGTCTCTATTAGTGACCACTGCAAGGCAGAATGGATACAAATGTAATCAAATGTCACACTCAAATAGCCTTTATCAAGACAAAGCAGCGGACAGAGATGAAGATAAAAGAAGACCAGTCTCAGAGTTGTTACTTCCATGACATACTCAGATGCTTCTGTCATACAGCATTATGCAGAGCAACATTTTTAAGCACCATATTTTAATTTTGATTCTGGAAGAAAAAACAACAGCTAAGTGGGGACAGCGTGCAAACTGGCTCTGCTTGACAGGTCTGTAATTCCCCAAAGGTGCAGAACGGTGATGAGAAGAGTGTAATTCCAAGCCAACATATTTCAATTTTATAAATGAAGTAATAGCTCAGCTGTAACTGAGCTATTCATGTTTTCCAGGCATTCTCATTTCACTTAGACACTATTTGTGCTTCTAGCCCTTCCCCCTCTTCACTGCCTCGGCATACTTCTTCATTTCATTCTGCCATATTGCAAAGAATGTCATAGAAACAGCAAGCAGGGGCGGGGGGGGGGGGGGAAGAAAACTTACACACTCATGAAAAACCTGCCTAAGCTAGAGCTGGAGAACAAAAGGATCCTGTTCTCTTTACCTCACCGAAAAATAGAGATGGCGTGATCAGTGTCCACAAGTTCCTATACCAGAAAAAAAAGTATGTGATCTAGACAGTCATGTAATCTCGTAAATTTGGACAAATCTACAGTGATGGGAATATCAACCCAGGTAAAGCTGGAAAATTAAAAAAAACAACAAACAAAAAACCAAAAACAAACAAACAAACAAACAAACCCAAAACCAACAACAACCAACAAAAAAACACAAAACCCCAAGTTCTGAAAGTTATGCTAAAAGCACCTGGCACGCCTCAATTTAACATTGCATTCTTTCTGCTGATAGGAAAGTCAGCCTGAAGGCCTCAGGTCTTAGACAACCACTTCTGTTGACTGAGAATGGTTTGCAGAGGCCAATTTCAAGAACTATTCTTATAAGTGATCTAATCATATCACCGAGAAGGGAACTGCAGCATCATAGTATGTTTTCATGATGGGACAGGGGGAAATATTTCAGGAAGAAATTATTATTCCTGTTTTTTAAGTCAACAGAAAGTTAAGAAAGGTTAAAAGTTAAAGATTAATATACACTGAAATAGATAACTGACTGCTGGAATGAAAAAAACAAAACCAAAGTCAGAATCTGCAGAAAATTCTATGACCTGATTTCAAGAGAGAAAGAGAGGCTCTAAATCATATTTTAGCAACAGGTCACTTCAGAGAGAAAAATGGATCTCTGCATTTGAGTCCTAAGAATTAACATACCGTGGGGATTGATTTATCTGCAGTGATTTTTGCCGAGGGCCATTGCAAACTTCCATGACAACCCATGTTTACTTTACTTCAGCTGAAATTCAGGAGAAAAACCAGAGAACCCTACTTATTGACACCTACCTGGCAGGTTTATCCCCTACATTTCCCCCTCAGTGATTCATCTTATTTGCTCTAGACTCAAGCAAAAGAAACACATTACGGAAACAGTCCACTTTTAACCCAAACAACGTTCTTGGGTGAGCCGTACTTCTTGCAAGCACCTTATGAAGCACAAGCTTGTCATCTCATCATAAGCACTTGATACTATTTGAGACACTGGGTGAAGTCCAAGACAATCTACACAGACTTGGACAGTATGTCAGTGGACACTAAGGAGAACTACATCCCTCCTGAATTAGGAGCTAGATAACAGACAATGTTGTCTGCAGACAGACAATATTGTCTGCAGCATTTCATATCACACTGGTATCTATGCTGTTTGGGTTCCTAATGTCCTTGAACATCAACTCTGCACTAGCCAGATGCCTGTTGTCCTCTCCAAGTCAAGCTGCAATTTGTGATACTCTCCAACTTATCTTTCATTGCTATCACAGACAGATAAAGCAAGGTTACAGCATGAAACTATGACTTGGAAGATGCCCATGAAATGTATTTTGTTTCTTCTTTTGATCACAGATTCTGGGTGTGATCTTGATATGGATTCCTTCCAGGCACAGCACTTTTCTCCTGAAACAAAGCACCGGGTGCCCAATGAATCCTTATCAATCTCAGCTAAGACACTGAAGATCTTTTTTTGCATGCAATCTGTCATTTAGAGTTATCACCAAACCATCTAGTAAATGACAGCTGATACACACATTTTGCAAAGTGCCTTTGGGGTGAAAGACATTATAAGTATTAAAAAACATTAATTTAGACAACGTAATGTAGTAACTGTTAATAACATCACTTCTGAACCTGGTACTGCCTTCACGTGAACATCATATTTACCTTTCTCTTGAATTGCAAGGCTCAGAAGAAAAGAATTTATTTTTTTTTAAGTTACTTCTGAAATCAAGCAAAGTACTTGAAATTCCCATCAAATAATAGAACGAATCAGAAATTAGTGAGAAAGTCTTTTGGAGGAAACAAAGGCATAAATGACAATGGCTAAACTATTCACCCTGAACCTCAGTGATCACTGCGCAAATTCAACAAATCAAGGTTACATAAACTGTGCTTACATACCTTCTTTTTTCAACTGACTTTTCTTAAATAAAATTTTAATAATTTCCAACTGCAAGCATATTTATTAATTGAATCACAGAAAAAGCTGTGCTGTCTTTAGAATGTTTATATAGGTATAACCTAACATTTCTTATAAAAAGTTCAAAGCTGATCCACTTTTGCATCTGTTCAGCCTTTTTTTTTTCCCTTTTAGAAATATATTTTGTCTGTATTTTTAAACCAACAGTTCTCCTAGATAATCTCATAATCTGCATTGTTGCATTGCTTTCTGAAGAAGTCCTTTCATTAACACAGAAAATTCTTGGAAATGAGATGAGAAGTTCTAAGATTTTGTGCTAAAAACAGGTGAAAAATAAGAGCAAGTTACCATTACCAAGAGTTACCATTACTGCCAGAAGTAATGGTAGTATGTGGAAATTGCTGCCAAATACAAGTAATTTTTAGTGCGTATCCAGCAAAAGTTTGTAATAATACTTCTGTTTTCAATTGGCATTGAAATGTTTGGGAAAGAAGATGTGAGGAAAGAAACCCAATTCTTCAAATGTTAACTGGAAAAGAAAGAATTGCCAATCCAGGAAATTCCTGTTAAAGTCATGAAGTTTCACTTCACTTTCCTTCTTAGACAAGCAGCAAGGAATAGGAACAAATTCCAAAGTAATTTTAGCTTCTTTCCCATCACACACACAAAAAAATTCATCAAAATCACTGAACAGATGGACAAAACACTATGTAACAAAACCTTCACACTGGGGACTGTAGTCAACAGAGTGTCTGCCGTAAATAGCCACTTCAAAGCTGCCCCAGATCACTTCACCAAACCCAAAATTTACTACAGATCTTTTAACATCACCGGGTTCAGTAAGAAACCTAAATACCTAGGAATGGCACATTGACACATCTGTCTTTCAGGCCTGCGGGTCCCTGGATGGAATTCAAATCTCCAAGTTGTGTTCCAACGCTTCCCTCACAATGTCTGGGGAGAAACAGGCGTTCAAGCCAAGCTTATCTAAAGCTACAGGCATGAGGGATGACAACCAGCTAGTTATCTTAGAAGAAACATTTGCCACTGTACTATATGTGAATTCCTTTCTCTGTCTAGAACACAGAAAGTCCAGGTCTCCTCTCACAATCCTGGTGTTCTGTGAATAGTCAGAGGAGTCCTGCTTGTTTTTTAAGCACAGCTGGAAAAAGCTGTAGCACTTCTAGCTAATAGTTCAGTCGCTTAATCACTTTTCCAGGCAGCGACAGGCTTGGATTCCCTGTACAGAAGCGAGAAGTCAGAACCAGAAAGCACGGGAGAAAAATTCACTTGTGCAGTATCACAAAAGGGGAAAAAGAGGATTCTTGGGTTTGTTCCTAAAACTGTTTAAGCAGGCAGAAGGAGTTTTTGGAGCACCAAAAATAACTCAGACCTGTGCTGAATCTGCAAAGCCACTAAGATGGCAGGCACTGCCTTTCACATCTTTCTCTCTCTGACTTCTTTTTCTAAACAAAGTAGTTGCAGCTGCAGCCACAAAGAGCCCAGTTTAACTGATATGAATGTTTTCAGCTTTGCAATAGTTACTTACAGCTCTACTCTATTTCTCAACCCCTGCATTTAACAGTGATGTAGGTGATTATCTCATCAGATATATACAGAAGGGCATAGAATTTCAGTTGCCAAGATAAGGAAGTGATGAGACTTTACAGCTTTATGTATTTAAAAAGATACAGATTGTGAACACTTGGCCCTATTGCAATGGCTCTTCACAGCAAACTGGAGAACACTCTAATGAGGGATAAGCCACAGACAAGTCTCAAAATTTCAAACAAGCTTTTTTTATTATTTTTTAATGCTTGATTCCTAACAGTTGAAGACTAATCATTTATCAAAAATATTAGTCAAATATTACATACAAGAGTCTAATGTGTCAGGGTGGCTCTCAATTATTTGATGATTTTTACTCTTCAAGGCAGATTAAATAAAGCTAAGGAGCTTTTCAACAAGAGGAAGTTTCAATCAAAATAGGCTGTTTCTCTCTTCCCCAAGATCATCACTACTGTTTATATAGAGCTTTCCACAAGTCAAGACTAGCCTGGTCCGAAATCTTACAGCTACTACCAGCTGCTGAAAATTGGCTTATCCTGGCTCATCCACTCATGTGTTACCTCCTAGGTGCCACCTTACTCCTGCCTATTCAGACAGGTATAACCTATATGCAGGCCACATGCCAGCCATCTGATGGTTTCCAATTGCTACAGATTGGATACCATTTCCCTACTTTTATTGTGTTTTAATGAACAATATCAGGTAACAGATATTACCAAATAATTCATTTCCTGCCCTAGAAGACGAGTCTTGTGCTATGTGCGAGTGCAATTAAAAAAAATTTAAAAAGTTTAAGAAAGGGGACACTACAGTCCCCTTCTGTAGTGTTTTCACTTCTTGTCTTCTGCTTTTTGCTTGCATCCTTCATTTAGAACTCCATTACTTCTGAAAGAAGCAAAACTTTTAAATCTAATTATTCCTGTTATTCCTGCAAATTGTCGGGGGGGGGGGTTAATATTATGAATGGAAGATATTTAAGTAAAATGTTTATTGTATATAGAGAATGAACCCAAAACAGCTGCAGGACTGTTTCCATCAGCCCACTGACCACAATATTAAAGCAGTTTGCCTTACACATGTTAAGAGGATGACTCAAGTGTTTCATGTTTGCTTTTTCCCAGTAATAACTTAACACAAGAATAGTTGGTCCATTTTCAAATCTTTACAGAAAAGACAACACCACAGTGATGTACAGCCAGCTCACCTTTCTTTCTGTAGTTGCATCTCTTCTTGAAAAGACAGATTTAAACAAAAATAAGAAATAATTATCTTTTTTTCCCATCTTTCCCAGATGGAGAAACATGACTAATTTTTCCAATATATAATCTATTTTTTCACATATAGATCCATATATATATATAGTAGCCCTTTTTACGTAGGCACCAATAATATACAAAAGCTAGCCAAAAAAAGCACCTACTTTTATGTGTTCATGTCATTCAAGTTTTACGATTGATTTCCACAAAACTGTAGAAACCCATGTTCAGAATGTAATTTTTCTATTGTCAAATTCTTTGCAGGCATGCATTTTACAAACTGGTAAACACAGAGGCAATGTAAATATACGTTACAAAATCTATTATTAGCCCATTATGAGCAAGCATTTTTCCTCACACTGCACATGTCCCAACATAGAAAAAAAGTGCTCAAGTCAGTAAAGATTACAGTGAAGTAGATTGAAGATATGATAATTTCTATTTCAGGTTCCAGATTATTGATATCACAGAATCATAGAATGGTTTAGGTTAGAAGGGACCTTAAAATTCATCTACTGTCAACCCACCTGCCACAGGCAGAGAAACCAAGTAGGATTTCAAAGAGTTGAGTGTCATTATTAAGCCATATTTATATTCCAATGATCTTATTTTATATATATATATGCTTTGGAATTTTTCTGATCCTTACAGAAATGAAAAAGAACTTTCTTTACAGCTTAATATGGTATAATTTGGCTTCCATTTGTGGGAATAGAGGAAGACACTACTTGAGGTTTCCATTTTTCCCCAAATATTCCAGAATGGCTGTGACTGCACATCAGCTTTGGGCTGGATGCCAACAGTCACCTGGCTGCACTGAAAAACCTCCAAGATACTCCCTGATGGTTTTGTTCCTGCATAGCACATTATACAAACCACCACAATCGGTTTTAAAAGGAGTCCTCTCTTGGGTCTAAGCTGGCCTACATCACTGACCTTCTCCTTTTACCCTAGCACAGCGTGGAATATAGTGCAGTTTCACCACAAACAGTCCAACTTCTCCACTGCCTTTCCATACATATATACACACACTATACAAATAAGTGTATATATACATGTGTGTTACACAATGAAAGAGAAAAGCCAGAAAATTCTATTACTATGTGGTTCACAACTGTAAGCACACAGCCTGGCAGCCCAGTAGCCTCTTACATAAAAAGGTTTATTTCACATTTGTCTATGATTGTAGAAAAAAAAGTGAGAGATGCATGTGCTCTCTATGAGGCAGTTTTTTATATATTGACTTCCAACAAGCACAGTCTTGCCTGGTGGCATGCCAGGAAAATCCCGTCACTCACAGAGATCAGGAATACCACCATTACAGCCCTCAGACCTATGGGTCAACGGTGTTTGGTACGTAAATTAATATGCATGGTATGACTACAAACTGGAAAGGCACAGATCCTTCAGTGGTAACTGTAAACGACAGAATCAAGCCAGTGTTAACCTACATCACCATTCTGGAGTCACCTAGATAAACTGGAGAACTTTGAACTCCTGCCGTCATCACCTTTGTACTCCCACATACCTCTTGCTATGTGAGGTCTCTGAGAACACACACAACTTCAAACCCCTCTGCTCTCTGTACCAGGCACTTGGGGTCTGCTCTGGAACACACTGAATTCAGCAGTAACATTTCAAGCCCTTAGGCAGACCATTAGCTAATTGTTATGCAAATCTGTGCCTTACAAAACAAAATTGCTCTTCACTGCTACAGCATCTCAAAAGATGAATCAGAGTATCATCCCGACACCTGAGACTTTCGCTGCTGGCAATGCATTCACAGCAGGCGGCCCCAGTGACCCGAGGGGTGCCCGCTTGACTCCCTACACGCCCCGAACTAACACAGACCGGTTTCTCTCACCGGCTCAACCCCATTTTTCCCATAGCAGAGTCCCACACTTGTTAAGTAATCTAATCGTGGGGCAACAACACCATAACAGCTCCAGCTGGTGCCTCGGGGGAGGGACACCCGACAAGGGAGTCCCGGGGTTTTTATACCCTCACAGTCCGTGTGCCCCTTTCAAGGTGATGTTTAGTCTGGGGTCTCCCCAGTGTTCACTGGCTCCTTCTCCGTGACCGGCCACCCGTTGGACACTTCCTGGCGCTCCAGCGATTTCCCCTTTCCAGGGCACGACCTGCAGCTCCCACTGCAGCTGCACTACCTTCCCTGGGTGTATTCCTCAGCAATACGCGGTTCTTGAACACGGTGAAAACATCAAGGCATCTGTTTTAAAGAATTTAGCCATTTTTTTTAAAATCCCTCCCTTTGAATAGACTGGGGTCTGCATTTCTAGGGCACGTGAGGCTTTGTCTTTTAATTTAATTTTGATCACGGTCAACGGAATGGGTGCACAATGCAAGCAGCATTCCACAGATTCACTGGCATTAACACCTGCGTGCATATCAGCACAGCCATATAAAGAAACTGTATAATACAAGCCTGCTTCACAGCACCTGCAAAGGGCTTATTTAATTAAACCCTTCCCATCCACAGGCAGAGGTGAAACAGTTCAGGATCCTAGTTTAAAAGGTGTCAGGGAAGACAGACCTACTATTTATCACACAGCAACCAAGACCAAATATAAAAGACTAACCAGTAGCCTTTTCAATCCCACACTGCCAGCTGGCACTAAATGATGAGTGAAAGTGCTGCAAAGTACTTTTTCCCTTGCTTTTATAACAGTGCAATTTTAATATGTGGTACATGGCATATTGCCATTTCCATTTTTTGAGTGCAAAAGCCTTGTACAGGGAACAGGGAGTACAGCCAACAGAATCAGATCTACTTAGAACTTTGAACTAAAATTCATTGTTTAACGGGTGAACAGCCAACATGTGGGGGTTGGTGGTTTTTTTTTTTTGGTTACTCTTCATGTTCAACACTACATATTTATTTGAACAAACTGTTAAAATAAACTTTTAGTAAATGCATTATCATCAAGGGGCTCTCAACTGTCTTCCACGCTGCTCAAATTGATTTTGCCAAAGGGATTTACAGGCACCTACATACAAATTCTCATAGGAGCAGCAGAATTCCTCACACTGCAGTCTGTGGTGGGCGTAGGCCTTTTAAATTTCAACACATATGGATGACACAGGAGTCACTGCATTCAGCCCTGTTTTGTGAACATCTGCCTCTCAGTAAAACCAGGCAGTCCCTTGAAATTCTGAATAAGAAATCCCCTCCATCTCTGGTACCTGAATCCCCCTCTAAAGGACACAGCTTAACTAAGTCTCCTGAAATAAGTCTACTTTTTTTTCCTTTTTTTTTTTTTTTTGTATAAGAGAAATCATTTTCATTTGAGATGCACTTACATTTCATCACTGGTCAGCAACTGTCAAAAATATCTATTTAGCATAGGCTCCCTTCAGTGTATGGACTAGATCTTAAAAGCATCCTATCATATACTAGCTTGTCCTACAAGAGTCCTGGAAAAGCCACTGCCACAACTGCAGAAAGTTACTTTCCTTATGTAGAATAGTTGTTCTGGGAAAAAAAAACCCAAAAAACAAAAAACCAAACCATACCAAAAAAACCTCACCAAAACCAACAACCAAAACACATTTGTTTCAAAAATGGAGCATTAAAGTCAGTCTGGGAAAACCCAGTCATGGGCTAAAGTGAATCTGCAATGACAACTGCAGAAACAAATGCCGAGACTGAACAGAGTTCACGTTGGACAACTTCACAGGAAAACCACAGGTTTGGACTGTTTAAAATGCAAAATCATAACTCTGAATCTGGGGTTTTATGCAACGCCAAACCTTCACTTTCATGGACATGTCCATGAAATTCAGCTAATGATTATATTAGTTTGAAAAAAGAACATAAACTAAGCCTTTGAAAATTACACTTTTTTTTTTTTTTTTTAACCAGAATGATGCTGTTGGCTGTTTTCCTTAGGGGTTTTTTTATTACCCTTATGGGTCTTATTTTGAAATAAGAACACGAATATCTGTTTGAAAACTGTATACATAATATAAATATATTAGTATTCTGGCTTCCATTAGAACTCTCTAAGTCATTTCACACAGAGAAAAGAGAAATGAGGAAAAAAAAAAGGCTTTAGTCTGGTTTTAACTTAAGCTATCATTTATATTACCTCCCACAAATGAGAACAGAAAGACTTACTTTCAAAATCATAGTAATGTTACCATTAGAAGTCCTTTCAGTAATTAGGAAATCTTTAAGAAAAAAGAATTTTCACACATATATATGTGTGTGTGTGTATATATATATGTATATATATATATATGGTACAATATAAAAAAAAATGCTGTGGGCTGTCAGGCTCATGCTTTTAGTGGGTTTTGGTGTCAAGTTCCTGAAAATATGATGTGTTATTTTGGTAAAACAAATTATTTTTAGGACCATTTAGAACAAACATGCAAGATATAAGAAAACTTTTTTTTTTTAAGAGAATTAAGCAACCGTAAACCTTACTAATTCCAAACAAAAATCCCTCACAAGAGAATCCTGCACAAGCCCAAGAATCATACAGTTAAAATAAGACTCAAAAAAGTTGAAAATGCCTTCTCCATATAAAATAGGAAGCAGTGGATACCTATCTTTATTGGAATGCATGAGGATGATGGAAGCAACAAAAAAAAAAAAATCCACAAACAGAAAACAGAACAATTTGCTAAACGAAGAAAGAACCATACCTAAAAAGCTCTAAACCCATGATATAGATCATTTATCTTTTATGTAATGAGGAATGTGGCGCAATTGTGGAAGACACAGAGACCAAGAGTACAGAAAAAAGTGTATCTCAGAGAATGCCACCAGATGACATTACTGCCGAAACAAAGTCAACAGCCAATTCTGTTTCTCCCATGCATTTATAACACTTAATAAAACCAGTCATCATTCCGTGTGGTCAGTGACTTAAGAAAATCAGGGGTTCTTGTGTTCTTGGTTTTTTTTCCTAAAGAACCCGTCACAGGAAAACACAACTGCAAATCTTTTGTATGTCCAGTACCACCTGAGAGCTCCTCCTGAACGCAAATGTTTTCTCAACCACAGCCCATATGAAGAAGGAAAATTAAAGAAAACTCTCAGAAGTATCTGACCTCATGGCGGAGGGGTGGGATAATAATCTCCTTCTCAGACTCCCATCTAACTCAGCTGTGGCATGCCCTGGTCTCAGCTGCATGTTGACACACACACACGTTTTTATAGCATCGCAAACTGCTTATAGTAGAGAACCAAAAGGTAAGGAAAAAAATACACAAAATGTGTATTTATTGTAACTGAGGCAGCGTTTGTGACATGCACCAACATGCTGAAGGCTCAAATAACACGAGTGCCACTTCTATGGTGTGGGGGGGGAGGTCTCTATGAGGGGCAAAAAGAAAAGCAGTGTGAAGCTTAAAACGCAGAACCTCCTCCCTCCCCCCCTCACACCTGTGCTCTGGACTCCGATGGAGACGCTGCACCCTGCAAACCTCTGAAAACACGTTGAGGACTAGGCGCTTTTCAGCCCTTTTTCTTCCTAAAATAGTGGAGCCTGGGGGCATGTTTGGCAGCGGAGGCGTGAAGGGACGTTCAGAGCCTGAGCCCCCTGCGTAGGAGGCATCCCTCTCTCCCTCAGGGGGAAACCCGGGAAAGTGCTGTGCGTGTGTGCCCATGATTCCCGAAATAACTGCAGCCTGTGAACAATAAAAATGCAGTGCACGTCTGAGTGCGAAGCACCCGGGAAGTTTGCGATGTCTCCTCACCACAGGCATACCAAAAGGAAACACCTTTCCATGCAATGACATTACAGCTATGTACGTCATCTATGCTTTGCCTGTACATAAAACACTTGAGGTGTTGATTTTCAGCCTGTCTGGTGTTCTGACTTTCACACGGAACTGAAATCTAAAAAATAACCATGCCAAAGTAATAATTAGTTGTTAAAATTCTGTTTCCTACTCACAAAGCGTGAAGCCAGTAAAACATTTATGGACTCAACTCAAAAATCAGCATAACTAGGCAATGTATGAGCATACAGGCTGTACACAGAAGCTCTTAACTTCTACAGCGAGCTGAGAAGTGAGCTACTGGCAAGAAGCACCTACTAGAAATAAGAAGAAAGGGAAGAAAGTAAGGACTGAAAATGCACCTTGATTTGCTGCCATCTTTGAGATGCAGAAATTTTAATGCTGTCCCTGTCTTTGTGAAGAACTGCAAAGCAAGAAACAAGGAGCTTGCAAGATGTTTTACTTGAATTGCATAATATTTCATAGGTTAAAAACGTAATGTTATAAGGTGCTGTTAGCAGTCTGTTTCTTTTACAGTTGATCTATAATAATTCTACAATAAATTCTTACAGACTTAACTGGATGTTAAAAGTGGTCTCCATAGTCCATATTTACTGCAAGTCTGGGTCATACCTGTGGGTTTCTAATATACATTTCTTTATCATCTGCTGATTTGTACAGTTCGAATGCACAGTAGTATAGAATTCCCACCAGGAGTTCCATAGTTTATCTTGATCTTCACTTTTACAGAACAGGTTATACTGGACTACAAATATCACATACAGGCCTACAAATATTACACGCTGGGATGGGAATGTTTGTAGTAGTTTAAAAATCCGCATTTTTTGGTCCTTACTGTTGTATTCATGCTCGTACAAATCCTTGTAAGGACACAGTTTTGCTAGAATCCTTCATCTACAACGTTATATACTTCAGTGCAAGAAAGAAAAATGCAGATATCAAGATGTCCTGTAGCTTTGTTAGTTTTTTACCATGCGAAATGACTTATGATAGTGCTGTAACTTCATATTTCAACAGAAGCCTGAAAAAAAATTTGCAACTTTTTTTAAACTAAGTTTGTACATTCATATTGAAAGCTGAAGTGACAAGTATGGAGACTACTCTTCTAAAATTTTTTGTGACTGGTAAAAATTTGGCAACCGCAAATTTCCAGAGCATCCCTTAAACGAGCCAAAATTTAGCTACTATGAATTAAACATGGATAAATAAGTAAGTTTTTAAACTGTGAGGAATTGGTTTCAGATTTGAGCAGAATGCTCTGAAAACAAAGACACAAAATCCACTAATAAAGAAATACAGATCTATTTACCAATTTACTTATATAAGCCATTTCCCTTAAGTAAATAAATATATTATAATCTTTTAAAAATAAACTTAAATTAGACGAATATCAATAATCTGTTTTTCTGACCCCTTGGAGCACTCTGTCTCCAGTTTATTCAGGTTTCTTACAATACACATACCAGGATAGCCTCAGAGTAATCAAATATCCACTTACTCTGCGCTTCTTAAGAGACTGGGGAGTAATGTACTAAGATATTATATAATCAGTCATTGCGTGGCTGGGGAAACCAACTTGATATTACCTTGTAGCATAGACTGTGTGGCTGGTATTGCCTTCTAGGATAGACTGTGTCACCCGTCGTTACATGGAAAGGAAAACAGTGATTTTGACAGCATCTTTCTGGCTTTTTTCATGTGCTCTTTTCAAATTCCCTCACATTATGAAACAAACCACTGAATCCTTCTATTGGTCCTCTTATTCTTTTTGCCTGTCTACAGAGCATAATACACAGTACTGTTATATACCACACTACTGTTAGGACAGCAGAAAGTCTTATTTTTTTTCTTCGGTTGATCACCCAAGTCAAGGGCAGAACTAGGCCTTCACAACGTGTTTAATTGGAAAGAACCAATTCAGTTATGTTAAGAAATATGCTATTTCTGTCATATAATCAGTGTTTAATGGGAGTGCAGTATCTGGATTTATGGGGCAGTACTTGGGGGATGTGGGGGCCAGAAACACCCATCTCTCAAAATACTCCTCATCTGAGAGAAACCAGCACATTTTTTTCTTAGGAAGGCAGGGAACTAGAAGGTAGAAAATCCTGCCTTTATAGGTAGCTCTCAGCTAACCCCGGGGTGCATTCAGAAAGCAGTCAATGCTCATTTGGCACTTGTTTCCAGCACGTGCAGAAACCAGGGCACTCAGGAGAAACCAGTACAACCATGCAAACAGTTAGGAGCAGGCTTAAAACAAGCACTGGGGTCTTGGAAGCTGAAAGAGGCTTGTGGTTTGTAGGTAATTTAGGTGCAATCACCTTCCTACACGGGTGGTGGGTGAGCTTGGGAGCTTGAAAATCAGCAGGATGGAGAAAGCAGAGCAGCTGCCTCGTACTTTTAAAAGATGCTGCTTTTCTGTGTGGTAGATCACTGTGGTGAAGCATAGGCTTCATCCTGTTTTGGTCAAGTGATCAGACTTCTTAAAGTTGTCTTAGTCTGGGAGCACTGTCTGCCCAGCTGTGGTTATAGTCTCTCCTCAACACTCGAGCAAGAACGACAAAACCAAAAACCAAGCAAATGCTGGTATAGCATTTCAGCATGTGCTGCCCAACTTCAAATGCAGCCTATGAAGGTTTCACTGTATTTTCTCTTCAAACTGCTGACCTCTTGAAAATAAATCACTAAGGAATGTGCAGAAAGAAACACATCTTAATACAAAAAGTAGTCATAACAAGAAATGTCTAAAATTCACATAACTACATTGGCAAAGAATAAAAGCAGTCATCTTGTTTTGAGAGAGTTTCTTCACAGAAAATGTTAATAATGGCAAAAAATCTGAGATTATTTAGTTTTTTATGTTCATATTTTAATGAAATTTTGGTTGTTTGCTGTGAACCTAGAAATTCATTTTATGACTGCAAGTCTATGCTTGCAGACTGTGCATGTTATAAGCATAAGTATAATTTTCACCCTTTGGTGCACCAAAGCAGAACGAGGCTTTAGCTCACACATTGTGGTTAGACTAGCTCAATCAAAATAATCCTATGAAGCCCATGAAAACTTTCTATTGGCACTATTTCTCCTTCGATCCGCATTAACATAAATAATTGCCTTTTTTTAGAATCCACAGCAAGCAGGTTCCACCACCAACGAGTTGGCTGTGGGCAACAAGTTCCTGCTGAATATACACGTCTTAATTACTTTGTCCTGCACACCTATGCTGAGGTGCTCAAGATGGGCTTCTGAAGAAAGCTAGACTAAATAGGATGATCCCTTTCTGGAACAAATGTAAGCAGCTGGCAATATTCTGTCATGCCCTGTAATAGGGGAAAAAAGTCAGGGTTTGTTTTTAACATGACCATCTGCCATGTATTTGGTAGCCAAAATATATATGAGAAGACTTTGGGGAAGAAAGACAACATCAATGTGTCTTGTTGCCCTGATGTGACATTGTCTTGGCTTGGGTCCAACAAAGAATCAAAGAATAGTTTGGGATTTGGAAGGGACCTTAAAGGTCATTCAGTTCCAACCCCACTGCCATGGGCAGGGACACCTTCCTCTAAACCAGGCTGCTCAAAGCTACATCCAACCTGGCCTTGAACACTGCCAGGGATGAGCAATCCACAGGTTCTCTGGGCAACCCGTGCCAGTGCCTCATCACCCTCGCAGTAATGGATTTCTTCCTAATATATAATCTAAACCTGCCCTTTTTCAGTTTAAGGCCTTGTCCTGTCACTACATGCCCTTGTAAAAAGTCCCCCTCCAGCTCTTTTGAAGCCCCCCTTAGGTACTGGCAGGCTGCTTTAAGGTTTCCCCGGAGCCTTCTCTTTTCCAGGCTACAGTGAATAAGACTGGGAGATCTTTAAAAATACTAGTGTCATGGTACTGTAAGTTAACCTTTCACTTTAGGAAGACTTCTCTTAGCTTAAATGATGGACACAGCATCTGAATACAGTATTTCCAACAACGTGTGTTACAGGTCTGTTTGTGATGTTCCTCAAGAGCAAAAGAAAGCAGTCACCTGCTGGTCAGGCTGGGACGGAAGCCACCTGCATATCTCTGCTTAACTTCAGAGTTTGTCTTGGTAACTTGATAGTTAACGTGCCTTTAGCGAGACTGTGGTAGTTGTAAAAAGAAAATATGCAGCAAGCAATCAAATAACTTCTGCTGATTTGTGTGGAAGTACTTATTGTTTTAATTTCATAAGGTCTGAGTTTTCAAAATTAATGCAATCATCAACTTCAATGTAGCCCCAAAGCTGTTGTTTTACATCACAGGCACATATGAAGGGATCTTAATTAGATCAGGATCCAAAAATTGTTTGCAATTTTTATCCTGTGAACATAGCTGCAAACTTGTGTGGAACTGATTAATTCTTTTTATGGGTTTCACAGTTATATTAATTTTGAGGACACACAGACCTGTAGAGTTTATGTAGACTATCAGCTCCATCTGAACACAACTTCTTGGCTGTCTGTGGTAATCTTAGAGACCTGCACGTGTGTATGGATCTCTTTTGGAACAGACGACAGTAATAATTGGTTTTCACACACTACCCACAATAACAGCTTTCCATATTTGAAGTACTTTCTAAAGTTACACCCCTACTTAAACAAAATATCATTGAAAGTACTTGAAGGATTTGAGTAAGGAATCAAACCAACTGACCACATGCAAGAGGAAAAAGAGGTTAACCCTGCAGACTCCATTAAACACAGTGAAGGTTAAAGAAAAGCCAGAACTAGAACTCCACTACCGTATTTGATTGCTCTTGTAATCCCAGCTTCAGGCTTAAAATGTAGACTGCACCACAGAAAAAAAATCCTTTTAAGCTCTGTGACCATCCAGACAAAATACACTATGATGTAACTGGGCAGTGGTTTCTCTAACAAAGAATTACACCACAATGCTCTTCAATTTTCAGGCAGAAAATGAAGTACAGGATTTTCCACAGGATAACAATGCTCTACTCTGAAAGGCTGCCATCCTGTGGCAGTTTAGGGATACTGCCTGAGTTAATGGCTTCTACACGCTGGACTGAAAAACGTGTCCAAGACACCTCATACATAAACAGAATGAATACCCTTTTTTGTTTGATTGGTTTTTGCTTTAATCTTCAGGTAGTTTAAAGAAAAGGCTCTGATCTCTTATGAGTTAACTATATTATAGTGCAGCTTATAGGATGGGGCTCAATCAGATAAAATATATTTCATTCTATGGTTCTGCTGCTATATTCAGCCATAAATTGCAGCTGCTGAATGAACAAACACACAAAAAATCTTTATAGAACAAGTAAGGAAAATTAATTTGCTTGCAGTATCATTAGGATGTTGTCAGTAAGCTGTGCATACAAGTTCGAAACTAGTCCTTTGTATTTTCATTTCCCTACAAATCCTAAAATAAGATGAGCTTGCAACTTCTGTAAAATCTAATTCTATAGCAAAAAACCACAGAAAAAACCCACACTTCCAATCTTCAGGGAAATTTTCTTTAAAAAGCTGGGGAAAAAATGGGTGTTTGATGGATTTTTCCACTATTAGTAGAGAAGTTATAAAGGAGTTACACACAGCTCTTAGAAATACATACAAAAATTTAAATTTTGGTTCCTTGAAATACATCTTCTCAGTTACTTGAGTGAGACTCATATCTTAAGAAGTTATATAAGTCACGTATATACATTATACCCTTAAAAACTTTATTCAGATCCCAGTCAGTTAGTTCAACTTTCTTACATCCACACTCCGTTATCTGCCACAATAAAGTATGTCATCTGTGGCCCTGGTCTCAATTTCTTCCCCCTGGGCTGGCTTTTGGATTTACTACCACCTACCAGGTAGTACTACTGCACTGGAGATGTAGTTCCGAGCACTATTTTTCTGTCCTTTATGTCTCACTCCCTTGCTATTTTTTCAAACTCTACTGTCAAAGCTCTTAAGAAGTAACCGTAATTCTGTCCTCCCATGCCCCTTGAAACACCAACCACCTTTAAAAGGGCACAGAGCAGGAGCCCTGCAGAAGTGCCTGCACACATGCCTGTGCATCTAGTGCTGTTGGACCATTAATCTGCTCTTTCTCACCAAGAGCCAGGGACATATTCCATTCCACATCTGTCTGCAGTCTACACTTGCCTTTCCACAACCAGGAAGGCATGAATTCCTGCTCAGACTACAGCATTTCCTCATCTCAATCCTGGCTAACACAATTTACTTTAGGAACTAGTCTCAAACCATTTAGTGTTAATTACTCTTTCGAGTTTCTCTAGTTGCTGAAGCATTCCCTTAGAGTGGGAAACTAAATACTCTCCTAAAAAAAAATCCCCAACACCCTAAATTATAATTCCAGTGGTCTCAGAATTCTAGTTAAATATTTACTACATTTTTTCATGATAGCAGGGAACACTCTAGAACATCTTCCTGCTTAATCCTACCTTGTGGGATTCAGCTCTGGGAGCTTCATGAATCACAGCATTTCTAACCTTGCAGGAAGCAAAAACCACTCACAGGGAGTAGCCTTTTGCCCTGACTTTGAAGCCAACATACTCCTGCTCCCACAACTGAATTTAACTTCAGGAGACAAAGAAGGGAAAAACCCTCTATCACAGCTGTCCTAGTTAGAAGAGCTGAGACTAGTTCATCACTGCATGGGTGTAACCCAAACTGTGTATTCTACACCCTCTATGCCATTTCCCAGAAGCTTAACAATAGACCATCTGCAGCAGCTGCCCAGAGCACACCCCACCCCTCAGGCTCTGTGCTGGGTGTTAAGAGGCCTGTTGATAAGGAGATGTTGCAGTCCTCACACCCAGGACTCACAGTCACCCACTGTGAAACTCCCTGCCCTGGGAAAAGGGGCTGGACATTGCTGCTGGAATGGGAGGAGATATAATCTTGGGGTTGGGAGACTTCTGGGACCACTTGTGGGATCGGGAGGAGGACCGAAAACCTCATCCAGACTGGGACCACTGCTCTAATTTGGATTGCAACCACTGCCTTCAATCGGATTACAGCCACTGCCTTCAATTGGACCGTGACTACCACTTCTAACCGGACTGCAGCCATCACTGGCCTCAACAGGTTTTTCTCCTCTCTCTTTTCTTTGGGACTCAGAGGGGCCCCACGTGGGGCTCAGCAAGGGGGCCAATGAACACCATTCTGTTCGTGCCCCAGCGTGCCGGGTTTTTGGTGGATTGGAACCAATTGTTCATCTGTAAAATTGTATTTATTGCATTATTTTCATTAAATTGTCATTCTGACTGTTAATCTCTCGAGTTAGCTTTATTTCCCCTGCCGGTTTACCTTTAAACCAGCACAACAGCAAATACACTTACCCTGTTATACTACTTCTCTGACCCCCTTTCTTGACTTCCTTAATTTCCTTCATGCTGTAAATCAACAGCTGCTGCCCTGGGCCATTAACACCTGAGAAAGAGGAGCCTCAGAAATGTCACAGCTGAAGTAAAAGTATTTCAGGTGAATTCAATAACTGCAAGCATAGGCCAATGCCTTTCATTTAGAAGAGAAGCTAGAGTAAGTGTATGCATACATTGAAAACTATCTTTAATTAATCGTATAGCCTGATGAACTGGCTGCCAATCCCACAGTGATGAAATCTGATTTTAATAAGTTTTGGTTGGTTGTTTTGACTCAGCAGCACTCTTAAGTATTTACCTAACAACTACGAACTTTATTGGCACGTGATCTATGCTGTGCTAAATGGAACCCGTGTTGTAGTCTCAGGAAGTTGTGGAAGCTGTAGTTTCCTTTCACTGACACTGGTACCCAGACTAAAACCCCATATTGCAACATGCTTTCTTAACTTTGGCCAAGGTTTATCGGTTGTTTTGCACCAGGTGTGGTGATGGTAGTTCCTTAGGATCCCAGTAAGAAAGGCACTCCTATTGTAAAGTATCACTTAAAATGCCATTTACTGAAGGTGACTCTATAAAGAAGAGGTGAACTGCATGGGTGATAGCAAGTGCCTTCAGATGCACTATCAAACGGGTTCCTCTGATCAGGGTAGAGCACAAGATGCAGATCCCGCCCGTCACAGAGTTGCGTTGTTTTGGTCAGGAAGCTACAGTACGCTTTTCTTAAAAATTAAATAACTCTCTGCTTCCTTCCAGTGTCAAATTAAAAAGGATGTTCAGATGAGCACTTGTTGCCGCAGTTCAGATGGAGACAAGGCCGTGCAGGTGGCATCATTGCTGATTCCAAGTGGGACCTGCCTGCAGGCCCTTCTCTTACCATCAGCCATCTCAGTCTATCCAGCAGCCAAGGGATACGCCCAGCATGGTGCAGGCTTGAAGGCTAAGCTGTATGTGCAGCACAGCGTGGCACAGAACAGGCAGGATCACTTGCAGATCACTAAATCCTGGATGTGCAAGGTCTTCTCATCAGGGTCATTATACAGCATTTAATTGAATCCTTTCTAGAATAAAGGAGAGGATGTTACAGAAAAGAATTTGAGAAGCTGCCAGGCAAGCTGTAGAAGGATGAGCAAATCATACTATTATGGAACACACGGCATTACAAGCACCTACTGCAACACTTGACAGCAGAACGAATCCCCTTACAAAAACATATGCACTGATACCGAAAACCACTTGGCACAGACGATAAGGCAGGAATATGGCTGAATCCCAGCTCTCCTAATCGCTGGAAGGCACAATGAGACCTAAGAAAGTAAAGAATCAGGCAATTAAAAGCAGGGTAAGATGGACTGAGAAGGTAAGACGGGATTTGTCAGCAGAGGCATGGATCAGTCCTTAGGCAGTAAACTCTCTTACATCATGCTCCACCCCCCTTTTTTTTTTTCTGAGTAGAAGGACACAGAGGAGAACGGCCTTGCTTTTCAAAGAAATTAAAGGAATCTTCCAAGCAACACACATTTCTCTGAACATATATATAGTGGTATGTACATGATGGCAGAACTAAATAACCACATTTCACAAAATACATAGAATGGAGTACTTTTGCTCTTTTGGAGAAAGCTCAGATGTACTAAATTCTGGTGCAGAGGAAGAATATTTGCAGAGCTAGCTATCTGAAGTTCCACTGAAAAGGCACAGTTATTTTCCTTCTTTACTTATTAGGACTTTTTTCTTAGATGTGTAATACTTCAGTGTTAATGTGTCTCTTGAAAGTCCTCCTCATTTGTGATTGAATATGTAATTTCTATTAGTGCAACGTGAGTGTTACATTCACAAAACTGGCAGCAGACACTTGAATATTTATAGACTGCTGTAGCTTCAGATAAACTTAATATTCTATATTTACACAGGACTAATCTGAAGGACCAACAAAGCACTCCAAGAACAGATGTGTAAGCACTGATTCAAGACTTGGAGTAAGAGGCACACAGCCCATGTTAAGCCCATGCTTTCCCCTGAACCTCACTCTTTCTCATGCAAGCTAGTTGGCTAAATTTTGGGCTTTGCCCTGGAAAACTGACAAGCCCTGCAGGTTGTGCTGGGACCTAAAGGAAAGATAGAAGTAATCTGCAGGCATAAAGCATTCCTCAGATATTGTTTGGAATTTACCACAGCAAGAAGGAATTAATTGCTTGTTCATTTTTTTTCCTCATGTTTCCTTAGCTTCCTGCCCAAAAAATCATTATTTCACACTTTTGGACAGCTTTGACTTTATGTACTGTATCTTTCCTTCTACTGGATTATTTGTGTTGCACAGACCACAGAACATAGTGCACTTCTAGGCTGGGCACATGAGCAGCTCCAGTGAGACAAGAAATCTCCATGATCAGAGCAAACAAACAAAGTGCTCTCTGAGCAAAGTGACTTTGTGAGCCACTCTGACTCTTAGTTGTGAATGAATGGTCCAAGTCGCCTGAAGAATCACTGTAAAAGGTATTACAAAAGCAGGTTTAATATAAATTGGAAAAAGCGTGACAGTGTTTCACGGCAGGGTTCACTCTACTACTTACTGCATGGATGAAACATACAAAGGAAAAGCAGATTAGAATCAATTTAGAATGATTTGTACGGAGACAGAGGATGGAAAAGGGTAAGGAAAAGGAGACCCTTCCTTTTAGTCACGAGGTTCAGAGAGGATCCCCTTGCTTTCTGAACTCCTGGTAGAGCCTAGGTGCGGCTGTGTCCAACCTGAGTACCAGACTTAGTCAACAGTCTATATCTAAGGGATTTAGTAGGACTTAATTATTTTCTAATTTATCATTTTATTGTGATTCAGTAGGACTTACTACAATTGCAACAGTGATTTAAGCACAGATCCGAGACAGGAACATTCATACTATCCTTGCTATAGGGTGTTCGAATTAATTCAAAAGATGGGATACACTGAGACACAGCGATGTATATGTACGTGTATATGTTAAAAAACTTCCCCTTGAGTCCAGTGAAATACTCAAGTCAAATGACTCTGCATTTCCCAACAGGCAAAGTTTGAGCCTCAGGGAGTAGGGGTATAAGCCCAGACTCTACTGTCAGCTTTTGGTGATGGTCCTCCAATTATTGCAAACTTGAGAGCTGGCAAGCTCCAAGAGGTGTCCCACTCAGAGGGAGATACTGGTCATAGCCCAATGTGGTCCAGGAGACCTCAAAGAGCCTCCCTTAGGAGGCCTGTTCATAGGATTCCACAAAGATGAAAGTTAGTCATCAGTCAATCTCCATCCAGCTCATAATCCAAGACAATAATTACTAGAATTTTTTCAGAAGTCCAGTCACAATAATATTGTTTCAGGCTATGATTCATGCAAGTAATGTTCCAAGACTATCCGGAGATGACTGATTATCCTTTGTGCCCTTCCTTGGTTAGGCAACAGACGTTCCTTGTACAGACAGTGTTTCTAATAAATTCAAGGAAGCTTAACTTCCCAAGAACCATTAATCAAAGCCAAGGTCTAATAAGAATTCTGGAGATCATAAGGTAGCCCGAAGGGGAGGCACCACCACATCCTTGAAATTTGGTATTGAGCCTGCACAATGAGATTCCATGCCAGAAAAACATCTGCATAAATAGTACAATATGATTACTCTTGTCTCTATTTATGAGATACAACAATACACCCTCCCACTGACTACCAAAAATGACTTCCTAATGTGTATTACAGTCTGTGAGGGTTTTATTCTTTGTGTTGTATCAGTATTCAGAAGAACTGCCTCACTGACAATATAATTTATGCTATTGTGGCTGCTACAGCTAACCTTAGCTACTGAGTCAGAATAGATAGTTACAATGAAGAAATGCTGTGGTAACTGGAGTGAGATAGGAAAGAATAAAATGCCTTATTATACATCTCTCAGGAAGTCTCATGTATATTTACAGATACACATGGAGTACTCTCTGTTTATACATCACTATCTATTTATCTACTGCTCTTCTAAAAAAAAAATCTTTGAAGCTTGAAACCATTGCAGTCCTTAACAGTTATTTTAAAAGCACAATTCTCACTGAGATTGAAGATGATGAGACCAGCCTTTGCTTCCACTATATCTGCTTAAAACACTAGTAATTCACACATTTAACAAGTTTTATGTGCCAAATAATGGCATTCAGTGTTAGGATCAAACACTTGAATTGCGTGTGAGAAAGCATTTTAAAGATAGATGTGGTTTGTTTAGTTTTGCTTGTTTTGGGGTGTTTTTTTCCCAAGTTATTCTCGACCTGAAAATATGCTTGCATAACTTCAATATAGGAGGTCAATTCTTGCTAAGATTAATATACATATGGAAAGCTCAGGACTTCAGGTTTTATTGAAACACACATTTCCTGGATTTGGATCCCAGCTCTCTACATTTGCAAGGTTTATTCTTCAACTGCTTTTCATTTAAGTGTAATTTTCTGCAATGTGGCTTCATCAGCGCAGATACTTGGTCCGAGTTGTTGGTGGTCCTCAGAAAACCTGAGAAATCAACTGACTCAGTAGGTGAAAAGAAGTCCAGGAAGATTTTAGCAATGACTATTGGGACCCTGTGGGGTAAGATATTTACAATTGCCCAAGAGGACCTTTTATGAGTAAAAAGGGTCACTGCGAAGAGTGCCATCAAGTTACACGGAAGACCTTCAAGATGCCCTTCCTTTTGTGGAGATGAAACAATTAGTAGGTCTGGAGTTTACCTTAAAGATGGAATTAGTCCTTGCCAGGCATTCTTCATCAAGAGGAAGAAAGTTCTGCTCTACGATCAAGTGCAACGTGCGTTCCCAAGGCAGGAAGAAAGCTTCCCTGACATTTAGCTGCTCAGTGTCACTCCACAACCTCCGGCCAAAAAAGAAACAGTCTATGGTTCAACTGATTCCTTTCCTCTCTGCAGTTTTGGGTGATTACCCAGCAATCATCTGAGATGTGTTGTCATGGGGCAATCCTATATGTACCTACCACTGGAACAGCTGTCTTGATAGTAGCATTTAAATATCTTCTTTTATCAGACCATACTACTTGGTACATGGAAATTTCCCAGTACTGTAACATCTCAGACACTCAGCTCTTAATACAATTAACTATCTATCTTTCTTTCACTTTATTGCCTTTCAATTGCCCCTCCACCTCCACAAAGAGAAAAAAAAAAAAAAAAAAGATGGGGAGGAGAGAGATGTTTCAATCATCTAGAGGGTTACAAAGCCCAAGTTAGCATTGTCTTTTATTTTTGTAACAACTAACTCATTTCTCATATATATATACACATAAAAACTTAGGACATTTCTGACTTTTATTCCAGGAGAGCCAGAAATTAATTTGGCTTTATAGGGTAGAAGGCTTGCAGGTTTTTTTCCATTCCTCATGACTTGGATTACAATTAATAGTAGAGGTAAGAAGAAATCTTCTACATAGCTGCCACCCTATGAACATCAATTTATCAAAAAACACCACTTTAAACAATTAAAGAGTTAGGCTGATAAAGTAATAAATCCTTTAAATTGCATTAATCTTTCAAGTAATGCAAACAATTAAGGCTGCTGTATGGGAGATTGCAGACTTTGATAGGCAAACACACAGTGATGTTCACTTGAAAGAAATGTCTGCTCCTGTCTGAGCACTATACTATATTTTAGAAACAAATTAAATATGTTGTAGCATAAATACTTGTGGAGGGTTTTTTTCATCGTATTGAAGCAGGAAGGCCTTGCAACTGGAAGCACGTCTGATATTTTCAAAGCTCTTAGCTTCACTGCTTGAGCTACAAGCCCTGTATCCTGTGAGGGACTGGCACCTCCTCCTTCACCGCACCAACAAAGTCAACATTGAATGGTCTGAGAAAAATAAGACATTCTGCCTCCACAGCACTGTCATGCTTGTGACAGTATATCTGAAAGCTTTTGCAGTGCTAAAGCAATGACCACATTGCTTCTAGTAGGGTAACATCTCTTTTGCCATCTTATGTTCCCCCATGTCACACATCCTGTGCATTGTCAGGTCTCCCCCATCACTGCTCTTACTCTTCTCAGGTTTCCAGTGGGGTTTTCAGTTTTGATTGGCCAAAAGATAAACTACCATACCAAGAGTAGACTGAAATAGACTGTGCTGAGCTTCTTGCTGCCATTAGCTGGCTAATGAGTCTAAAGCATTGCTGAGTATGTGTATGCTCCATTGCAGTCACTTAATACTACGCAACTCTACTGCTCATAAAGTGTAACAAAACCAGGAAGAATTTGGCCTGGGACAATTATTAAGTGCACCGTAGTATCTTTCAGTTGAACTGCCACATTGGTTTCATGCCTTCTGGTGTTCCATGGAGGCAACAGTCCCAACAGTGTCCCTGAGTTTGTCTCACTGCTCTTCCCTGTGGTCAAACTCACAGCTGGCACATATCCCCACAGCTTGTCATTAGAGTTGTCTGACTAAGGATCCTCAAAACACTGCAAATACATGCTGCACCATTACAGGATGGCTGCTTTACAGTGGCCATGCTGTGTTGAAAACACATTAACAGCACTAAGGGACTTGGACAGCAAAGAACTAAACACTATTTCCTGGGCTAGTGCAGTTGCTAGTGACTGGCTATTCAGATCTGTGTCGGCAACCACGTGGACTATAACCTTTCTTGGTAACTGTTTTCATTCTGGATAGTATAACACTTCCTTACTAACCCCTTTCAAATTGCATCTTTACAGAGGATTTGTAAGAAATTTTGTACCTTTTTTTTTTTTGAGAAGTACCATTGGATTTTCTCACTGCCGGTGTGCCAGTCGATACACTGCTGTAGGTGTTCCTACTTTAAAAATCCTGTTGGCCCTGTCACTCCTCCCTCGCCCCACCGTAGTATAATGTAAATCACGTGTTTTCTAGTATTAGGCCAAAAAGGATGCTGCTATTGAAAAAATATTTCTACCATAGTGATAATGCATTTATGTAATGTTGATTATAAAATTAATAGTATGAAAATCAATACATTCATTTAGAACTACTGTGAGACAATATATGGGAGACATTTTGAAGACAAACAGGAGTATAGACTAAGAATTGCACTGAAAACATAGTGCAAGGGTGTAAGTATTGTACTGCCTCTCATGTATTACACTGGCTACCTCAAATCATGGCAACCTGTTGTTTACTGCTTAGAAGGTAATAAAAGAAGTGCAACCTCTCTCCCTCCACCTCCCGTGGTGAGAAATAGAAAAGATTTCTGAAAGGAGAAAATGTATTTTCAAGGGCTCTTAACGTGAAGTTAGGGAATATTAATTTTAAAGTGGTGCTTCAATGGTAAGAGTTCAGCAAAAACATACCCTGCTGAGTTTAAAAAAAACAAAAAAACAACCAACCAAACCCCAACTCCCCCAACAAAATACAAAAGTAAAAATTTCAACTGTAATATCTACCTTTAGTTTGTATTTCCAGCGGAACAGGAGATGTAAGTTTGTAAATATCTCTCATCCTCAGTTTTCCTAGTACCTAATTTTAATCAGCTGAAGAATAAAGTATTTGCTGTCTTGATAGGAAACTCTTACTAGAAAAAAAAAATTAAATACCTCCATCCTAGGATTGCTGTACCATAGTGAAGGTTTTCTTGCAACGCTTTGCCTTGCCTCAGAGCACCCATGCTCCATAAAATGACTACACATCCTATGCATCTTATATCAACCTCCTGTGCTGGTACGATGCCTGCTGCCCCAACATACGGAACACTAAGGCAAATTAACATTCCCTTAAACAGTCAGTGCCAAAAATCAGGAAGAAGGAAGTAAACCCAATATAGTAGACGGCCAGAGATTAATCACTTGTGGCAAGTTTTCCGGGCCTTGCCTAAGAAGGTAGAAAGTTTAAGGAAAAGTAATCATAAAAAAAGGAAGTAAGGAAGGAGGACTCTTGGTAAGGGAGTCTGGATCAGTAAGTTATCCATGCAAACTGTCATTAATCTGTTGAAGCAAAACAGAGTATCATTCCTCCAAGGAAGAGGTCTGATTGTGTTATCCAAAGGGCTGGCACAGGCAGGAGGCTGTGCTGTCAGGACAAAGCAAGGAAGCTATGAGAGCAGCGCTGCCTGGGCCTTGCACAGGGCACGTGGGGACATGAACACTGCAAAGAGGTTGCAACAGTAATTATTGTTGTAAATCACAGGACCCAGGCCACCACTCAAAAAGCAAATGTTCTTGCTGAGTAATAGGATACAGAACACGTTGATATCAGTAACCAGTGTGGGCTTGCATATGCATTGCAGGGCTTCAGCTAATTCATGAAACAGTTTAAGCATAATTTATGAAAGAGTTTAGGCATAACCCAGCTGTTTTCACTCACAAACAGCCACATTTAGTGATGGAGAGCCTCTAATACAAAGTGTGAGAAGCCACAGAAATTCCAACCAATTTCTTGGCTTGATATGAGGCCTGTGTTAATTTAAAAGACTTACATAGAGTCGCTGCACATAAAACAGCACAGAGGTGGGCTGCATGAATTGTCGTATTGCTTTATTTTCTCTGGTACAGCACTGTGTGCTGGGCTTTCACTGCTGGCCTCTAGGCTAAATCCAGTCCAGTTTTTTAAAACCCTCTTAAGAGTCGAGTTGTTTTTCCTTTTAATGATCTGTTGATTACATGTACCCCATTGTTTAGACTTAATTAATTAAATTTGGTTTGCAGTCAACGAAATCCTACCTTCCCTGTGAAGGAAAGTTCTTCTGTTTACTGTCTTTTGTTGACTGTAGGCAACATTTGACCCCAAATTAAAGTCTTTAATGAATCTTTAAGGGCCTTTAATCAGGCCCTGTATGATTAAAGACTCTATGTTTTCCTTTACCTCACCTCTTCCAATTTATTGCCAAAGCAGACCGTAATTCGTCAGCAAACATTTGCTACTTGAGCAAAACCTTGCTCTTGGTTATACCAGTTATGCCATTCTAAAGAAGTGTCATCTAATGTATTAGAACCGCCCCAGATCACGTTTGCACACCTTTTAGGGACTTTGACTCGCCCCCGATGAGCAGATAATTTATCCTTTTCTGACATGCAGGGTCAAAATGTGTCCATTGTTCATGTTTAAGCCACTGCAGATAAGGACAGAAGACAACAGCAGATTTGTTTGCTGTAGAATCACCAGCCTTCAGCTAAACATTACCCCTCTCAGTGCGAGCCATCATATGAACGTGACTGCTGCCCTCAGAAGGGTCACTGATTTGGCTCCAGCTTCTCAGGCCAAGTCAAAGTAACTCTGCTGACTTGTTTCAATGTGGTCAACACACACTTATTAACTATCTATCCCTCTTCCATACACAAGTATTTCATATCAAAATCAATGCAAAATTTATACCTACTGTTCACAAATGATTATTTCCTATTTTCTTTTAAAGTCCTAAGTAGGAAATCCGTGGTTGCAACAAGCCTTTCGATTTGTGTTCACCACCATGGACATGATCTCTTGCCACCCTGCCTCTTTTAGTGGCCTTTGCTGAGTTGCAGTGGATCTGGCTCTTCTCACAGTAAGAACTGGGTTAATTGTCACGTACTGCAAAGCATTACTGAAGTATCAGAAAGCATGACTTGCCTGAGGCATGTTTCAGTGTGCAATTATGGTACTACCACAGTGTATTGGAATAACAAGTTTACAAAGAATAGGGTTTATATAGGCCTACTGAGATTATAGGGTTTGAACAAAGAAACCGATACTGTAACTGGAGCTGGGCTCTTCCTGTTTGCCTTGACCGTAGAACTTGAATAGCAGAGAAGCAGAATACAGCTGTTTACATCTTTAAAAAAATTGTCCAGAAACTGTGAGAAAACAAAACCCTGCCACACTGTAAATCCACAGCACCACACACCACCTACCTCTATGTGTTTATTAATTAACACAGAATACAGAATCTACATAGAAGAATAAAGTTCTTCTACACAACTATCCCAAAAATATGTATTTTAAAAATGGAGAAGGATTTCTCCTCAGTTCCCTGATTGTAATGACAACAATAATTTCTGACCCGTGGCAGCAATCTAGTTATGATTCTCATGTAGTCCTTCTCCCTGCTGTGATTGCAAAAATTGCTTCAACTTCAATATTAAGATGATTAAGCCCCACATTTTGAAAGTGTTAGATCTGAAGAACAAATGAACTTGGTAATCTTGATCAATCCTTTTTTCCCATTTACATGCAGGACACAGGCCCAATTTCAACAATTCAAATTCAACCTAAAAGCAAACCTAAGTGATCCCCCAGGTAGCACAGAGTTCCAGGTAGGAAATCAGACACAGCTGTGTGACTGAAGACATCCACTCAATGGACTTAAATTACAGCTGCGTGGGCAGAATGAACAGAAAGAGTGCAGTCACTATAGGCCAGCATAGGTCACTTTTATGCGGCCAGAAAAGGTAGAAATGCACTGCTGTGCTGCCCAGGGAGTAGTTTCATGACTACTGTGTGCCATGTACTCATTACCTGAACAAACAGAAGACAGCTCTTTAGATCTGCCAACCCAGCTCTTTTCATCAGTGTAAGATTCAGCTTCAAAATGAAGACTTCAATAGCAAAGCTCCCTCCTCAATATTAAATCTGTATGGAGTTTATTCCACATTTCTACCAGTCCACACACACACACACACATACACCTCTTAGCCAACTTCCACAATTGCTTCCCCTCCAATTACAGGCCATAGTGTCATGACAGCTCAGAAGTGAACCTCAGCTGTGATCTCTCTTTTCTCTTCCTTGTGGGCACACTTCCCAAAGGACCAGCTCTCACTAAATGCTTCCCAGCATAGAACTAAATGGGCCTGTCAATTACCATGAACCTGTTGTCACCTGCCAGCCCCAGTCATAGGGAAGGCATTCCCCTTTGCCATTATCTTCATTTTTGTCTGAGTGAAACCTGGAGCTGGAGTGTCAGCATGGATCCCAAGGCTGGGAGCTGGCAATCCTTCCAATTGCATTAACATGGCAGGCCCTGCTACAGCTGGGAACTGCCAGGGACTCGAGTCAGTGCCTGTGGTGAGCAACGATACAGCTACATAAACCTGTATTTTCCAGACTTCCTTTACCTGTTAGGTATAAAGTGAGCAGGTGGGTCACTTCCTTCTCCACCCATTCCCTCTTTCAAAGGATGCTCAAACCCACCTGCCTCCACTTCTCTTCTGTGGCCACAATCCTATGAGAAAGACAGAGGAGAAGCGCTGGTGCTGCGGCTGAACAGTTTGGGGAATGCCTACCCTGTAAAGGCAGGATAGCCTCTCTTGACATGCTGAGGAGCTTGGTGATGCCTGGAGCCAGTTCTGTATGGACCAAGCCACCTCCAGAACTAGCACAGCAGTATTTGTACATTGTTGTGTGCCCAAGTCAGTAAAACCTACTTTGCCACATGGGCATATTTGCTGGACTGTGGACTGAGAACTTAAACTGGTACGTGTGCCTGGTCCTGCAAACTACTTCAGATTTACTCAGCCCCTGCTGGCTCCTGTGCGTTCAAAGCTGTCCATCTTTACTCAGCATATCCTCCGGAGCTGATACTAGTAGGTCTCCACCTCTTTCCTTGTTAGACAAGGTTTTTAATAGCTTAGTGTGCTTTTGGGCCTTGGGAAAAACAGGCCTAGCTGGCAGCATGGAAATACATTAATAGTTCATGGACTGTTCTCTTAATGGCCTTTGGAATTGCCTCCAGAGATGCTTCATTTCTGTCATGGTTCATATCCTGCTTACTTTCTGTTTCAGCCCCTTTGATGTAGGTCCCTTCAGCCAGACAGAAGAATATCAATTAAGTCAACTGTGATACCTTCACTATTAATACTACCAAACTATACAAATAGATCCATTATCCACACACACTACTAGTATTAGGGCATGTCTATACATGGGAACTACTATGGAATTAGGTAGGTGTGACCTTTTCACATGCAACATTTTACCTCACTGTTACACAAGGCAAGAGTAAACCTCACACGAGCGCTCACTCTAAGTTAAAACTGGGAAGAGCTAGCACTGCATTTCTCATCCTGCTCTGCCAAAATCCAGGTTCTCTAATTCAGCCCAATATAAATGATGTGCAATTAAAGATACCAGTTACTGGCATAGCTCAGCAGTGCTGAAGATTTGGAGAACATTTTTTGTTACAGTTTAGGATTTGCAAGTAGTGCTACATGCAACAATCACTATTTTTTCGACTGAACTGTAGGACTAAATTTCAGCAACTGTTAAGACTGAAAAATCAAGACTGCACCTTTGTCACATGAACAACAGAGAAAATACTGGTGCTCAAAACTACCTCTTTTAGTCTCAAGTCAAGTCATTTCCTAAATAGCAGACAGTTTAAAATTACATGAGCCACGCCTGTAACAGTGTTTTAAACATAAGTATAAAGTACTGCTGAACATTAATCATTTTAAACCTCTTTTGCATGAAGACAGTAATACACACAGAGGTAGAAAAGAATTTTAAAGAATCAGAAATGGAATTGTATTGCATATAAAGCTCATTATCCCAGACCCCTTCGGGAAAAAGGGAGGAATATATTTGCATCATGATCATGTTTCTGGCCTCAAAAATTTTTTGCACTCTCCCTTATTATTGGCATACTAAAGAAACTTGTTTTATTGCTGACAAGCATTTGTCCAATACAACTAGATCACCAACACTAATTGTAATTACACACACTGTGGCAGCTTCTAAAAGCCTTGTAGGGAAAGCTTCTCAGCTTCTCTCGCTGCTTCCTAAACATCTGTAGAGCTATGGCAATTTATATCAGCAAGCATCTGCTGTATATGATTTTATTTCCTGAGAAACACCACTCCAGAGATGCTGAACCCATTAGCTGTTCCCAGAGCGAGTGCTGGTAACCCAGGGGGAACAACCTGACCTTCCAGGACTCCCTGCCTTTCAGTCAGCTGTCACAGCAATGGCTTTGATGGGAATTTCTTCACATGAACTCTAGCTGTTAGCAGACAGGACTGATAAAAGCAAGGGAGGTAGTCGTGGAACAGCGGACCCAGCTATTGGTGTCAGCCCAGAAAGTAATTTAGAGGCGAAAGAGCTCCGAAAGAATAACACAACATTAACTACAGTAACCCATTTGTAGAGACAAGCTTTCAGAAAGAATGCTCTTAACTGAGGGCAAATTACTAACACCTACACAGGGCAATTTCAGGTATATTAACTTCCTTGTTTTCCTCATCTCTCCCATCTGTTTCCTTTATTTTTGCATGCCCACATCACAAGCAGTGTGATGTGTATTTGCCCATCTCCCCTTTCGTTCCCCTCTACTTCCCTGCAGATATGCCAGGGGCACAGTCTGCAGACTCTCCTCTTCAATGGACAGACTCCAGGGGGAACTCGGAATAAGAAAGGAAATTAATTAGGAGTTTCACTCAGCCAGGAAGCATTAAAGCATATAGCAGCTGGAGACAATTCACTGTTTTGACTGGGCTGTCAAAATGTGCAAATCACTGTACCTGTTTATTCAGTGTCTCCTTGCCCTGCCTCTGTTCATCCCACTGGGAATGCTACACAAGAAATATTTGTTAAATATTCATTCGCTTTAGCAAATTGTATCTTTCTCATAAAATTCTGAACTGTCATTTTAACTACTTGATCAAGTACTGCTTACAGATCTTAAGAGTAATATTAGCAAGTTCCTTTCCTCTTTATTCTTATATTAACATACCAGTTTTGCATATCATTTAACATAGCATTTTGTTTATTCCTTTTCATACTTTGAAAACTGATGCTGAGTGGTTGAGTTTGAGATGCTGAAATAACAACATGTAGCGAAGATGTGTAGCAAGTTTATTTATTCTGCTGCACCAGAGCACACTCCAAACGTGGAGCAGGATTCTCACGAACAGAAGGGAAGACAAAAGCTTTTCAAAGCCAAACATCAGATTCTAACACTTAAAAGCTATGGAGTGTGTCTGCCACTTTTCCAGTCTACCCTGTGGAAAGGCACATAGGGTATCAGCACCCATCCCAACACTCCAAAGATGTGGCAGGAGATGGGATTAACAGCGGTAGAAGTGCATCCCTCTTTCTCTATGTCCCTCAACTCTAGTCTGCTTGTGTGTGCTGCCCTGAAATTATGCTTCTGAATGTAATGTAATCCCACTCTGTGACTGGGCTAGGTGGTCCTAGGAATTAAAAAGAGAGTTTCTTCCACCATCTGTATTAATTGTAAAAGTGTTGTCTCTTGTGCACTGTGTGTGAGGCAGAGAGACAACGTGCTGGAAGGGCTGACTCTGCCATCCTGAGCTTGCAGCTGGCCAGTGAATTCATAGAACAGATTATTGGGGGAGCTCACAGACTTGTAAAAAAGAGGTGAAAGCAAATTTATTATTATTATTTAAATGTATTATTATACCTTTTTTAATGGATACTTGAAACTAGTGTTCTCTTGTAGCAGGTAACACTGTCAACTTGGCCTGTAATGAAAGATGACCTGTATCATTACACAAAATGGTGATAAAACCAGTTGTCTTAGTTTCATTCAACACCTCAACAGTTCAGAATCCTGAAAAACTGCCTTATGAGTGGCCCACAAACGTACTGTATGGAACCCTTTTAGTTTTTTTCAGAGCCTTCAGGCTCAGTCTGCATTGACCTGAATCTTATGAATAAATCTTGCTCCTTTCCACTCCACAGAATGAGAGGTACCATGAGTTTATCTTCTGGCCACTTAGATCCACCAGCACGCCCTCCCCAAAAGGTCAATTCACACAAAGGCTGGACAAGCTAAAGGGAACATAGCAACACAAGTTGTGGACCACATGGGAATGGTATCACACCACTGAGAAGTTACAAGTGTTATATTCCGAATGTGAGAAACATCAAGGCCTTTGTGCTTGTAAAGAACTAGGACATTAAGAGGAACACGAAGATAACCATTAAGGACACAAATAAACTTCATCATCACAGCCTAAATGCTGATGAAGTCTCACAGGAGGAGCAGGGATGGGAATGGACCTTTATTGTTGGTAATATTTTCTGAATAATTCACTGTATCTGCTCAAGTTTCCCATCTGTTTAGATGATTTCAGCAGAGACAGTGAGGTCAAGTCTTGTTCTAAATTGCAAAGCAAAAAATTGGGGTATCAGTACTTAGCCATATAACTGGAACTTGAACATCCTTTGAGGAACTTATTGAAATAACTTTTGAAACATGAAGACAAGACAATACATATCTAGATGGAGACAAGCTTCAAACAGACAAATCCTGTCTAACAGGAGCTTCTAAAAAAGCATTCACTACTGGATATATACCTAGTGCAAAAACACATATTCCAGTTAAGAAAAGACTTATCTCAGAGACTCTGATGTCATGTCAACAGATGTCAGATACTGCTTAAATTGTGAGTCAGCTCTGAAGCCTTTTGCATCAGATATCAAGGTCACTCATCCAATTAAAAAAATCAGAATTAACACAATAATTAGTTTCTTTCTCTCACTCTTGTGGGTACATCTTGTGATTGCTGTTAACTGATATAAACATGCGCCTCCCTAATACCTTGATCTCTCCCTGTCTGACTTTTTCTGATTCACACAGAGACTGGATGTGCACTAGACATTTTCACAGTAATTAGTACAACAGGCACCCTGACTGGGGACTCTGAATCTCACCAGACACAAACAATGCATCCACAATCACCATGTGTAATGCTCAACATTTCTCTGAAATGTAAACTCGTGGTTGCTTCCCAGTATAATTCCCACATCCAATTAACACTTTTTGAATATACATGCTACAACCAAGAATGTTCTTTGAGGTTACCTTCACCATTCGTTCTCAACTGGAATTAAAAAATAATTGCAATATATTTAAGAGACACTAGAGGGAAGCCAAGATGTCTCAACACTGCTCTCTAACAATACTGCTTGCAGTCCTAAATGCAAAGATAAAACAAAACATCCTTAACATCGTGTAGAAAATACCAGTTATACTTACTGTATGTAAAGATGCCAAACAAATGATTAATTTACAGCATAGCTTTGCTGTTTCTTTTTCACTGGCATTTCACACGCTGTTAGGCTCCAGGCTGTTCCCTCTGGGTGTTCCCTTGGTGATGGCGAGAGCCTGGGGACTTCTACAGTTGTAACACTTGACAGTAATGTCTTGAAGCATTCAGATAGCGTGGTAATTTGCTAATATACACTGTCAATACAAGTGGTGAATATGCTGGTGTGCTTTCTTCCTTAGTTACTGTTTATTGCCAGTTGCTCCACTAATTTCTGCTCTGGACATAATGTTTTCGATATTTTTTTCAGTACCCATCACACTGACATGGCTACCAGGATCTCCGGTTCATCCCCTCTGTGTGTCCTTTCACCAGCACTACAGAAAAGACTCACTTTCACCCACAGTACAGAGGTAAGTCAGATGCAAATATGGCCAGAACAACTGGTTTATATTCCTGCTCTGAGCTGCAGTGATCAGGCACAGGGCTTCTTTAGGGTGCACCAAAATGCTCTGGTCATGTGACTAACTTTTCCTTAAGTTTCCTTTTCCCCTCTCCCAGTTTCTTACTATGCCACCCACATTTGCTTGCAAACAAGCAGTTGTTACCCCTTTGCCACTGCCCCTAATTTTGCAGATTTGATATCCTCATTTGGTTCTACCCTGGCCATAAATTCTGTTAAATTAGTACTGCTTTATTTTGCCCATTGAATACTTTTGTTTTCTCATCCTGCTGTCTTTCTAGAAGCGACGCAAATCAGGGTTAACCATTGACACATAAACCTTAACATATCTGTTTATCTTCACTCCCCAGCAAAAGGGGTAACAAAACAAAAACAGAAAAGAACATTTGATATACAAAATAAGCTGATGGTAACACAATGCCAAAAATAGCTTATTATGTTAAGTGCAAGGGAGAAAAGCCTTTATATAAAGCTTGATTGCAACAACATTTCAATTTACCAGTTTAAATACAAGACTTGCATTAAAATATTTCTTCAGATACATCTCTTGCTCTCTAAGGTGTGTTTTTTTAAATTTATATACACATATCCAGTTGTAACACTTGACAGTAGTCTCATGAAGCATTCAAAGAGTATAACTTGATAAGTACACACTGTAGATATGAGTGGTTAACGTCTGTACGATTTCTTCCTTCAAGGGTTTATAACATCTTGTTGAGTACTAGCCTCAGACAGGTGACCAGCCACCTGATGCAGTATAATACCCTCAACCCCTTCCTGAAGTCCCACAGTCTACTCTTTCAAAGCTCACTGGATCCAGATGGTGTTGCCTCTTTCTGGCCTGCGAGACTCCACTGTCAGTTCTCCAAAAGTAGAGAAAAACTGCTCCATTTCCTTTTGCAGCATATCATTCCTCTTCTCTGCATCCTCCTTTGCCCGCTCTGCATTACGCATTTTGATTTCTACCATTGTGAACTTCTTCCGCTCCTGATCCAGTTCTTCATGCAGGGCCATCATTTCTGTCTCCAGGGTGAGATTTCTCTGCTCCAAGCTGCATAGGTAAAATAAAAGCAGACAGCTCCTGAGCAGCGCTCCTCACTCAAACAAGCAGAAAGGCACACCACCAACAAATTCATACACGTCTTTTCATTTAAAAAGCTCAGACTACAAACGATGGCTTCCATCAATTAACTGTTCTCACAGGGCAATTGCTCTGGTAGGTCATTTAGAAAATGCCTTGGAACAGTCACAGAGGCAAGAGGCACAGAGGCAAACAGCTCCATCTAATTCTCCAGGAATGGGCTAACTAGTCCTTTTACTTCTGGAAGTGTTGACACCCAGTTCCTGCTGTTGTTCACTAGTGTCACCTACAAGGCCAGAGTAATGCCCTGAACGCCTTTGTTTCACTGCTGATCTCCTTTCTTCACCTGATTTACCTGCTCTATCTATTTGCAAATATGGATCTGCATATATCCATGAATATGGACCCCATGAAGTTCAACAAGGTGAAGTGCAGGCTCCTACACCTGGGTTGTGGCAATCCCAGACACACCCACAGGCTGGGCAGAGAAGTGATTGAGAGCAGCCATGAGGAGAAAGACTTGTGGATGATGGTTCATGTAAAAGTAAAGATGACACGGCGGTGGGTGCTCACAGCCCAGAAAGCCAAATGTGTCCTGAGCTGCACCAAAAGGAGTGTGGCCAGGAGGTTGCGGCAGGTGATTCCCTCCCATTCCGCTCTGGTGAGACCCCACCTGGAATACTGTGTACAGTTCTGGTTCTCCCAACATAAGAAGGACATTGAACTGTTGGACCAAGTCCAGAGGAGACCACAAAGTTGGTAAGAGGACTAGAGCACCTCCCCTATGAAAACAGGCTTAGAAAGCTGGGGCTGTTCAGCCTGGAGAAGAAAAGGTTGCGGGGAGATCTCATAGCAACCTTCCAGTACCTGAAGGTGACCTACAGGGAAGCCAGAGAGGGACTCTACATCAGGAACTGTAGTGATAGGACAAGGGGGAATGGCTTCAAACTGAAAGAGGGGAAATTTAGGTTAAATATTAGGAAGAAATTCTTTATTGTGAGAGTGGTGGAACAGGTTGCCCAGAGAAACTGTGGATGCCTCATCCCTGGCAGCGTTCAAGGCCAGGTTGAATGGAGCTCTGAGCAAGCTGGTCTCGTAAGGTGTCCTCTCCAGGAAGGTGTCCCTGTCCATGGCAGGGGGGTTGGAACTAGACGAGCTTTAAGGTTCCTTCCAACCCAAACCATTCCATGATTCTATAATCTTAGTGGCATTAAATACACAGTCATCATGCACATTAAACGTTTTATGAAGTGCTTTCCTACACTGCATACTATGCTGAAAATAGTGATGTGGGCAAAAGACTGCAACATTCTGTGTGCTGCACTTTGACTCACAGCTGCTGTTGCCAGCAGCCGTCACATGTTGTGATCCAACTGTGACTTGCAGTGCCAGAGGTACCACTGCAGAGAGCTGCTGTGTAACAGAGGTGAGAACAGAAAGTCCCGAACAGCCTTAGTGAAAAACTCTTATTACAAACATAGCACATTCAGCTCTGTGCTGCTGTGACTAGTTAATGCTAAGCCCAGACTCTGAGGTTACTCACTGACCATTAAGGTCATCCACCCCAGCAACCTTGTGTATGAGCAGAGTCCGCACTACCTGTAGACAAAAACACAGGTTGACCTATTAAAGAAGGTGCCTCCTTCAATAGGTCCAAGCTGTAAAGGAAAGGCTCAGGCAAAGCAGCAGAGCAGAGACAGGACTGTGAGCAGAGGTAACTCCCAGATGCTGCACTGTCTCAAGAGAACTGAGAACCAGAAAGGAGTCCAGCAGTCTCCCCAGTCCCAAAAAACCACGGATGGTGTAAGCCACAACACTGCTTTCACTGAAAGGTGATATTCAGTTGCCTTTCTCAGTCTCTAGAAAACATGCATCAACTAATGAAAACATTCAGAGAGCTTACTGATTTAGTTAATCATATTTTACAGAAACTCACAAGGTTCTGGCTGTATTTTTGATGCCAACAGGAGAGCATGTCACAACTGTGGTGAACAATAGCTCTGAAGCAAACCCCTTGGGATCCCTGTGTCATGGAAGCAATGCCAGAGTATGTCAACACGGAAAGATGAGAAGCTCACTGGCAAGCATCTAGTGACACAGTAGCGACTGCACCTAGTGCAAAGTCACGAGAGGGAAAACTTGGATTTACTCTGTAGAAGGCAGTCAGATGGCAGAGCCAAAAGATCTTACCTTTTTATCCTTGTCTCATAATCTAGTTTTTGCTTGGCCATCTCTTGCTTCAAGCTGGACACCAGGCTGTGCAAAGCACTGTGATTGTTAGTACTGTTGGCCACAAACGTTTCACTGTTATCGCTGCTGCTGGTGGCTCGGCTGCTATGGCCCCCCACACTCCTTCTGTCACTTTTGTTCTCATAGTCACCTGGGTTAGAGAGGTCTTCGTGTGGTGGCCCATCCAGCACAGAGTCTTCAAAGTTACCCGCATAAAAGTCCTGCTCAGGGCAGGTGGTGGTGGATGAACGACAGGAGTTGGAGTTCTCAGGGAGGGATATCTCACAAGAGGACGTTGACCAGGTGGCACTGTCCACGCTCTGCTTGTCATCAGAGTTCACCATAGAGAACTGCTGGTGGACATTGTCGTAGGTGGAAAGCCTGTTGTGCTGTCCTGACTCACTCACAGATTCCTTCTGCTTGTTGTCCCTCAGAGTGACGTAGCCATTGGGCACCCAGCCCGGGGCCCGGCTGTTGAGGGTGTTGCTGTGCCCGTCTGTGCTGGAAACACCCATCCGCACACCTCCGTTCTGCACGCTGTGTGTTCCCATCTTAGTCACTGGTCCTTTCAGGGATGACGTTCTCCTGGTTTGCAGGGAACAGTTTGGTAAGGTCTGACTCTTCTCAGGGCCCTCCACGGAGCTGCTGAAGGACCCATTGGTGACTATGCCGCTACCTTTATTAAAAGCAGGATTCTTTTTCACCATGAGTGGTGGGCTTCTGGTGACATCTACTTTCTGGATGCTGTTCCTGGGGCTATTTGTCTTGCTGCCTGGCAGGGCAGTTGGAGACTCACTGTCCATGCTTCCCCTTTGGGGAGACTCGGGCTTGTCCCAAGAGCAGCGCCTCACTGCCGTCTCCTTGGTATTGTTGTTCTCTTTGTTCTGTAGCTGCCCTGCAGTGGTTTTCTTTGGGATTTCATTGTTGTTGTTGCATACCTCAGGTCCCACCTGAGGGTCTGCATCCTTGGGGAACAGCTCTTCGTGTTTGCTAATCATCACTGACATGAGCTGCTGGACTACTACTGTACCTGAAAGGAGACACCAAGCACACGGTCATGAATGTCCTGTTTTATTTAAGGCCTAAACATACTTTATCCATCAGATTCCACAAATACTTAGTAAACACTCAGCTTATACAAACATTTACACAATGCACCCATTTGTGTAAACACCCTGAATGTTTAACAAGACTGAAGTGCCTCTTGGCTACAGTGCCACATCAGCATCACCTCTTCCTTCCACCAAACCAAACGGCAGGCCTCACGGACACCCTAAACAACAGGAACATTTGTGAAGAAGCTATTACTGTGACAGTAACTGCATCCTAGGAAGATCACAGAAGGAGATGATGAGTAGCAAAGGATAACATCATTCTAAGTGATGCGTTTCTACTCAATGTGATGAACATTTTAAAGCCAAAGTCTTATTCTGGCACAGCACCTGTATTTATAAGTTTAGCAGAAAATGGGCAGGCAAGGGATTTGCCTTCTCGAACATAGACATTTTAGTCTTCTGAAGCAAAATGAGAAGGAATTAATTTAATGTGAATGCCTTTTACCACTCCACAGTGAGACTATATGCAGCCAGGAAACTATGTCACATTATAGCACAGTATGGAAGTAATTCAGGACCACAGCTTGCTACGTGCTGTAATAAATGGCTACCTTTCTTCTGAAAGAACAACCCCTTGGTGTGTACACCACTTAACTGCACTGTAATTTACACACTAGCATTTAGAACCGGATTTGGCGTGATAAAGATGTGTAACTCTATTTTGTTAAGCAGACCCTCATTAAGGATTATTAAGAATATTTCAGGAACAAGGTCAAGGTAGTTATAATAAACACCTCATTTTTAAACTCCTAAAAAGCTTTCAGAGGCTTGCTGTGCTCTTCTAATCAATAACTTCCCACTGTGCAATATCATTACACATCAACTCCTTTGTAATATTCTGGATGTTTATACCCCACCCTTTTAAAATACAAGTACCAAGAGCCAATTCAACGTGGGTACTCAACATCTTTTTTAAATGTCCTCATTTGCTTATTTGCTATGGCAAAATCATACATTAGAACTAGCAGCAGGAAAATTCACTTAGTTACTCCCGTGTCACACTTGGCTATATTCCTTCTAAGAATGCTAGCTGTTATGTGCAGAACTTTTCTACAAACGTTGCACTGTACTCAGGCAACTTTTACCACTGCATTTCACAGGAAAAAATTGCCCTACAGTTGGAATTCTGAAAAAAAATCTCTCCTGAATCAAACAAAACCAACTCCTTATCCCCATTATACAGGTATGGTTACCCACAGATGCATGTTTGACTTTGAATGACCGTGGAAGAAAAGCACTCTGTATATTCCAAAAAGAGCAATGAAGAAAGGTGGCAATGAGCACCAATCCACGTACAGTCTTTGCTAAAAGTCCCTATACATTTACCTATGTGTAGAACAACTGCACATCAGCATTGTCTTGCGTCAAATTCTAAAGTTATACTTAAAGAGAGGTCATAAATCTCTTTATTCAAACCTGTTTCTCATTAGCGAAAAAATATATCTATTTTCCTACAGTGAATGTAGTATCCATCCCATTCCTACAGCAGTCACCATCACTTTAATGCTAGGGCTGTTGATAACCAAGCTGGAGAGTTGCTTTCAAGAACAGGAAAAACACATTCTTTTCCCTTTCTACCCCTGTTTAAAATCAAACAAACCAACTAAACAACAACACAAACCCACGAAAATGAAAACTTTCTTGCACAAACTTCCAAAAAACCCAAACCAACTCACCAACTTTAGACAACAGCCAGTTCCTTTTATTTTCAAAAATATAAACCTAGAAGACAGTAATTTATTTAGGAACGGCTAACACCTCTCCCCATCCCCAATCCCCATTTGTTTCCCTGCCCCAGGTGAGCTGAAGATGCATCATGTTTTATCAGCAAATGTCAACCTCTGAGACACCATTCTTACTGACTTCAGTGGTATAAATCAGCTCTGTGACATCTCTCTCCAATTCCAATCTATTAAACAATTTGAGCCACTTTTTGCACTATTTTAATGCAAAAGCATGGAAAGAAGGGACAGTTTGATACCTGACCAAGAAAAACATTCACAGCAGTTATCTACCAGGCTGCTAAGATCTGCACAATGTCAGGGTAAGAGAAGCTACTACTTCTATCAGTCTGGCAGTTCTGCAGGTAGAAACAACAAGACAGGCTGAAGTGATGGGCAGCATGTGCACACACACACAAAAGGTAACTCCTGAGAGAGACATGACAAGACAGCTGAAGAGGAAGGAAACAAAGCAGGAAAGACTTGTGTTTGCCTCTCAAAACATCATGGGGAGAGGATGTAAGATGTGTGAACTAGGACTTCAATGACACAGTGAAGCTCACCTCTGCACCCCTGTATCAGATAGTCACAGGGCATTTGAGGAAATTATGTACAGAAACCAGGGAGAAAGCCAAAAATGCAGATTTAAGGGTACTTGAAACTGAACAGGTGTGATGATACTCATGCACAGTCATGTGCGTAAATCAGACACCTGCTCTTGCAAACACTTCTGAATCAAATGCATGATCAAACCCTCCTCGGTGATAATGAGAACCCAGACATTAAAGTGAAGATGATGATTAAAAACCCTTTCCACTCTAGGTGTTCTGATTTGTCTGAGCTACTGTTCAGACAGCTAATCCTGGGTATTCACAGATTTCATACATGATTTAGAAATGCCACGTTTCTGTTCACAAGAACATAGTCATTGTGATAAGAATTAAAAGGAAGAAGAAGGAAACATAAGACTTCAGAAAAACAAGTACTTTAACAAAGCGGTCTGGGAGTTGTAGTATCTGGGGAAGAGAGCATCATAGAGAAAAGGAGTAATTCTGTACACTCTCAAACTATGAAAACTGCATTTTTTTGAGTTTAGGTAAAATTTTCAGTGCAAGGTCTGTGTGCCTCCCTAAATTCTGAGAAAGTTAAGTAAATCCCACATATTAACAAAAAATGTGTTTGGAGTGAGAAAAGGCATTGTGTACTTCGTGGAGAGCGAAAGTCAGAAAGATTAAGCCTTGAAGGACATTATAGGAGGAGATTGCCATGCCTTAATCACAGCAAAATACTTCAGCTGAACATTGCTGTAAGTACCAGAATGCAGATGACAATTTGATCCCTGTTGTGCAAGAAGGCATGTAATATACAACTGCCTTGTGGGGGGTTCTACACGGGTCACTGCAGTGTGAACCTGTAGTAATTTTTTCTCACAGTTATTTTAATAGTTTACCACAGGTAAATTATTGACTGCACTCCAACCACACGTGCTTACTGAGAACATGCCATGTTTGCAGGAAGTGTTCAGAGAAAAGGTGCATGTTAAGTAAAGTTGCCAGGGCAGAACAATCTCAAGCAGAGTCTGTTTGCAATGCTGCACGTTTCTGTACCTTTTATAACCTGCAAGATTTAAGCCAGAAGTTCATTCAAGTTGAAAGTTTCTGTGTCTATAGAACAGATGTATGGAGCTTACTGCATATACCACATGGACAGGTATGTGCTGTATAAACCTAAAAGGCACTTCTTTGTATTGCAAGTTATGTACAGTAAGCTCACCCTCCATGATAGTGAGAGGATCTTCCACTTTGGGGCGAAGGATGTTGGGGCCAAAAACAGTAGCCAGATTTTGCACACTCATTTTGTTTACACCTGAATAAGACTGGACTTCATCAAGGAATCTGTGGGGAAGAAAGAGGTTTTTAGGAAATATGTAAAAACAAAATGTAAAAAAAAAGTCAAAGCAAAGGATTGTTCCTTAACGTAGTTCAAATATTCCATTCTGAGTCCTCATGGAACATATTGAAATCTTAAGGCTATTGTCTTCAACTTTTCAAATTCAGATTTTCTTAAAAACAATACATTGATAAAAAAATTTTAGTCTCATTCTGGACCAACTACAAGGTAACTGTTGAAGACAGCAACTTTCTCCAGTAATAAATTAAAATGCAAATTTTGACTTAATAAAAAGCTTAGATTCTTTTAAATTTTAATTTCTTTATGCTGGGAACTTTCTGTAAGTTCAACAATTGCAACGGTGTGTGACATGTTTTTTAAGATCCTAGATGTATTCATGAAACTACTCTCTATCCTACAAGGCATACAGAGTTTTCAAGGCTGTGCACTTCAGGAGAGCACAGCCAAGGCCAATAACTACAGTTAGGGTCCTAGAAAAAGGAGAGAATATATTCACTTCTACCTTTTTGCACTCTTTGCAGAGTATAGCCTGCTTATGAAAGAAAAGTCCTAACTGCGCACCTTGCTGGAGCAAATTACTAGTTAGTCATGCAGTAAACCTACAGTTTTAGTGCATACACTTGAGTTCACCATTCCTCCAACTGTGAGTAATGCTCTTCCTTCAGGGCACATACACAGACAGGTTTGTCTGTCAGCTCACAGTTATAAATACCATTGTGATATTCTTGCAAGAGCACTTACCTACAGATATATTTCAGCAGATTATAATTGACAGCTGGCAGGCTCTTCACTTGCTTCACCAGTTCTTTCAGGCCCTTTAAGTGGTTTAAGGAAAAAGAAAGGGTGAAGAGGCACAGCTTCTTAGTATTTTACCAGACATTTAAAAAAAAAGTCAGCAAGCCCAATTACAAGACAATGAACACATCATTGATGCTGCAGTGTTCATACAGGTTATGATCAGGAACAGCTTGTAGAACCCACTTTGGTTTTGGCTAACAAGGATTTGCTCTGGGAAGGAATAAACAAGTAAATAAATATCTTGGTTTCATCCTGTCTTTTCTTTCTGTTTCATTCTTTCTTTCTTTGACCAGTAGCTCCATTTCTCCTGCTAATAACAGGGATGAGGCTTCCAGGGTCAGTTCTGGTTTAACTGTTTGGCATTCCACCTGAGAAACTATTCGGTTATTTTACCCAATTCTGGTCCACACCAGACTAATAAACAGTTATTTCAGTTTGTGCCCACCCTGGGTATGGGACAGGCAGAATATCACACACTAATTCTTGTGCCCTGTGGAAACAGACCTTGGCTATGCTCCTGACCACCCAAGTGCCTTTAGGCTCTTTTTCAGTATGGGGTTTTGGTACTTTGCCAACATCAGTGGGGTTTTGGTTACAATGTGTTATGAAAACAAATGCAAGTCAAGATGGGCAGAGCATGCTAGTGCACAGGTTTGCTGGCTGTAGGTTAAGAAAAGAATTAAGATGTGCAGCTCTCTCCCTTAACAGTGACTGCACTTCCAACTTCTGCACAGAGAAAGATCGACTGAAAATCCAGTTGGACAGCCTTACAGCTGGACTGCTAATCCACCAGAAAGGACTGAAGTGGCTCATCACTCATAGCACTGTTTTTTCACAAACTGTCAGGACAACTCCAGCACAGAAAAGCCACTGTAATTTGAATCTTGCTTTCAAAACTAATTTTATCAAGGGCTTCACAGCATAGTTACAGAGGAAATACATAAATACACTCAACTAAGCCACTGTAAAATTACACAATTAATATAACTGAAGTGTGAAGCACATGGTGACTAACTGCAGGGCTCTCAGGTGGCTTTACACTGGAGCTATCAGTGTTCAGAGGCATATACAAAACAAGTAAGCAAACAGCTGCAGCTTCAATTCCGAGGATCCCCTGCCGTAACTTGTGCAAAGAGCAGCTTCAATTAAAACAGCTGAACAGCCTACTCCCACCTTTTGCAAGCAGCTGACAAAAACTTGCACCTTGTAGCAAGCTGTAAAGGACAGTGAAGAAAACCAGTCTAATTTCAATAAGTCTAAGACATCATAGAACGCAGTTTGTCAGATCTTTCTTCTTCCCCCATTCCCATCATGTGGGAAAAACTAACACCTCTGCAGTTGGTAGTCATCATGAAAAGTCAGAAAGGAGACAGTCTCTTACCAAAAAGGGGCTCCTACTCATCTTAATTAATTAGAAGATTAGGTAGGATGGGTTCCAGTTCTAGCACAATTTCAAATGTCAAAAATGAATTAAATAGAAATAGCACTTAAGCTTCTTATGTCTTCAGACATAAGTAGTGCCCACTATATAATACATAGTAGGTGCATCCCACTGCAGAGCACATATTACCAGTCAGAACCCTTATTTTGCTCATCTCTGTTATGCCATTTCTTCAAGACAGTCTGGAAGATGGCCCGCTCCATCTTTCTGAAGCTCTGTGATTCAATGACAGGCAAGGAGTAGAGCCCAGGGGCCTTCAATCAAGAGTCAGTAAAAGTTGGCATCCCAGTGCTCAGAAAAAAATGACTCATGATTTAATTGCAAGAGTTGCACAGCAACCATCAAGATCCTTCCTTTCACAGTTCAGAATCTAACCCATGAAAATAGAAGTCTCTTCCGTGCAAAATGGAAGCTGTTGACTACAATGATGTTTACTTGAACTGGATTCAGTGACATGCAATAAATACAGCTACGGTTATGCTATGCACCTTTATTTAGACTTCCAAAGGCCCTGGTGGCAACATTTTTCATAGAAAAGCTGCCTGAATTAACAGATTTAACTAAATTAGGACACATTTAAGTTAGGACAATGACCAGTTTCTCTCCTCAAAACTGGAACAGCCTTTTATTTCAGGCCAACCTTTATTTCATCTTACTCAAGTTACCAACTCACCGTTTCTTCCTCCTTGCTGAGCATTTTGGCACAGGAAAGGAAATCTTCGTATTTTGCGTATGGTACGACTGGTTCTGGGAGTTCCCTTAGGTACAGCTTAAGCAGTGAAGCGACTGTGTGCACATCGGTATTACTGTTGGGTTGGAATACAAGAAGACATTACTGTGAATCGGGATAAGACAGGCTAAAAACTGCCCCTTTTCCATTGCCACCCCAGATTTTACTCAGCAGCAGTATATACATTTACAGATCCTATCTGTAATCTGCTTTTTGTTGGGCTTTTTTTGTCCTATAAAGAACTTATGATACCCATAGGCATATTTCTGTCAACTCTGGTGATTATTATAACTAATCCTAAGGCCCTGTTTGCAGGCACAGGTATTGAGAAGATCCTGACTCTTGCTGACAAACATCTCCCATCAGACATGCAAAATATGTCTTAAACGATGCTTTTCATTTTCACCTGAGCCAGAAACCAGGCATTACATTCACACAGTGGGGATTATCCTCCTACCAGAGATGGCCCCAGCTCCCAAAACATCCCCAGCATGTCTCAATTGCACTGTGTCACCATCTCCTCTGGTATCAGTATTAAGGAAGCAGGTTTTAAAGGAAACCATAAATACCACAGGTGTTTAATTGAAGCTTACCCATCTGAATTTACGGCTCTTTCCCTGGCATGCCTCTTTTTCCTGTGGCCTCCCACAAAATAACTACTCTGCCTTTTAGCTGTACTCCTGCACTGAAAACCTGCATATACTTTACACACAGAACCATAAATCCCCTGGAAATGAGTTTTAGCTCTGTCCTGTACTGAGTAAGCTAAGGCACCAAACAGAAAATGTCTGAATGCTAGCAGGTGACGTTACAGGGCTGACAGTCAGAGACCTGATACTGCATGTCCCTTCCCGTAACTACATTTACAGAAACTTAAGTGGTTTTTTGGGATACAGATAGTAGAGGCCTCGGTTGTTTATCAGGCATAGTGATAAAGTGTGCCTGATAAAGAAAGTGTACTTTCTTACTGCAAGTAAGAAGATGGAGAGAAAAATCAAAATCACAGGTTCAGAGTATGCAATCACACCTGCTTGAATGTTTCTGTGGTGTAGTTACATTCTGGTAACTTAGGAGCACATTTCTGAAAAGTAAGTAGAAATCAGATAAAAGCTATGACTTAGCATGAAAAAAATCTCTCTTGCATTACATCTGACACCATCTCTGGGTTTAGCCACTCAGGTATTTATTCAAATCCTTACTGGAATGTTCTACATGCTTTCCCTGGTTCAGATAAAGAGCTGTACTGCAAGCTGATATGCTTCCCTCTGATTTCTGAAAAATAAAAAAAAGCAGGCACTAAATTATGCTCACTTCATTAATAGAAAACGCACAGACATTTCTACAATGTGCGTTACTATTTTCATTTCCTTCAGAGACTTTACACTTGGAATATTTTTTAAACTCACAATGTCTCAAAAGAACCACTGGTATTTGACGCACTTAAAGCTTTGCTAGTGGTATGTTAATCATTATTTTGGAACCATCTGTTAAAACAATAATGGCTTTTACTAAGTTAAATCTTAACAAGAATGGTGGGAACAACCTTAGAATAATGTGGTATGGTATGTCAAAACAGAAGAAGAGAGATGATAAAGCAGTGTATAAACTTCAATGTAACCCACCGCCAATCTCCTCAAAACAAATTCGGAGAAAACATTTCTATTTCAATCATGAATAATTCCCAGCCCAAATTCTAAAAAAAACCCATTTTCTGGAGAAACTCTGTAAAGCACTAATGCAAATCCACATTTTAAAAAAAAGTTCAGACTCTAATCTCTTGATTGCAACCCTCTGTTGTCAAGTGGCTTCAATTCAGAACAGTGTTTACCCCACCCTGTTCCTTGGGTGCATAACAAATCTAGGGAACGGTACTATACGTGATATGGGTATAACTACTCTTTTATGAGATCTCAGATACTAGCTCAGATTTGGCCTCTAACCTTTCCATACTACCTATTCCCAATCCAGATGCCAACTAAGCGAAACAAAGCTCTTCTTGACATCCTGGCTAACAAAACTCTTTACAGACTGCACAACCCGAGGGCTTAAAGCCCAGACCCCAAAATATCTCAGGAAGTTGCCTGCACATCTTGCTGCCACTTTTTAGAACACAACCATGGCATGCACGCCCAGGCAGTTGCCACTATTCAGCCTTATCCAAGAAGCAATTTTACAGAGAGATCTTCAGTTATCCTAAGTTGTCAGTGCATCTGGAATAGAAAAAAGCAAATGCAGAGGAAAAGACTTTCTCTGGTCAGAGAAAGCAGCCACAAAGAGCAGATGTGAACTGTCAGCTTTAGTACAAGCCCTGAAGTGAGAGCGAGCACAGGCTCGCAGAGAATCTGCAGAGAATTTAACTCTGATTGCTTGGCATTGACTGTCTTTCTGAAGAATTTATTATTGCTATTTTTGTTATTTAAACGAGGAAAATTGCTGAAGATCTGAAACACATTTTTCCAGAGACTATCTGCATAAAACTGGAGAGGCCTTTTTCAAAATACAAGATTCAAACAGGTTAAGTGAGGGAAATTACTGAAGAACGATTAAAAGTTAGCACACAGATCTCCCAGTAAGGGGATTAGGCAATATCATCCTCCCTTCTTTGTACTGCCAGGATCATGCTTCATGCAGTAAGTACAAATAATCTTACATCAATCCTTGTTGTAAAGGGAAATACCTGCTCCTTGAGGATAAAAAGGCTGAAGAAGGGAACAGAAGCCCTGAAAACTAATGCAATTTATAAATTTTCTTCTTTCGATGTGGAATACTGATAGACTATTGCTGGAAAGGGTTAGTTAAGTGCTAAAGATTGTGGGTCTACCAGAGAGAGGAGCAAGGAAACAGGAGGAAGTCTTGTGCTCTCAAACTAACCTACTGAAGCACATGCTGTATACCAGCATACAGAAAGGTGTTTCCTAAGCTGGGGTTAGAAACACAGGTCACAATTAGTAGACACGGACACATGGACATCATTTTGAACTAATTTTTAATTTTTTTAATTTCCTAAGGCAATACCACAGACTGCCACAAGATGGTGGAATCGCAAAGTAGGATTTCGGAACATTTCTTAAGTTTTTCTTTCTTAAACTGTACTGGACTATTGCTTAAGACTTAATCTATCTGTACAGAAATTACCATTCAGATCTTGGTAGCATAAAAAAATATATATACACAGACATAATGCCTGCCAAGCTTTTTAAGAATTAGATTTTTAAATTGTATTTACCAACATACAGACAAAAGCTAGAAACTTTCTTCTTTGAGTGCAACTATGGGCATAAAAATGTCAATAGTTTTTTAATAATTTAACTAAAAGAGTGTTTCATACAAACCAAGACCAGTTTAGACCTTGCAGTCTAGTCTTATTTTTTTCACCTTTTTTAAAATACAGAGGAAAGTTTTAAAATGGAAGACTCCAGTCCCAATTCATCTGTATTTTAGGTGTTTCAGTTCACAAGTACCACTGAGCACATTTCAGCCACAGAGAGAACTGCAAGCTCGCTAGAGGATCGGGAGCATTTATTTCCCTTTTCAGTCTGCAGTGTTCTATCCCCAGTCTAAGTCAACTAACATCATTTATATATCTGCCTTGCAGGCAACTTGTGTAATTTTTAGGACGTGGATGTTTGCGAGGCCCGTGGAGGATCTTTTACTCATGGCCTTTTTCCATTCTAAGAAAAGGCAGAATGTTCCCTTTCGAAACTGCCCTTGCTTATAATCTAGGACCATTACAGCTACGGAAGTTTAATGATTCTACCCATCTTCATATTTCTTTTGCTATCTGATAGCATAATACCAAAGTATTTCATGACTACACATTCATAATTAACATGATTAAAAGTATTCATTAATGGCTATTAAGATACAGTATGTCAATTCCAGCAGAAAATCCTCTGTTATCTAAATTGGAACAACTCTCATTAAGTGAGGCAGACTTTCTCCAAGTGCACAAGGAGTAATTACACACTTGAAATGGGAACGACAAAGCACAAAGTGGGAAATCAGACGTTAACACAAAAAGCACCAGCAAGCTGAAAAACAGTCTATATTGGCATATTGTGCTGTGAAGTCTGAGAAAGATGACTTATCTCACTGAAATATTAATACTGCTTTACTGTTGATATATCCAAAGGAGCATCCCCCACTCCACCACTCTTCAGGCAAAGTCATGACAAATGCAAATGCATCCCAGCCTCTCCTTAGTCATCAGACTACTCATATTCAAAGCCCCATTCATCTCAACTTTGTCACTAGTATCTCTCATGGCATTGCTGTTTTGACAGCACTTTCCTTTGTGATACCACAGACACCGTGGAAGTGGCTGTCAGACCAATTACACTGCCTGGAGTTTTTCACTCTCTCTACCATAAACAATATTACTGAAGCCCAGCAGGTCACCCGAAACCCAGGCATAACCCTCACACTCAGACAAGCAGACAGCATGTTCAGAAAGCTGGAGTCAGCGCTTTGGAGCACAAAGCCAACAGGTCCCTCATAAACTCTCAGAGAGGAAGTATTAACAAGGCGAGGTCACATTACAAAAAGATTAATGCTGTGCCAAAAATAGCTCTAGATCATGATGACACATAAACAGTTTGCATAAAGAACAAACAGTAGGGGACAAGAAGCTGTGAGGCTATAATTCGATTTAGGATTTCTGGTAATAAAACGAAGGAGAACATTACAGTTCAAACAGTTTGTGTTCCAGTACCCTCTGGAATTATTAGAATTACAGCTCCATCATTTCAGACGTGCCACAGATCACAGTCTCCCTCACCAGCATATCCTGTCCCCACCACAACATTTGCAGACCATGCCCCTGCTTAGCTGAATTCAGGACAGCAGAGCAGCTCTCAGACCAGCGTAGATGCTCTCCTGACACGGGAGCATGAGTTCCTAACTGGCTGCCCAGGGCGTTCCTTTACTACCAGTTTGCAGACAGCCTAAGTGAGATGCTAGAGCCATGATAAACCAGTGAGGAAACACTGAGTAAGAAACATCAAAGGAATACGTGCGTAACTACAGAGAGAGAGAATCAGAGTATTGTGATTGCTGGGAACCCAGCAGCCAGAGCTTAGGGGGGCAAAGCCTGCGTTCACTGATAGTTACAATGAATCAGGAGTGCTTTGACTGATTTTGGGAGTCAGGCTTTTTTTGGTCCAGAAATTCAAAGGTCAGGTTAAATGCACAACATAACTGGTTCAATGTCCTATGTGACTCTTCTTCCCCTATGTGGGTATCTCCAAAGCACCGCTCTGTGTGATTTTCCTATATAACACAAATCTAGTACAAGCAGTACTGTACCTAATCTAAGTACCAAATGGAATTTTGCTTAAAACTTGTGAAGCATATATGAAAACATTTTCCACTTTAAGCCCTGAGACGTCTCCTCCTCTCCTTACTGCCACAAAAGTCTGGCTCTACTTTAAGTTAACAACTGATCTCAATTCTTATTTTTTGGTTTAGACAAGAGAAATAAAGCAAACATATTCTGCTCCTTTGTCCTTGTGCTCATGATTTTTACAATGCATGCTACCTTCAAGAGTCCACAAGGAATACTGAAGATTGGCAGACTATTTCCAAGTTAGACATCCACTGCAGGAATTGTAACAGCAGCCAATTCGTTCAGGTTAAGAGAGGATGCTTTAAAAACATCAGTGAGGACAGAAAAAGAGAATGACAAACTCTATGGAAGGATGTTAAAATTCCTTAGAAAAATACAGATCCTTAAAGACAAACACAAGTGCTTTCAGGTTAGGTGGGCAGGTAAGGCCTAAGAAACAGATGGGTTCCCATTAGGAAAAGATCACCCAGCTCTGGTGAATATACTGCTTAATTATTTTATCACTTAATAGATTGTTCAGAAAGGCTGTTAAGTTTCTCCAAGATTTTTTCAGGGATTGCAAGCATATGTAAAACATGAAAATCACGACAAAGAAACTACCTGTCCTTGTTTACTGAGAGAGAAAGCCACAAATCATGCAACCCTAAGTAAGAATTATTTAAAACCCCCACACTTCCAGACCTTCCACAGAGGTAACAAAATGCCATCCTTTCTTTAAGGTGACCATGGCCATCTAAGAAGTCATTTGTCATTGGCAAATGAAATACGTGGCTGCCTTTCTTCTTTCCTTTTCTTTTTCTCTTTTTTTTTTTTTTAATCACAGCTGACACCCAGCCATTTCTGAAACTGAAATTCATGCAAAGCAACTACAAATGTTCATTCATTGCTAATAACTAAAAACACACCAAGGACACCAAAACCAACTAAAAACACAAGAGGACACCAATTAAGCTGATTTAATGACCCTTGCATCACACTAGAATTGTGCCTCCTAACGTGTATATAATTGGCAGACCAGGTCTTTAAGTTGTGCCATATGCAGTGGTTATTTCTGTTAGCTGGTTAGAAAAAGGGCTGGAATTGGAAAGGACATGGAAGTGGCTCCAGAGGCATAGCTGATGAGCAGATTGTGAGGATCAGGGAAGAAAGCCTGGAACAGGCAGAAACAAGGAGGAATTTTCACAGGCCTAAGGCCATTTGTGTTTGGCAGGAACCAGCTTTCTAGTAAAGACTTCATTTCACATAAAAATGTGGGGTTTTAGGGATTACTGCACTTTGCCAGTAGGAAGCAAATAAAGCCCCTTCCTTGTGGGAAGCTATTCTTATAAACAAATTCTTACATACAGGCTTGTACTTGGAAAACAAAGAAAGATTTTTTATTACCAATGATTTCTAATTGCAGTCAACACAGTGCCAGTGCAGACTGCAGCCCGCTGAGACACATCCCATTTCTTGCATTCACCAAAATCTTAAAACATTCTTTGTTTCTGGAGGAGAATAAGAATAGTGCAAGTGCTCCTTCTCACCTTGAGGATATTACATTATTACCATCCTCATCATTGTCTTATTTTGCTTCAACAATCCCAGTGATTAAATGCACAGGAACATACCAGTTGTACATTCTGGATTTTTTGGCTCCAGTAAATAACAGCATTTGCCAGCTATCACATACTGCCACTTATGTACCCTTTTCTGAGATGATTGCAATGGTGACTAGAACAGTAAATAACATTTTGCCCTATAATGTACTGCATTCATACCCATAAAAGAATGTAGTAGGGATTTTGTTTTGTTAAATATGCATTTATGTGCTTTTCTTCTCTCTCGTGCACACACACAAATGCTGGCAGGTGACCTATGTATTTTTTAAACCCTTCTGAACTACTGAACTATATACATCAGTGACAGTTAACTCAGTCACATACATCAATCAATCACAATAATTTTTTATTAATATTTGTTTCAGTGACATTTCAAATATTTTTTTCTCCCTGAGCAATCTTAGCTTGCATGTCATCTCCTAGTAATTGTGATGAACAGCAGATGGAAAGAGGTAATATAAAAAGAGAAATCCAATTTTGTACCCCTTCTAGGTATAAATTGTAGAACAAATCCTTATGTTTTTTTCCTTATGCAGTGCCATATTGTCCACACTAATTTTACAGAACAAACGGTCATAATCCACTTTGTATCATTACAAATACATGATCTGTAAAGGAGATGAGGGACTTTAAAATATAAACCACATAAGAAGAGAGAAGCAAATATCCCAAGGACAAGCAGCAAAATGGATTCCTTTGAGGGAGCAATTTTGCACCAAGGTGGAGCTGTACTGGAAATACCAAGGATATTTCAATTGAGTGCTTGCCTAATTGCACTGTTGGTTCCTTATAGCGTATTTCACAATATGTGCAGATACTCCAGAGGGAGTAAGGTATTTATTGATTTTTTGTTTTAGGTTGACTTATAATTTTGAGAGTTTTTTTTTTATTTCACACAAAAGGCCTCAGCAGTTTTCAGCTGTAGCAGCTGCACCTCCCTTCCAAGACTGCGAGAAATTGTGACGTTCCAGTCTTCAAATGAGGGGGCCTGGGGTATTGGATGTTTTAGATCAGATACTGGGTTCTGCCTGTGAGTTTGAGAAATTTTAAATACTGTTTCCATTCTCATACATGATTCTTCAGCAACATCTTATTCCAACTGTAAGATCCAGATCAAATTAGTAGACAAAGGTTTCTGCCACTCTCCAACTTGTCCTGGCCTCACTCTGCATTTTTATAACTGACATCAGTATTGGAACATCCAGCTGCTAACTCATGTGAGAGCCACCATTTGTCAGATATGTTTTATGTTCCAAAGCATGGCTGCCTTTTCTTTTGAGTAAAGCTATTTTACTTCTTATTTCAAATTTGCTATGTTTGTCCTGTTTGCCCTTGTTCTGTGGTCTTCTTTGGCAAAGGGGTGCAGATGGCAAGGCGAAAGTGGAGAAGGGAAGGACCTCCACACAACCATGGACAGCAACTCAACCCGGGGCCAAAGAGCAGATCTGTGCCTGTGAACTCCATCTCCCAGCACACATAAGGTGTTTCAAGGTGTGCAACCGTCTGAAAACAGAGATGACATTTTAAAGGAGTACTGACCATGGCTGTATGATCTTACCTTGGTTTGCCTTTAATTCTACATGTTATATATTTTACTGAATTGGCTAAGAGAGCATAAAGAGAAGGATTATTTAATAGCAATTTATCACACAAATATATACACAAGCCTACACACATATTTCAAAGCATCTTCACTTGTTCTAAAGTCTTTGTTTGACTTACACGCATGGAAAAAATGTCAGTATGAAAAATGGCAAACTCCTCAAACATCAGCTCTTTGTATTAGTTCCAACACCGATGACAGCAGCTAGTCTTTCTCTCAGTCAGAGTCAGTGACCCAGCACCTCTACGGAAGTGTGACCTGTATTCCATTGTGTTCTGTGCCCCATGAACAAAAATGTCAGCTCTGCTCTAACTGCAAAAATCTTTATTATTATTGATGTATGAGAATGGGCTAAATGTAAATTTGATAAACAGAACCTAGGTAGATTTCACACTATGGAACTTCTGACTAATAGTAGCATATAATTACAGATTAAACACAGTGGATCTGGAGGTTCACAAGAGAAAGAAGGCGTGAATGCCTAATGCAGATGTATTTTTTTCTCTACAGCACTTTTCACATTGTGGCCACTTTCCAACTTGCCAAACAGGTTGCATCAAACCTGGAGATCATGCTGCTGTTCAGCACAACGAGAAGTTACCCCAACATATTACCGTATCACACAGGCACTCTATAAACACCGTGAAATGAACTCCTGAAGAGCTTACAAATAGAACAAAAGGTTGGAGGGAAAAACGCAGAGATCAGAGCAGAGTTTATGCCTGCTTGACTTCTGGACCACTGCTACATCTGAATCATACCTCTCCAAACTCAAATGTGAAAAAGCAAACAGGAAAAGTTCCCTTCACAACACAAGCGGATATACAAGGTCAGTGTTCTATAAATTCTCAGCTTCAGAAGCAGAACTGCAGGACCAGCAATTTATAGGTAGTTCCTGCTGATGTTTCTAATTGCTATAGTAGAAGTTACGTGCGTTCCTCACAGCAGTAGCATGTAAACTCTCTTCTCCTTTTCATCTGCTGAAGCTCACCTAGCATACCTGTTCATGGGGTTCATTAGTGTGTGCTACAGATGTTTCTAGATAACCTTGAAAAAAACATTAATGAAGCTGAGCCCTGGTCTCATTTGTTTTGCATAGTTAGAACTTGTTCACTTCCTTCAAGCTGTAGCTCTCAGTGGGGTGTTTAGTACATCATCTTCCTGGAGTCTGGGGGTGGCTTGTTTTCTTCAGCATTTCCTCCACAATTATTTGGCTTACAGGCACAGGAAAGAATAACCTTTTGTTTCTGCCATTCGCCTACTTGTATCTTTGGTAGAGACAGACATGATCAGTAACATTTACCTTAATGTCCAAGCAAGGGAAACATGCCCAACAGATCCTTCTTTACCATTTTTAAATAAGCTCCATGGTATTTGAACAGTAAGTGAGCAGGCCACAAACATTTATCAGCTAACACTGTCACTTCCCACAGTCCTCTGGCTCCTTAAAGCCATTTACTTGTCAATTATCCTAACTCACCCTACAATGAGAAACTAATAAACCTCCTAGGAAGACAAGTCTCTTCTCCAGAGCATTATAAATTCTTGATCTTTCTTTTAAAATGAGGGTCAGGACTGAGGAAACTGTTGGAGATGAAAGAGCATTACAGGTGTCCGCCTTCTGTGCATCTGTGATACACAAAACTTCATGCTTTTTTCCCACTTCACAGGAATAGGGACTGGAATTCCAGCAATCAGTTTCGAAACCTGGCATGTTTCTGCACTAAAAGATCAAGCTATACTTTCCTTCCTGTTACTTGGATTGCTATCAGACAAACCTCCCACATAATAAATGCTGCCTCTTCCTCCTAATTCACACTGGACCCCCAACTGAAGTATCCCGGTTCCTTTGTCGACCGACGTGTGCTACAGATGTCTTTTCGGGCCCATGCTGAGGATGAACACCATTTAACAGTCCCTTGAATCAGAATTGCATTACCATCATATTAATTCTGATCAGAGTTAAAGGGTTTATGTGGCATCCATAAGCCACTGGTTCTGTTTCTCTGACTGCACATTCTGAATATGTGGACTACTGCTGTTAATGCTTACAGAACAGAGTCCAAAAAGCTAGTCTTACAGAAGTCTGAAGTCATACACAGCTGTGTGAACAGGACTAGGTTTTCCTTGGCCCAGAAATTCTCACTAACTTTGTAAAATTGCATAAATAGTGGAATACGAACTGGACCTGAACCCTCAAGAACACATAGGTTTGTTATCATGGTCAGAGTGACTTTAATCATAAGACCAAAGGTCCAAAATTATAAAGGAATACATAAAAGTATCCTTCCCTTCCAGTCAATTTTATAGATAACAGAACATATTGAGATTGGTGATAAGAGAAATTTTTCCTTTGTGGAACTGAATAAGTGCCAGCATCACCACTGCATTTCAAATGATATTAAGATCAAGGTAATCCAGATACTTTTGATTAAGCCAAACCATTGGCAGTACTTCTCCTAACCAGCTTTTCACAAAAGGAAATTCTCCAGAAACGCTTTGAAATCAGACATCAAAGTCGGGGGTGGGGGGGTAAGACATTTTAGAGCCATAATAGGAAACACACAGAAAAACCTACAAAAACATGTCATTCTATCTGTTGCTGCCACGTGTTTTACAGCACTGTGGGTCAGCCAGCACAGCACATCGTGTCCTGTCCAGGTTTCAGGGGGTGGGGAACAGCTGGAGGGTTTTACCTGTCAAAAGAAGGCTTCTCTCCACAGTCAAATGCATCCTGCAGCTCCTTGACAAGATTAGCCTGCCCAGGCAGTCGGAAAAGGCCCTCTTCCCTCAGCCCCCGCTGTCGGATAAAGTCCACGCACTGTTCCACCAGCATAGGAGCCAGGCGGTTCCCATAGCGCTTTTCGTACCGCACAGTATCTTCCAGCTTCTGCCCAAAAATACCTGCACCAAAAAGAAAGAAGTGGCTTGACTGAGAGTCATAAAAAACATTTGAGGGGCCTGTGCCTTCTATTCCAACCCACGCAACTTACGTGTCATTTAAATGGATGGAGAATTAAAGTCCTGCTTTCGTAAGAATAAAATGCTCAATTTCACCTTTGATACTCTTAAGGAAACACAGTGCTGACATATTTTATAACAATGCTCAAAAACACTATTTAAAATAAAACACCGTAAACTATTCACGAGACCATAAGCACAGAAAATGCAGAAATAGGATTTTCCATCACAAACCTTCTTATTCAAAATAGATGAATAGATAGATATAGATCTCCATCTTCTTTGGTTAATGCCTATTTATCTATTAAAGAATTAAGTAGTTTCTGTGTGAGTTTCAATGTGATATAAACATTTTGCACATCGGGAGGCAAAAGATTTATAAAGGTAACACCGGATTTTGATCCTACTAAATCAAATTATTAATTTTTCAATATAAACAAAGAACACTCCTCTAATGTCTTACCAATTTCATTATCACTGTCTGCTTTAGCAACAATAAATTTTCTGTGCAAAAAAAAGGTGTCTGATATGAAAGATGAAATATGCCAGATGAACTGCAGGAAACCTGCATTCATCCTTAACCTCAGAAGAACATGGAGCTTTTTTGACAGAATTAACTTCAACCCTGATTCAAGGGTATCATTGCTACCACTAGAAAGACAGGTACTCAACATAGCTTATTTTGCCTCTCCCTTTCAAAGTGCAGAGCAGGCCACCACAGCATCACAATAATGTTGAGGCATGACACCTGTGATGGAAGCTCTCTCTTGAGACCACCATTTGCTGAAGAGTACCGGGGCTGAAGCAAGGCAATTCAATCTCTATATATAGCAAGACAATGAATAGTTCTAAGGCAGTCATGATCAGAAACAAAAGAGAAAATAACTACCTCACTTTTCCAACGACGAACACTATAAAGTTAAAAGCAGTAAGTCAAATTGTGCCCTTTACTGTGCACAGAGTTCCTGCTGGTTTAAAAATTTTTAACAAGAGCAGAGTTGTGGTTTTTTTTGCTTTTTCTGAAGAATGCCAAAAGTTGAGTTAGTCAGCTTTTGATTTTGACCAAAAACTTTATTCTCCCATAAATTACAATTACATAGCTAAGAGTCCACAAGCTAAGGTAGCATCCTTCAGGGTAACCTTCAATGCATACATTTTTCCTCCAACAGAAAGGTAATTTACACCTCAGTTGTAGGGGGACAGTTGCCTTGCATATGCCCCAGGATGTTATGGCAAGTGTCAAGGTGCCCATACTGAAGGTCTGAGGTTTGTATTTAAAAGCAATCACTTTTACTGTAGCACAGGAAACAAATGCAGAGAGTAAATGATGTCCTGCTAAGACATCCAGAAAGTCTCTTGAGATGCTGAGCAGCATATTTTATGATTTCCATGGTACCCCCACTTGTGGATGCCAAAAAAAACATAGGTAAGGGGAATGAACATCACACAGTCACTCTTTATTAGCTCATTTTTTTCATGTTGTACAAAGCCCAACAAGTGGCAATTAAAGAAGGAATTTCTGACATTTCAGAGTGAGTCAAGCTTAGAAGAATACTGACTGATGTGGTGTCCACAAAGTTCAGGCTCTTCAGGCTGGCAGAGGAATTAAAGCATGTTTTCTCAATTCTTACATACCTTCCCAGCCTCCTACAAACTGCCTAGGGGGGTGGGAGGAGTATTAATTGAATTTGGGTTTCTTGTATTTGTCTGAATTAGGGGTTGCAGCTGGTCAACACAGAGAACCTCCAGTCCTTCCAATTGCTAGATCCTCCTGAAAGCAGGAGAATTAAGGAGGAAGGTCCACTGAAAGTCAGTTAAGGAATCTGCGTGATTATGGGAGTTTGGGGATTTCACAGTCCCTCTTAATGTATGAGAAGGCTGCTGTTCAGTGCCCGTAAATTTGTACCTCTCCGGGCTAAACAAGCCCCACTTGCTCTGCCTCTTCTCAAAGGGCAGGTGTTCTAGCTCCCGAATACCTTAGTGATCCTTTGCTCAGCCCTCTCCAGTATTATTTCCACCTCCAGGTTTTGGTGGGGTTTTTTTGGTTTTGTTTTGTTTTTCTAAGGACACAATATTTGGAAGATGGTCTAGAAAAAATGCTAAGCAGAGGAGGTTAATCACTTCCCTCCTTCGGCTAGCTGATACTGCCCAGACTGCTGTCAAATATTCCTTGCTGCCAGGTCCATTGCTGGCTTATGTCCAGCTTACTATCCACCAGGGCATCCAGGTTTCTTCTTCAGAGCTACTTTCCTGGGGTTATTCCTTCTTAGGTGTAGGACTTGGCAAACCTACTCCAGCTTATCCTATCAACATACAGACTGAGCTTCCTTTCAAGGGCCCATGAGATCTCTTGGTTTTAAACACAAGGAGTTCTGCCTTTTTTCAAACAATATACAATAGGATATTCCAATTATACAATGTCAATGTATGTACAGTTACCACTCCTGCTCACCAACAGTACAATTAGTATGCATAAGCCTGGCTATACTTTCTTCTTACCATGCTAACTTTAAATCTTTAATCAGTAATGTGCATATTGCAGCTTAAATTTGCTAACTGCTTTGGAACTCATACTAGTAATGACATTGCAGTCAAAACACATCACTTTCTATTTTTGGATGCTGCCTTTTTTTTTTTTTTAGTTTGTTTTAAAATTGGTTTTCAAACCATATCTGATAGATACTTAATAAAATCAGAATAAGGCTATTTTGCGCAGTGGGAGCAAAAAAACCTCATATATTATTAAAAATTGCTGATGTACCACAACACAAAATGCATTGGAAACAGTTTGCAACCATAAAGTATTAGGATGTCTGTAACTAGAAATAAATACTATTTTTTAGGACAAATAGAAAGTAACAAGTGATTCATATACAGAAGCTGACAAAGATTAAATACATGGATATGACAAGCTTGGTTCTGCATTGTAGCAGAAAATTAGAGGTATTGTAGGAAGAAAACCTTAATAAAACCTGTATCTGAGGGAAAATAAAACCTGATGTGACAGAGAGGGAAAAAAAGTAAGTCCAAACCAGAGCCTAAAATTTCCTGGTTCTGGTCCCTGAAGTGTAGACACTGAATTATTTCTATTATTGTCTACAATAAGGGAAGTTGTAAATGAAGCAGCTTTCACTGAGACACTTAAAATACACATAGCTTGCAATGCCTGAAGGAGAGACAGAGTAACTGCAGCAGGTGCCTCAGATTTAGCAGATTTTTTCTAGATCCTACACAATCCTCAGAACAGTTGCATTGAGTCTGGCCACAGATATACTCTCCCAGCTGGGGGAGTAGGTGTATGCTCCATATCCTCACATGGCAGAGAAACCCTCAGGGACTTGGCTCCCTATTTATATGAATGGTGCTAATACCATATTTACCCCACAGGCACGAGGATCTCCACACTCAGCTTTGGGAAGCTCATAGCTAACGTGGTAACTCTGACAACCATGCAATAACCTAAAGCTAAGACCTTAGTCTCGTGTCACCACGTCACACCTTGAAGTCACCATTTACTACCGTCTTCATTCTCCAATTTGTTTGGCACTGGAATTCATCTCAGGATGGCTTGAGTTTGTGCCAAAGTATAGGCTGAACTCCTCCAAAGGAAGCATTTCCTCCACCTAACAAATACAGAATGCTGCACCAGGTAGCACCTGGCCATGAAAGAAATCAGTCATGATAAGCCTGCACAAATATTGACTTGCTGACGCCTTATGGCAAAGGTACTCTGTTGCCAGGGGCAGAAGTGGCAGGAACACAAGAACTCTGCTTCCACATCATGTTGACACATAGCTTTTACCTTGCTCATCATCTCTTTGGCACCTGTTTTGTTTTGCTTTGGAATAAAAGCCACGATTATTGCCCTGTAAAATGCACCTTCTTCCACTGTCCCTTTCTAATGCTTTTATCCCCTCTTATGTCACAACTAACTACTATAGAGATATTGCAGATGAACACTTAATGAAGATTCAGATGTTGACCATTAGGAAGCAAAGGCAATGCTGTGAAGAATTGTGGTTGCAAACGTACAGTTACCTTAGAGGTTGGCAGAGACAATGATCAACACTATCAGCTGTAACTGGTAACTACTAGCACCTCATTTAGGAAAACACAGTCCAAGTTGTGGAGACTACAACATAACCAAACTCACAGAGATAATTCCTGTTTTTTAAAAATGTATAATGATAATGCTGTTTTTTAAAAGTAAATTTCCACTGCAGCAACTAAACAAGAATATCTCTGTGGAGAAGGAAATAAAAGAGAGCCCTCATAACTCATATTGTAATCCAAACCCAAGTTCTCCTGCTAACTCTCAATGTCTCCAAAATCCAGAATGCATAGATGCACAAGAGCTGACCTGTCATTTGGTTTATCCTTGGGACAGGATGCCAGAGGGGAAACAAGTAAATTAGCAAGAAACCATGAGATTCAGCATAGCAGCAGCTTTGCTTCCCCACAGCTGGTGGAAGGCAGGAAAATGTACAGGATTCCAGTTCTGACCAGTCATTTGATTTAATCAGCAGAACTGCTTTCTCAGAGAGCACTTGTAGGTCTTTAAAGCTATATCCAATTAAGCGAAGATCACGCATAACATCAAAGAGGAAAATCACATGCTAGCAAAGGGTATGCTGAACAGTTATTCATTAACTAGAACATTCCCGTGGCAGAAGTTTTGTAAACATTATGAGCAACTGGCTTTCCATGCTTAACAGATACCCAGGAACACTGCAAAAGACTATTTCCAGTGCTATATGCAAATTCTGCATATGTCTACTCAGGAGTTGTGGAAGCACTGTGTTATATTTTATGGTACATATTCACAGTTAAGAGTACGGTTTTAAAACCTAAAAATGCTACTAGTCAATGATTTCCTTAGCTAACTGAACACAAGCAGGGCTCACATCTCAAGTCTCAGGACTTCTGATTCAGGAACTAAAAAGGAGAAGATCAAGGTGGCTGTTCTGCCACCTTGCTCCCTAAAGGACAGATAGAAATAAGGAATAACTCAAAAAGGCTGCTCTGCCTCTACCACAGCACAGGCACTTGGTGAGCCAGAAGGTTTCAGGGAGCAAAAAGCACTGAGGGCTGATGCTTTCACAGAAGGCCCACACCTGTATGTGTGTTCTGCCAATGTGCAGCAAAGGATCCTGGTCCTTCCAAAACAAGTTCTGATTGTATGGGCTATAGTGATCAGAAAGGGCCAGTTAAGGTCAAAGGAACTGATCTCAGCTCAGGATCTCGATGAGAATTTAAAGCAGGTCTTAATTCTACATCAGTAATTCACTGACAGTGAAAATAACAGATCAGAGGAATGGCTTTCAACAGCAGGGCTGCAAACAAAGGTCCTGGAATAACACATAGGAGCTGCTGTCATGGCCACATAACACCTAATATAGAGTTTTAAATTATTATTTTCTATCAGCTTTCTGCTCAGATGTTCCCCAGCACTAAGTGCTGTTTTGAATGGATCAAAGGCCACAGCCAATGCCACCTCATCCTCCAAAACTCTGCCCATCCAAATTCACTATCCTATTGAATGTTCTCACCACTGCACGACACCCTCTGCTTTCTCCACTTACCCTGCATGTTCCCTTCGGAGGTTCCTGTGATGGAACTTAACCCAAGAGCATCTTCTCTACACTGGAGTTGAAAGATGCTTGGCTCTGTCTCTGTTCAGATGCTGCCCTCTGAGCACTGACTTCTCCTGTGATGTGACCTCCAAACAAATCTGACATTTAATTTTCTGGTGCCAATCACAATGGAAATTTGATCTGGATTTCCAGGAAGGGTTCTACATCTCATCTCATTGGTGAAGATCATGACATACCTCTGCCTGAACAAAAGCTGTCATGATTCCCTTCCCCTTCCAATGACTAGCCAGTGATTTTCCTTATTGATTTTATTTTCTGCATCATGTTGCACAGCTTAGAACTAACTAATCTGCTTTATGAAAGTATGGACTAGGTTTGCAGAAGGCTAGTGTTGCCTTTTTTTATACTTAAGTATATAATCTGTAAATGAAGTTATAGTAATTCCGTATGCCAATTGATAAAACTGGGGTAGTTATCCTAATTTGCCTGTGCAACCGTAATGAAAGTCCAATTAACGTTCATCTTTCTGTTGAAAGATGAACTTCAGCAGGACAAGGACATAGTGAAACATACGCCCCCAGCATTCTGCAGGTCTGACCTAGGGGCCTTGAGACAACACTCTTGACTGAAACATATGATGCAGAGAGTAAAGCAAATTAGCAGCATCACCTCCATCGTTCTGTCTCTGCCCCCAGCGCTGCAGCTTCACTTGGAGTTTTAGACACGGACAGTTTCTGTGTCAGAACATATGGAGAAAGAATCAACAGCTGAAGCTCCTCCAGGAGCAGCTAAGGCTGTAGCTAGACACAAAGGCAGCTGCCTGCAAAATTATCAGTTAATCCTTTATTCGACTTCCAAACATTTCTCAAATAGTTAAGTGTATGAACTGGGCACAGGCAGCTCTAATTCACACCAACACCTTGAAATGCAATACACATGCACATCCTCTTGGCCAGTCTCCAACAGGACTGAACTCTGGCAGTCAAGGGCCTTGGGGAGGGGGGTACAGGGGGCAAACAGCTTTCAGTGCTGTCTCAGCTGCAGGTGATAGCTGATCTCTGCTGTGGTTCTGCAGTGAGCCCCTCACTGGTTGTGATGCCTTCCTTCAAGACATCGCCCCTGACTGCCTGCTCACACGTCCCTCAAAGGCAATGACATCACTACATCACCGCTGAGGCTGGCGAGCAAAGAGCTGCACGGTCTTGCAAAAGGGCAAATGGCAGCACGGAGGAACAGCTGAGGAAGAAGCGGGAGAAAACATGACAGAATATGTGCGAGCCCTATATAAAATAATCTCTCACACTTCAAAACAACATGACAGTTTAGCCCTTTCATTGGGATTTCTCAGTCCAGCATAGCTTCTAAGATAACACTAATATCCTCCTCTTCCTCCCCACAAAGTTTTTGTCCTTGTCATAGAGACAGTTTCTGCCCACCAAGCACTGTGGCACCTTACTACCACTTGTTATATCTCTTTCTCAGACGTGTGTTTTCCTTCCAGTGCTTCCAGCTGACTTATTACAGAATCCAGCCTCCTCTTTGCCCTCCTTCCCTGAGTACTACCACACTCAGCTTCAACAGGAGTATGTGCAATGCAAAAGAAAACTGGCTTTAAACATCTCCATGCAGCAGATGAAAAGACAAATGTGGGCTGCAGGGCAGCATGATGAAGTGGCAATGCATCACTTGCTACAGGACAGTGCCTTGCAGGGCTACACTTCAATCCATCAGAAATCTCTGAAACCAAGGACTCGGTCTTCTGTACAGAGGAACATTTATCATGTTGGTTTGGTACCCTCTCTTCTCCCCCACTCCTACCACACAAATAAAATGCATACAGAAACTCTTTTTCCTGATGATCTGCCAGACAAATAGGCAACTCAGCATCACAGGTCTGATTCCCCCAGTTTTCTCACTTAATTTTGCTCAGAGGCACCACAATAATCTTATCTCAAACCACCTCATTCCAGCATTCATAGGCTATTATGTAGAGGAGACAGTATCAGCGGGCCAGCTACAAACAAATGAACAAAGAAGTAAATAAATCATTCGTGGAATGTTGGCATCTGCATTGTTTAATGTCTTTTGTTTCGGTACTCTCATCTGCCCCTGCAGACACAGCCCCCTTGACTTGTAAGAAACCACGGCTTCACTAGCAAAGCAGAACACAGTGACAGAGCGGACCTACCTTTACGGAAACTAAAACACCGCTTAATTCTCCTGTAAGTAGTTTTAGGAATGAAAGGAGCTGCTGCTAAGGCACCTGGGCTGCGGACTCCAGCATTTCTGTCTTCAGGCATCATACAGGCCAAGCCCCCACGTCCCTCCAAAGCTCTCCTTTACCAGCTGCATCCAGACGAAACACCACGACTGCTCATCGTTACTGACTGCTCAGGAGTTTTTATAATAGTGTATTTTCCTCTGGAGCTAGCAGATTTGTGGTCTTCTAGATCTTGGGTAGGGCTTGAAATGATTTTAATGTTCTCTTCCCTGCTTCAATTTTGCTTTGGAGAACAATTTCCTTCCATCTATTTCCTTTCGTTTCTTTTATTTCCTGCAGTGAGACAACTGCCTATTATGCAATGTCACAACAAAAGAGTTTCAGCAAAAAGATGTATCTTCCATTCAGACAGAAGTGCCTGCACAGAGAGAGGGGGAAAAAGACCTCTTCCTCCCAGCTGAAACAGGGGGCTGAGTGGCAGAGTCTCTAATTCCACAGGATAAGGTCAGCACTTTGCGGTGTTCAAGGGGAAAGAGAAGAACAATACCAAAAAGGCCACTGAAGAATCCTCCAGGATATGACACTCCTTGCTGGCACTCTTTATTTCTGCAACCAAGAAGCAAAAATAACAGCCTCTTTTGCCCGAAAAGCTCTTTGTCCGAAAGAGATTCCTTTCAAAAGACCTTTTATACACCCAGATCCTCGTGTGATGCTCTCGTGGGCTTCTCGCTTGTTTTATCGCCTTCGAACTACCAGGAGCTCTCACGGGAGAGGCGCGTCAGATGCGGCAGCAGCGCATCTTTGCCGGCAGGATCCCGGGGAGCCGCTGAGGAATACGTGCCTCCAGACGGGGGATGCGGTGCTGGCTCGCTCGCTCCGGCCCCTCGGCAGGCGATGGCAGCCCGGCCGCCGCCGGGTGCGCGCAGCAGGTGCGGGGGAAGGACGCGCGGGAGCCGCCGCAGCGCAGGTTTTGCTGCTCCTCCGGGTGACTTTGAGTTCGACTTCAGGCGGCTGTCATGTGCGGCTGCTGGAAAACGGAGCAGGCTGTGCCTGGCTCCTGCAGGAGGTGCCAGACCTCACACTACCACCCCTGCTAAAATGCTCATGCTCCTTCTCCCTCCCCCTTAGTTGCAGGCTCCGTAAAAAAAAACCTGCCTTTTTAATCTAATCAGGAAGGGAATTTCATGTGCCAACTGGCATTACATGCCCTGCCTCATTTACATTTCTTTTCCCTTTCAGATTTTTTTTCCACAGTCACCTTACTCTTTTGGTGCAAAAACCAAGCTGTTTCTGATCACCTTAGCAGATTCCCAGCTGCCCCCCTCCTGCCTGCTCTTTCTAGCACAGGTTAACAAATAACAATTTAATGATATGGTTAATCATTTACAAAGCTCCTTGCTCCGGTACCAGGAGTCCTCTCCCACTGCCAGACAAACTCTAAATATTAGTGGCTGGCCAAGACTCAAACACATCCGTTACATGTGTGCTCGCACAGACACGCAGAGCTTGATTACAATGCCTCAAAAACCCGGAAAATTCACATGTTACTCAAACTGGTACTTAACTTGTGTGACACCGGAGTATTGTGGTTTACCATCTAGTACTGAAATTTAGGAAGCTGTTATGAATCTAGTGTTCTGATTAATTAGCTGTCCGAAATAATTTTGTCTAGTAAATTTGTTACTGGCTAGTCTCCATCATGTGACTGCAACTTTTCTTTATCTTGTTTATAGCTATTGTATTATATAACCATTTTTAACTTCAGCAGCTACAGCTCATAGAAGCAGGCTCTTAGGACAACTTACACCAGAAGTGCCTGTCTTTAGAAGGCTCAGACTGTTGCAGCAGCTGTAGAAACATCCTTTTAGCAAAGGACAATAAAAATATAAGTGTGTCTCAATGTTCATAATTACAGAACAGTTAACAGGGCTTATTTACACCTGTGAAGATGGCTCAGACTAACGACTTAAGCAGTTAATAAAATGGAGGAACACGCTAAATACAGGGTTCTTAATGGTGACAAATCCCATGATACTGCTTTTGCCCTGTTATCACAGCCAAACCTTCTCACATTTTCCAGGGAATTTACTGTTTGCTTCTTGTTGCAAACAACCCTGAGTCAGTGTATTTGCGCAAGAAATCCAATAGGAAAAACAAGAAGAACATGCTTCGAAGTGTTTTAACTACAAAGGCATTGAAACAGTGATGCAAGGATTGCTCCTGCTTTGTTTTACACAAATCAGCATGCAAAGTCTCTAGAGAGGTGCCTCCTTCAACAATCGGCATTTAATGTTCCTAGAACAATGACAATGTCCTGAGAATTTTCATAGTGGCTGAAAGGATTCCCAGCTGTAAATCAGAAATAGCTCTTGCCCTATAAAAGCGAATGAGGAGCTGGTGAAGAAAGCACAGGGTCAGGACTTGGGAGATTTGGTTTCTATTTGTAGCTCTGTGCATGGACTTGGGCTAGAAACTGAGTTTCACCTAATCTCGGCTCCCTGCCTGTAACACGTAGAGACTTCACCACTTGCAGAACGGCAAGGCTGCCTTTCCTTATTATCTGCCACAGAAAGATACTGTGGTGTTAGAAGCCAAGGTCAAAAAACCACGAAGACACTCTTTGAAAAATCCAGTTCTGTTAAGTCCCCAAATTTATCATTTCCACAGCAGCTTATGCTACTACTGCACTGGAGTAGGAGAATACTGAGGAGCTCAACACGAGGCCTGCTTTGCAAAGAGAAAGCTGGACACGGGTAACCTTTGTGCTAATTAAAAAAGCAGATTTCTTACCTAGTCTAATTAGAGAAGACTGTGCTCCTCGCACCTTCCCTCTCCCAAACCAACTCCATACGCCTGTTGCAGATCACGTTTTTTAAGACAAACCTTTCACTTTGTGAAGGGGTTTGTTTGATTTGGTTGGGGTTTTTTTAAGCATCCTCTTATAAGACCCACATGCCCAGACTCAGGACTGGGCCAGCTTATTTAACACATAGAGCCATATAGCAGTGAGATGACGGCTTTGCACCACCTTTCCAGGACACATCTTCCCAAGAGGAGCCAAGGAAAAGGCAGTCATGTTTCAGAGATGCCAGGCAGGCCCTAGCTGACCAACTCCCTCAGCGCAGCCCACCAGCGAGGCTGAAGTCCTCTCCCAAAAACTGTGACCTGAATAAAGCGCAAAGGAAGACGGGTGGCTTATATGAAATGTTTTCTTTAAAATGGTACTTTCCTTCAGTCTTCCCTTCCTCCCTCCTGTGGTCTACCTGGCAGTTGAGAAAAAGACATTTGCAGTCAGCAATCACAGTTTTCAGTGCTAACTGCACTTCTTGGTCATGAAACAGCATAGATAATCCTGCCTTCCTGATTTCTCCAGCAACCTGCAGACAAGACCAATGGTTTGATGCAATCCTGGGTGCTCTTTCACAGTAGGAAAATATTTCTGTCCCTGGACTTAAAAGATTTGAGAGCTCCAAGGAACAGACTGATTAACGTACAGACATTTTGTGCAAATGTACCAATCACATTTTATTATAGTAACAGAGACACTATCACCAGAATAATAATGAAAGAAATTATTATAGTAATTTGCAGCCCATTCAACATAAGAGAGCTTTTTAAAAAGACAACTAGACTTCCGACAATAAATTTTCATCCAGTACTATTGAAACTATTGGACATGCCAATCAAAATCCTATACTGCTAGTGCTAATATTCTGTGGCGTAGCTTTATATAATACTATTACCGGTCTTAGCTGTCACTGGCAAAAGAATCACTGACAGCTTCTCGTAACAGGCATTTATGAAATACATGGATGGTCTTTCAGCTGGTGACCTAAGGAATTACCCTGCCTCTCCCTGCAGGAAAGCCGATTTCACAGAAGACCAATCTTCTGTGAAAACCTGTCCTCACATTATCGTGTGCTATCCTCATCAAGGGATGTGCTTCCAGACAATTTAAAGCCTTTTAATGGAGCCCTCTGCATGGAAACATGACCAATACCTGCACTGTAAATGAAAACAAAAGGGTTTATTTACTCCACTTTTCTGGAAAGATCTAGACCATTCTCCTCTTCAAAACACTGGCTGTGACTGAGAGACAACAGAAGAACCCTCATGTTCCTTTGTGCATCTGGGAGCCCTGCATGTTCCCTCACTGACTCACCTCCTCCAAATGGTGCCCATATAACCCTGCGGATGGATTTTACCCAATCCTCCATGTCATTCTGCGTGCTCGCCATAAGGAGGTACGTCTCATGATTAGCTGTCATCCGCTCTCGGTCTCCTCCTGCAAAAGAAGATAATTGCACTTAGAAACCCTTTTGTTTTCCTGCCCAGCAAAGCTCCTGCCAGTCTGGCTGCTGGAAGCACTGACAGCAGCTCCACAGCAAGCAGACATGGATACTCTGCACTGGAGTGTTTATCGTCAGACGTGGCATGAAAAGAAGGTCCTGTAAGTACATTCCCCATCAGACAGTGAGAAGCTGTCATGCTTCCAAAAGGAAATGAGAGGATAAATGTCATCAGTAAACAAAAACAGCCCCATGCTGTTCCAAGACCACAGGGGCCCGCACTAATCTGTAACTTGATACACGCACTGGAAATTTTGCAGCAGTTACTGTACCATGGTGGAGAGAATAAATGCAGAGACAGATACGGGCACTTTGAACAAGTGGGGATGACTCCACTCTTATTTTCAGGAACACAATGTGTCACATTCATAGCAATAACATTTGATACACCCAAGTGCTGCTGTGACTCTCTAAGGAGAAGGCAGCCGACACTTGCAGCTGACATGGTACAATCCGCTGCCTTGGATGGGTCTGAGGATTAGATTAAAAGGGAACACACTGCCTTATTATTCTTTATTTAAAAGATGGGCCCACACTAAGAAGGTCAAAACCAGCACTTGGCTTGCCACAGCTCTGGGTTTTCAGACTTATAGTCCTGCTTCACTTCCATTCTCATGGGTACTGTGTTGGTGCAAGAACACATAGAGATTCAAGCCACCTTTCCAGGCAGAAGGGCAAACCCTTCCAGCAGGAGAGTGGCATTTTGAAGCTCTTTCACTGAGCCAAGGGCAGGCACATGTACTTCAAACACAAACGCAATGCACCTAGAAATCCTGTGAGCCCTGTGTTCATCTCTTTCCAGCTTCTTACATTCCCATCTTTTATCCTAGTCATATCTAAGTAAATGTCTCTGTTCACTACAGCAGGAATACTGCTCCTGGAAGGTCTTCTGAAGAGTGCCCTGCTTAGTGCTGGGCATAGAAAACAGCTAGGTTTCTAAAGAGAAATTTCTCAAGGGCTGAAAAATCCAAACATGACTTCCTGTCACAATCGTTTGGAATAAACCTAGTCCTACAGTCCATGCTTTACAGAATTAGGGCCACACAACTCTAAAAGGGACTTAACTGAAAGTTAACCTTTAAACTTTCAAGTTTAAACATGACAAATGCAAAAGCCAGATTTTCCTGGACACGGGTAGATTGTACAGAAGACTTATTCTTAAGGTTTACATCATTATTCAAAACTTAAGTTTGAACTTGGAGGTTCTTTCCACAGTCAAAATACAGCCATTCCAGAGAGTACATTCCCCAAAATGACATCCAAACAAGTAAGGACCAATACATTTTAGACTTAAACACAATTTAAAAGTCTAAAGAACACTGATTTTTTTCTAAAACACAGTAGAGATGAACATATTTTTAGCGTCAACACTAGAGAAATATCAAGATGAGTTAAACTGCTGGTTGGGGGTTTTTTAAATTATTTCAGTAACTAGCACAAGCATGGTACAAAACATGGATCTTACTTCTACTTTATGTTCCATCGCTTCTACCTTTCAAGAAGTGGAGGATAAGGGTATTGGGGACAGGGAAGCATTAGCATCCCAAACAGTAGCACTCCTCATCAACCCTGCCCAGAACAAAACAAGAGTCTGGAAATTCGCTCCTTGAATTTCTACTTTTACATAGCCATCTTGACCAGAAGGAGGATGGATCTCTCATTCAAGCACACAGAGGAGACATTTCATTGTCAACAGTTTACTTAAACTGGCCTAGTTTACATATCACCTAGAGTTTTTATCCTGAAAAGGCCAAAAAATAAAGATAAAATCATAAAATCTCAGTATCTCATCACAGCTATTAAATATAATAGTAATAAATATAGTACAGAGAAAAACCGTGCACCACAGTCCTTTTTGTGGCTGATAAATACTGGAAAAAATATTTATCTTATATTGTACTGAAGCTTCTTTTCGTTTTAATGGACAAGGATCCTGCGAGGCATCATATAAAAAAGAACAAAAAATATGCATACACAAAATCCGTATCAGATCCAGGAATAAAAAAAAAGTGGTGATGTGATTCTCTTACGAAAGAGACAACAAAAAAGATGACACGTGATGGTCCTCTTCTCACGTGTCTCTCAGATCACTCCATATTCTTTTAATAGCCTGCACATCTAAATTCAGCAGATTATGTAGCATTTACTCAGCAGATTATGTAATATTTACTGAGTTATCACATTATGACAAATTGTAGGGTGTTCTCCACATAGACTGGATTAATCCCAGAAGTCTAGCTAGTTCATTTATAGTGTGAATTCCAGAGCATTAATTTAAACTAACTCAGGTAAACACCCACTCAGCCAATACACAATCAATCTGTGTTTAATTTTGCAGAGAAGAAAAGCATAATGTGGGGTTACACTGCCTTGTTATGAGAAAGCAAAGCTTTCCTAGCAGAAGAAGCTTCATCATTTCATAACAATTCTAGATCTACTTTATAATTCAATTCCTTTCTTTCAAAACACAGTATTAAATCTTGAAGGGTTCTCCTACTTGTGTATTAAACGTAGTTATTATTCATTAACTAGAGCCTCAATAGAAGATTTCTGGTGATACAAGAGCACTTAGATGTGTGTTTTACTGCAAGTGTTAATTTTTAGTGGGATTACATTTTACATACAAAATTAACAAGATCAGGGTTAATTAAGACAAGAAGAAATGACCAAGATTTGGGAAAGAGTCATCTCAGATAAGAAATACCAGAAAACCAAAACTAGTATTAGAAGGACCTCTCTGAATCTTCAGTAGGTCTGCAGGACACTTCTGAAAGACACTGTTTAGCATCTCAACTGCCTTTTTTTTTTTTCCTTTTAATACTATTGTTATGATTATAATGAAGAATGAGTAGATTACAATCTCCAAAAATCAGACATCTATTCATACCACGGATACTGGCATTAACTATATCAACTTGAAAATGGTGCTCAAATTTCCTTTCCTGCATTCCAGATGAAAAGCTGCTGTTCACAGAACTGATGTGTACATCCCGTTTCTTCCAGCCTCTGGCCAAAAGGAATTGGATCTACACTGTTTGCAGTCTCAAAACTAACACGCACCATCACACATTGTTATTCCTGCAGCCCTGACCAAATCCTAACCCGTTTTGTTTTCTTGGTAGCATCAGAAATGCACTCCTATTTATTGAAGAAATTTATGCGTAACATCCACGTGGAGTGGAAACAGTGGAACAGCACTGTACCACGATGGACCTTCCACTGTGAACAGGTCAGATTTCTCCTCCTGCCCCTATGGCACCAGCAATGACCCAGAGGTGCCCAGTGTTCCACCCTGTCCTTGCCTGCTTGGGGGGCTCAGTGACCCACAGGCTGATGCTGCCACCACGCCAGCGCCCCTCCAGCACCAGCGAGGCCAGCGATTTTAAGAACTCTTGCCAGCATCCGAAAATATTATTAAAAAAAAAAAAATAAAAAAAGAAAAAGGAAAAACCACAGTTAAAATATAGAGAGCCCAATTCCTGCTGGGACCCACTCCGCATGGGAAAAGAGAGAGGGCACAGCAAGCGCTCGCTCATGCAGCACCACACCACACACTCGGAAAGGCACTAAGAGGCGGAGACTGCATTTAAGGGGGATTGTTTCCTGAAGTACCAGGCTCGACAGCTCTCCAGCTTTTTATCGCCCATCAATTAAACAAAAACGCACAGACATTTTGTCATTCAGCTGGGCGGGGAATGAGGGGGGAGGAGTCGTGAAAGGTGTTTTTACTTCCAAGACTCTTCCTGTCTCACCCAATACCTTTCCTTTACCTGGACGCACCCAAGCTAAACTCGGAATGAAACACTGCCTTGTCCGCTAAAAAGCATCCCGGGTTTCTTGCAAACAGTAGTTCCAGCATTCTTGAGAATGGAATGCAAACGGATTAAATTCATACCAACTGTTTAAAAGAGAATTTTCTCCCAGGAGCAACATTAAAAACTAGGATTAATCTGATCTTTCTGAGCTATCATGGCCAACCTCACAAGAATATTCATATTCCAACAACAAAAAAACACCCCACAAACAAACAAACAACCCCCAAAACAAAAGCCCACAAACAAACAAACAAAGAAAAAAGGAAAAAGAAGAAAGAATTGGGGAGCAACTTCAAAGTGAAACAGCTCTACTGTTTCCAAGTGAAACGAACCTACTCCCTTGTGCAGTTCTCTTAGCCAAAGTTTCTGTAACCCTTACTCTCAGCTTGGGAACTGAAAGAATACGAAAGGCAGGCTGACCTTACAATAGAACCAAGTGGGGGTTTTTTTAGAAACATCCTCCTGCTTGGATGTTTCACATTTGTTTCTGCAGGAAAATGCTAAATAGGAAAATTTTAGCCTTCTGATATTTCAGATGAATACACTAAATGCACCTCCATACGGTATCCAAATTTCTATTTGGCTACTCATCACCTCACAAAAAATCATGCCACATACTTACAAAAAAACTGAGGAGCTCATACTCATTAATGTCTTAAAATCCTGCCTTTGGAGTCCTTTGTTTACTTTTTACTCCACCCTGTTTTCACTTTATTTTCTTTTCTTTTTAAGCTTGTATTTTAAATAGTTCTGGCTGTGACATGATCTGAAATTCTCTTCCAGCTACTGTTCATCAGCATATTTCTGCAGCACCTCTGCAGTGAGCAACACTGCCCTCTTCTCCCACACCTCCCTGTATCACCTGAAGCCTCACAGCTGTACCAGCCTTTAAGGCAGAAGAGCTGCTCTTTATGCAACTCATACTTCATACAAATTGTTTGCAACTCAGAAACATGCTCATCTGTGCTTTGCACAAACCTTCCAAGCGCAGCTCGATGTAGAAGTGCCATCTTCATAGGCAGTGAAGTAGGCATGCTCTTCTCTGTTGAGGGGTATGATAAGACTATGCAACTTCTTGTTCTGGATCAGGACTACAGTTAGTATTTCTTCATAAGTAAAACACCAATAATGATGACAGAATCCATGACTCTTCCATTACACTTTGGGTTCTTAAATTTTCCCCCTTTTCTGCAAATTAATTGCACGCTAAGTGACACATTTAACCTATTTCTCTGGCAAAATCCACCTGAATTTCCTTTAACAACTTTCATTTTAAAGTATTTGTATTCAGACTTTTTAATATGAAGCAGAAAGCATTTCTGCAAGCTGCAGAGCATATCAGAATATCAGAAAACGATGAACCTTATTTTTTTCCCAATGAAACTCCCTGTTGAAGAACAAAACAGAAATTATGATTACCCAACCCTGATAGTAACATAACACTAACCACTGCTGCTTTAAGCACAGAAGTCTGACTTGACATACTGATGAGCTACTGAAAGACAGTTCAAATCCACATGTATGTCTTCCACGGAAACCGACACTGGCAACTACAGCATCCATCTCCCCCAAGAGAGATAAGGAACTCTGTCACAGCCGTTAAACTTATAATCAGCCCGATTTTAATGAAACATAAGAACTCTTCTGCTGGGCACTGCACTGCACCCTCGGTCTGATGAAAACCATGTGCAGGTGTCTTTCAAGGATGATCTGGGTTCCTACACTGGGCTGATAAAGGACAATTTGCCCTTCAAACTGCCCTCAAACAGCTAGATGAGTTTAAACACGGAAGTGCCTTCAGTTCATTCCAGCTAGCCCAGTGGAAAAACCTAACTACAAAAAGCTTGGTCAGAGAGCACAGGCTGATATTTGCAAAGTCAAATGAAGGAGCTGCTCCAGAATGCAGCTGTATTTTAATGAGATTTTAATGTCTTATTGGCTCTGAGATTCATCGAGAAACCTTTGTTCATAGCAAGTGAGAATCTGTGCTGAAGGCTTAGCAACTGCTGCACCTCACATGGCCAATTTAAAGATCAGAAAGGGACAAAGCTACGTGAAACCTGCCATGTTTTTGAACTGCGCATAGTGCTCGCTAAGTACTGCAGATGTGCTGGTGGAGAGAAGGCCGGGGCAATGAATTTTTGCGTATCAGCTGGGGACTTCTGATGATGCAACATGGGAGCTTTCAGACAGGAGCTGTGTGTATTTGCTTTTTCTGTTCTTTTGTTTATTTATAATTCTTTATTCTGCACATGCTTGGTAATTGCTCCTGCTCTTCCAGACCACCTAAAACTTTACCAAGAATTTACTTCAAATGGGATGAAAAAAAGAGTACATGAAAAAAGGAGCCCAAGTTCAAATGAAGAAAGGAGTACAAAGCCTAGGTTCAAGTCACTGACCCCTTGTTGTTTTACTAAAGTTAAGGTAGCCTGGAGAACCAAATTCTTAATGATCATGCAGAAACTCATGTCAGAAAGTAAAACCCACACTGTACGATTATGAGAGCCAAATACTCTGTATTTACAGGAGCTTCAACGCTACTTCTGAATCGACTGTTACAGCATACAAGCTGTATCTTCTCACCAGGAGAGACCTGCTCCATGGAAAGCACACAGAACATCACTGTATTTTCCAACAATACTCAACCTACTTACATGTGTCATGGTGCAGCTCGTCTAAAACATATTTCTATTGTGAAGGAGGAACAATATCCATGGACTGCAGCTGTGATACTGGACTTTGTGAAACTGAAAATCAACCAGGTAAACTAAGACCAAGGGAGGCAGGGAGAAAAGAGCTTGGAGTATAAAAGAGAGCATGCTGGAAAGGTCTCTTATATAGAGACATTATGAGAGACACCAGTGATGGAAACCCCAAAAGCCAAAGGAAACTGAAAAGCAGCACTACGCTAGGCTGCACTAAGGACGTCACAGGCTCCTTGCCTGCTGAACAATCAAATCTTAAAATGCTCAGTTTTTTTATCTTGCTCGGAGCTCCCCAGATGGGAAACTGAACGTACAACCTGACAACTCTTGGCATTTCATTCAGATACACAAAAACCACTGTCCAACTTAAAAGAGATTTTGGCAATCATAGCTTATTATCTGATGACGCCTGAGATTTTGGGATCCATGTTTCAAAGACCTTCATGACAAAAATGAGCACACAAACTTGTTCCTGGGAAAAAAAAATTAAGCTAATAAATTAATACATTATCACAACTGTAGCAGTTATTAGTATTTTATCAGAAGAATACTACAGAGTTGCATTACCTCTAAAGCCTTGATGACAGGCAATAGATTAGGTCAAGGGAGATACACAAATTATGATTTCAACTACAATTTCTTAGGCTGCTTTGTCTTCCAAAAAAGGACACAGACATAGCCAGAGATACACTTGCAACACCTATGAGTTTTAATTGACTAACACTACCCACCACTGAGAAATCTCAACTTTGAAATACAGTTACCAAACTCACCATTTTTTTTACTACCAAACCCTATCAGCTGCACCATTTAATTTCTCTCTTCACAAAGAACTAACACATTTTCCTAGACAGAATTAAGTAACTGCAAAGAAGTCAGTACTGAAGGTACCACTTTTTAAATACTTCAGTATAAATACCATTTTCTCTTGCTCATACCCAAGCCAATGTTTGGCATTAATAACCTTGAACAGTTTTCTGCACTAAGGGTGTACTGTTGGGGGGGCAGGAGAGGCATATTAACTTTTCAACATAAAGGCTGCAGCCTAATTTAAGTGCTAAATGGCAGAAGACTGCTAACACAAGTAACATTCCCTGGTGGGCATTGTGCTCCAGCACAATTTCCCCACTTGCAGAATGCCTGGAAGACAGCAGGGCTTTTTCAACAGAATGAGCTGTTTTCCTGAAGCACTGAACCAGCTGCTGCTGGATACCTGAAATGAGGCTCAGGAAATGGATTCCTCACGTGTAGCACAATGAGTTCTCTGTCCAGGTAGGGTCTCTTCTGTGCTGCAGGGTTGCAGACGCAGCACATCTGTCTGTAAGAGTATATTCAGTGTTTTGCAAAATAAAAGAATAAAACCAGTGCTGTATTTAAGCATTTTGTGTATTGCACAGCTATAATTATTGCTTAAATACCTAAGTGAAAAACCATGATGCCTGCTAAACAGAAGTTACAATTGTGTCAGAGAGATATCATTAATGAGGAAAAGAGATGTGAATTCAAATCATCCCTCATACAGTAAACACAAGAGCTCTGATTTTTTCAGAGCACTTTAATCTTTTCAGGCATGTCTCATTCTTCCCTCCCACTTTTGCTGCCTTTCCTTTATTCCTAGTTTAAACTTCTGCTATGCTTCAAACAGATGAGTTTTCGACCTCATCCTCAGCCACAGAACCCAAGTGGTACCTATTTTGTAGAGTCTGTTCATCCTACCCTTCCCTGTCACCAAGATGTTGGTACTAGCACAGTTCACTTGTCTCTTGCAATGGAATTTCAGATGGGCTTTTTTTTGTTGTTGTTTTTTTGGTTTTTTGCTTGTTTGTTTTTTTGGGGGTTGGTTGTTTGGTTTGGTTGGTTTGGTTTTGGTTTGGTTTTTTTGTTAGGAAGATGTGAAAACATAAATAAACAAAAAACCCCAGAGATTGACCATAAGAAATCCACTCCTCTATGTCCTTCCTAAATACCATTTGAGACACACAAAATACTGATCCAGTTACAGAAAAAAACACTGCATGTCACACATGTCTATATACATGTGCAGTGCTATTCCAGTGCCCTATTTTCAAAACTTCAACTATAAAGAACTTTCCCCTGAAATTATGAGTCCAAGAAAGTAAAAATCAAGCAGAGTCTTGCCTAACACCATAAACTATTAAAAACATACTGTAGCTTTTTTAATTTAAATTTAGACACACAGATGATACCAAATTGTCAAGGCTTGTTTCCTGGGGACAGAAACAAGACAGATTTGCTTTCTTAACTACAGCTTGGTTCCTTACAGACATTGTTTGTGACCTCCTAAAAGAAACAACATAGAGAGAAGAACATGAGTTTTTCAATGACCTGTGAAGGAAGGAGTCTGAGGATCACATAAGGTCAAACGTTAGTGGTAGTGTAAGAATTAGTGGACGACTTCACTGTTACCTGTTGTAACTAATTTAGTCTAAGAGAAAAGCATAAATATAAATTATTATAGCAAACATATTTTCTCTGTTGTATATGACACACCTTAAAGATAAATTACTGTCATTTGAGAGTAAGAACCTTCTCTGAAGTGTCTCAAATTGGGACACCAAAATGACCATGTTACTTGAAATTCGGCTCATCTCCACGTTGATTTTAGAGAAAGTCTCTGCAAATGTAGATACATCTCTACTGGGGAGAGAAGGGAAAAAGCCCCATGCAGTTGCTGGTGTAGACACAGTCAGCCATGTAGAAAGATGCTTTAGAAGAACTGGACTGTGAGAACTCCGTTTTGGCAAAAAGCAAGATCCTGGAGCTACTGCTGCAGGAGAACTGGCTGTCCTGTGCTACTAAATGCTTTCTTTACTTTTCAGCCTCTCATCATGAATTGCACTGAAGTGCAAATACTCAACTTCAAATGGATTTTTTTGAAAGGTCACTTCCACAACACATATTTGTATGGCATTTGATCTAGCAGGAATTTAAAACTTCTGATGATTTTAAGAAAGGAAGGAACAACACCTGAATGGAAGTCCTCCAGTGTAAATTCACTCAGGGATTGGGAAGACTTATCTATATACACTGGCATGTGAACTTTAGGCTGCAAAGCCAGCATGCCAAGATGTCAGACCAAGGTTATCCTCAGAGACTACCAAGAACAACCTTCAAAGCACATGCTCACTTCAGCTCTCAGCATCTACTCATTAAACTCTCCGTTCCTCATGAACATGGAATATCCTGAGCCTTCAGCAGGTACAAATCAAGATGCTCTTTTATCAGTCTAAACATGCTCTTGTTTGCACAACACAAGGTAGGGAATTAACTCCGTACAAAACAGTTACATTCATGTGGTATTTCTTTAGGGAGGCCACTCAGAACGAACTTTGATCAGGAGGTAAGGATCCGGTTTCCCGGGACAGTGAATTGTGGCTAAGCCATAACTTCAGACGATGGTCTTTGAAATTCTGTCGCATACAGTGGTCTATGGCCGCTGCTGACAAGTACAGCAATCTGCCAAACACTGAAAATGTTGTATGCCTTCTAATTTTACAGACAATTATTTTGAAAAACGAAAAGATTATGTGTTTCCAGCAGCTTCCAAGAAAAGCAGTTTCCCTTCTCCACCAGAAACTGATCATACTCCTCCCAACTTCCGGACATGGTGCTTTCCAGTCTGCACTAGGTTAGGCCCAAAAATAGAAGTATTTCATTTCTCCAGAGAGCAGTCAGTTATTTTAGCTCACATCTGACTTTAAATTTGATCACAGATAAAAACACTAGCTCTTTGTGGCACACCAAAACCAAAAGAATGCAAATATCCTAAATGAGCAAGTACATATTATGGTTTCACATAATTTCATTGTAACATTTAGTAATGCAAAGTCATGTTTTAACAGTTTAGTAACTAAATCAAGAATAAGTTATTCAATATAACATGGGCCAATAGACATATGCAGAAGACAATTACCTCATACTTGTTAAGCCTTTACCATGTTCAGTCTCTGCATAAGACAATCTTGCTTATCTAAAGTACCAGGAGACTGTAGTCATCAGTTCAGGACATTTGTTTCACAGCTCATCTAAAACCAACCATCTTGAGGAACACTGTGCCTCTTAGCACTATTTTGGGATATCAATGCAATATGAACTCAAACAAAAATGTGCCACTTAAGGAATTATCCGCTCAACTCTCCAGTCCTTTGGACATTTCAGCCTCTGAAATGTCTAATTCAAATACAGTTTTTATGTGGAGAGAGCCATCAAACACCAGTTATCTGAAAAGCACAAACAGAGCTTAATGTTCTGTACATCTCCATACCTTGCAACAGAGCAGAATGAACAGAAACCTCATTTCAGCTTCATTTTGTCGTATTTATGACACAGAGAGATAGATGATGATAATATAGTCTGCTTTTCCCTTCTCATTCATGAGCACAGAATGACCCCAGAGTGAATTTACTTCTAATCAGGGTGGGTCTTCACCTTGACAGCTGGAGCCTGTGTATCACAGGATGTCTTTCTGCCACAGAGATCACTTAGGCCTCATTTCTGACAGTGTATGCTAACACAAAGTGCTTGCAAGGAGGAACACAGTATATTTTGAAGTACTAATGTTTAAAGGACATACATGGGATGAAATGCTAACTTGGTTTACCATACAGAAAAAATGTAAATTGTGTAATATTCATACATTTTCACAGCTCAATGTTGTACAAAGGAAAGATTGTGTTGTGTCTACTTGCCATTTGTTTGAAATACTGGAAGAGGACTGTTGATGAAGTGAGACTCCTGCCAGCCACAGACCTGTCTCTGACAGGTGAGGATCCCCCCTCCTTCCCTCTATGCTTAGACTTACTCAACTTCTCACACAGAAGAAATCCACAGAAACCCTGACACACATAACAGAGTCAAAAACCGTCTGGGAACAGCAGGCATAGCAGGAGCGTGCACAACATGGGAAATACTCTTCGTAGGTCCACCCCTTCTTAGAAGAAATATCAACAATTTTTCAGTCCCAAAATTTAAATAACATCTGTGGACTGATGCCATCGGTATGAATGAGGAAACAGCAGACATCAATGCCCAGATGCAAGCAAGTGGCCAAGGGGGGGATAATATGACATGTAACTCCAATAGTAACTGTTTAGCTTAAAGGAAATTTCCTTATTGTTTCTTACAGCTTCTCATTCAAGAGTACACCACTGGGCTAGTCAGAGACAGCCCATGAAAGATCTGAGGCCAGTCATAAGCTTAAGTGGTTTCAGGGCTACTGTGAACCAACGGAACTTCAACTTATACCATAGTTTTGACCCCAGATCCTCATTCCATCTGAGAACAATTCACAGATGTTCCCCTAAAATATACCTTCAGGAAGGAGATGACAGTTAAACCTAACCAGTCCACTCCTTTTATGGCCAGGAAGAACTGCCAGAGTGTGAATCATCTGAGCTACCATTCCAGCCTGTTCTAGGGTGAGATGATTCATGCTGTGGAGACACCACTTCTCTTCTGAGTGTTCCTGTAGACGCACTTGCATTGGCTGTCTTTGACAGTTTATGGTCATGGATGTGAGTCTGTGTGTGTAGAGAAGCTTTAAGGGTCCATTTCTAATGCACCTTGTTCCCTGGGCTGCTCTGGACTGCATGCCAGCTGTCAGACATGCACAGGTGAGGACTTAAAGAAGTACCAGCATTTCTAACATGGCTGCTGGTTGAAAATATATCCCTGAAGTATCTACAAACCATTGACTTATTAAGAAGTATCAGTAAATCTACAAAGTAAATAAACTGCAATTAAGCAGAAAAGGTTATTCAAGACACTTTTACTTTTCCTACTAGGAAAGAAAGAAAAACTTCATATAGTAAAGTCATGGCAGTGCATGATAAACCTGAGAGGCGGCCAGTTGGTATTTCTGATTTTGGCACAGGATTATTGACAAATTTCTGTACATCAGTGAAAGGATTAAAAATCTGACAATGGGAAGGGCAACAGAAATGCATCCACGACAACCTGGACAACATCAAAGCCATGCACTCAGCAGACACTAGGTAATACTGAAGAGACAGCATCTGTCCTTCAGGTAATTAATCATCGACCCTCTCAAGAAACAGAAAGCCTGAACTAGGAAAAAGTTATAAGCTTGGGATAAGGACCTAATGATGACATACAAATACCTTGTGCTGACAAAACAGGAGACAGGAATTTAACTGCCATCAGTTCCTTTGAAAAAATTTACTGTTCACAACCACCGCATGCATTGTAAACTGAGGCCACTACAAAGAAGTTGCTACAACTTTCTGATGTCCTCACAAAACAACTGAAGAATGTGTTAATGTTAGCTGGAAGTTAGACAAAAAGATTTCACTGAAGTTTAACAAGATTCTCTAGCTACATTGAAAGCTGAAAAATTATTCAGTAGTAAGTTACGATCTTTTCATGGGTTCTTTAAAATTCTGCCTCATGATCAGACTAAGTTTCTAAATTCAACAGAAGGGTTACTCATTCACTGACAGGTTATGTTCACTAAGGATGTTATTCCCATATGAAGGGTATGGAGTACTTTTGTAAGTGTGATGAAGACAGACACAGCAAGCAACCGTCCATATACCACGCACCATATATGGCAGAAGGTATTTTTATAAGAACAGGAACAAAAAAAAATGTAATACAGAAGTCAGTAAAAGATAAATATTTACCACTAAGATTTCTAAATGCATCGCTAAGATTCATCACCAATTCAAAATACAGAGGCATCTACAGCATCCCATATCAAGCTGTACATGGTAGTTGTGAAACCCTGAGAGATTTTTTGGGAAGGTGACTCTGGTATCTTAGAAAGACTCAGTATCAGTGGCACAGCTTGAACTGGCAAGTATCAGAAAGCTTGTGAGAAAACCAGCTGTTTTAAGGTTTCCCACATTAGGTCTTCTGACAGGGACATAAATTCTGATGCTTATCCAAGCTGAACTGCTGAGTCCCTCTGAAGTGTGCCGAGGCACTTAACATGGGGAGAGAGGGAGGCTGCCCTCAAGAGCAGGCTGTTTTTAAGCAGTACATACTGGGTAGGGGCAGAGCTGCACTCCCAAGAGCTGAGAAATCCCAGGTAAGCCTGACACAGCACTTTAAATTATTTCTTCAAGTACTTTATGGTATAGCCAACAGATGCCAGACAAAGAGAAGTTCCCCATATTACTGAAAGTGGAGTGTCATTTCTCCCATGTGCCCCAGAACCACCTCAAATTTTACTAGATGCTTGGTCAGATGCAATGTGATTAGACCCCACTTTGAAATCATGTCCTCCCTTGAAGTTTTCTCTCCAAAATCATAGAATCAACTGGGTTGGAAAAGACCTCAGAGATCATCAAGTCCAACCCTTGATCCAACACCGCTGTGGTTACTAGACCACGGCACTGAGTGCCACATCCAGTCTCATCTTAAAAACCTCCTGGGACAGTGAACCCACCACCTCCCTGGGCAGCCCATTCCAATGTCTGGTTACTTTCTCTGTAAAAAATTTCTTCCTAATATCCAAACTAAACCTCCCCTGGCAGAGTTTAAGACCATGACCTCTTGTCTTACTGATGGTTGCCTGGGAGAAGACACTGATGCCCACCTGGCTACATGGTGAATGAAACATTCGCTTTGGCTCTGGCTTATGGACTCACACAGAGCTAAATTCTAAGTCTGCAACCTTGCCCAAGGCCAAGAACAACAGCAGCCTTAGAAGAGTCTGTGGGAATGGCTGCAGTTTGGGGTCCCCTTGCTCCTACACGGAGATCGAGTGCAAGCAGTCCACATCAAACCCTTCTGTGAAGGGCTGCTTGGCCAGTGCCAGGAGATGCAGAAGCACTTTTCTGTGTATCAGTATCTGCTTAGGTTTTCAAAATGAAAACTGAAAAGTGCAAAGGAAAATACTTGAAAGACGATGCTTAGATGAGACTCAACCATGTGTTGCCCTTGCAGTGCAATTTTCACTTCCTTTCAAAGAAGTAATCTTCAAAACATTGCTGTGATCCTTTGCAAGCATACTTCCCCTGTCACTTTGCAAACCATCAAGAAAATAAATTGGATACAAACTCACTTTGAATGTTCAAGTATTTAAGCAAATTCCCTGAAACTGTGTTCCCTGTGTTTCCTTCTGTGATTATTCTACTGTAAAAACATTTATTGATCACAGGGTGAACAGGAACACATTTCCCATAACACATGCTACATTCTGAAGTTATAAGCACAAATGTTCACGGAAGAACTACACAGTAACTTTCTATTCCATAATAAAATCTTACAGAAGGAAAAAGTCAAGTTGATTGTAGCTAATTAAATAGGGAAAGAGATTAAAAACTTACTACAACTTAATTTTTGGAGATCAACAGATGGTCAAATCCAGTTAATCTCACCAGATTTCTTATATATTAAATATAACATCAGCTGATGCCCAGCATTTCAAATTACTCTGTAACTACACAGCACTGAATTGGAGAGACTAATGCTTGGCAGCCGAGTAGCTGGGGATTTTTTTGAGCAGAAAAGATTTGTTCAAAATACATGCCATGAAAAGTAAGCTAAATGACAAAAAGATATCCTGCTCAAGAGACGCGAAGCCACGTTACTCCACCCAGAGCTGCTACAGTACCCACACATGGGGAAAGATGTGACCTGACAATGGGAGAAAGCAACTCGAACCAGGCTAAAAATCCCCACCTGGGATGCAGGGTCCAAAATACAAGAAGCAGGCTGTAATGAGAGCTGTGCTGGCTGTGGCCAAGTAAAATCTCACCTGGGTACACCTATGTGACACTTTGGGCACAGACTTAAGAAAAAAAGTCATTCATGTACTCGTGCTACTCAGCCTCTGAGAAATGCTGCCCTGACCTGTTGTAGTGTGAAGTTTCTGCCTGAGTCTGCAGTGCCAGGGCAGTGTGTTTTCTGCCACAATTTCTCCCTCTTTACAGTCTCTGACTGGACTCACTTTTCATGCAGAATCACTCCCAGAGAATCAGGTTTTAGTCCTTGGATAGAGACTTCTGAGGGGGGAAATGCCCACTCAGAATTTTTTATTCAGATTTATCTGCTCTATAACCGATGTGCACAGAGTAAATAAACTTAATTTACATAAAAGAACATGATGATTTCTCCTCTAATGAAGGATTAACTATCAGTGCCGTGAAAGGCATCTGGCAGCAGTAATCCATGAGCCTTCCTTCTTAGGGGCCTGTACTACTTACAGAAATACCTTCTGTTCCAGCTGACAGTACACTGAAAGATCAACAAATGGATTAAGAGAGTCCCAAAGGCTCACTGACTTAGCCCTGTGCCCCAGTGACCAGGCTGTCCTTCTCTCCAGTAGTCAGTTTCTGCAGGAGTTACACTGTGTATACCTGCATTGCCATGTAAATTTTCCAATAATCAGGCACAGGAGAGAGGAGAAAAAACTGTTTTCCATAGTCACAGAGCTTTTCACTATTGATTTCCTCAGGAATCTCGGAGAAGTTGTGCCATTTTCCTGACCTTCAGATACTTTATTAGCAAAATAGGCAAAAATACTTGTGCCTTACTCTGCTTATTATTCTGACATGAAACACTGTTTAAATGCTGATAAAATAATTATAAATGAGACAACATCCCATGGAAGAGAAAATGAAAATGGCAGCAGGATCTGAGGGGACAGTGTAAGTTAATTCAAAACAATAGTGGAAATATAATGATACAATTAAAGTGGTAAACAAATTTAGAGGTAATGAATCAATTTATTAAACTAAATGTCACTATGCATTCTTACCATGTAGGCATAATTCTCAGAGGAATGCCTCAAATAACTCTGAAGAATTCAAACATAACTATCAGGGCTTAAGGCAACAATACCAAGATTGCAATTTGAAAAACTAATAGCAAAGTCTACCATTTAGGACTGCTAATAAGATTTCTGCAGTTTAATAGCTTTTGCCCCTAAAATAGATTTCCCTTATCCATGTAACTAAGCTTACAGATCTCTGCTCTTGACCTTTTAGGGCAACTTCCATGACTGTACTAAAATACACACCACGCTCCTGGGTCTGGGAGACAGATTTGTTGCCACAGAGGCTGGGTCACTGACAGGTTAATTCTTTCAGTAACTTCTTCTCAGCAAGACTCAGGGATCATGTCTAACAGCTCTGCTCCAGTATGCAGTGATAAAATGAAGGTGTTTGTTTACACGTGAATGGGTGGATAGGAATGGAATCCTGTTTCTGGGGGGAAATCCTAACACGTCCACCTAGACATCAAAACTTGAGGCTTCCAAAGCAAAGATTCCCATTAATAAGAAAAAGCCTCCTTCCAAACGGTGCTCTTGAAGCATAAGTCCTCATTAAAAAATTAAACTCTTAGCTAAAATGGGGACTCGTGTCTCCACGTTTAGGAAAAAGATTTTTAGCTATGACATAAAACAATTATTTATTTGAATCTGAATAATCTGATGGAGAAGGTGCATTCTCAAGGGCTTTTTTCCCCACCCCTTTGATGGTGCAGCTACAAGGCATCTTGACACACAGCTCTGAAGAATGGTGAGCTTGGGGCTCTCCCTTGGAACTACCAAGTCCCTACTCCAGCACAGTTTGGCGGTCTCAGCTTTCAGGTAGCTATAGCACACAGCTCTGTCCTTGTCTGCAATCCTCTGCTGCAAGCAAAGGGCTGACTCAGTTTACAGCAACGAGTCCTAAGACTCTGCCAAGGAGTGCCAGAAGATTAGAAAATAAAAGGACAGGTGCTCAACTCGTTTTGATTCAGCATTTACATACAGGTGGTAAGAGCTGCAGATAAATTATTCATGAAATACTAACTTGCTACAGTTCATTTTACAAACAGTTTAAAAAAAGACACAAATTAACACTTACTTCAATAAGAAGCTAAGACAACAGCTAGGGCTCATCAAACAAAGTTAATCTTGTGGCAGATAAACATAATCAAACCCTTATCTCACCTTTCATTTAACTCCTTATTTTCTCCCTACTTTTTCTGTTTCCTTCAGTGTCCCAAGCCATATAGCCCTGATCCTTCATTCCTGTTTTTCTTTTATTCATCATCCTGCCTTGTTTTACTTTTCAGGAGTAGGTCCACACACCACATACACCCACAGTGATGACCTGTGAAATCCACTGGTGGACTTCCTGAAATCTGTCTGGGAAAACAAACAGCTAATCTGAACGCTGTTTTCTCATAAATGCCTCTATTTGTGTATCCACTCAAGATTGCCAGGACTGGGACCCATCCATGCCAGCCCAAAAATGACCACAAGCCATTACCTTCTTTACGTGAGTCATTACAATTCAGTCACTGCTGCTTCCTTGGGAATATCCTTGGACAACATGTTTGCTCAAGCAAGAAGAAAGTATTTCCCACTCTTGTGAAGGTGGAACACACAAAAATGAAGAGGAAGGAAAAGTTACATCCACATGACACAGATGAGTGACAAACCAAGATTTCAGGAGTTGTCTGAGAGAGATGAAGGAACAAACCTTCAGGCAAGAGGAAAAGTGGTGCCAGCAGGGACAGTCTCAGACAGCAAAGAACAGCTCTCACCTCTGCCAGAGGCAGAGAAGGTTCACCCTGAGCGACCTGCCCACCTGGCATCCCAGACTCTGGTATGCAGACAGTTTGTACATGAAGGACAGACCAAAAAAACCCAATACATTTAAGAATGCTACTGATTTCCGATGATTTGCAATCTTGTATGTTTTATCGCTAAGTAAGCACAATTGTGTGCCTAGAAACTCCATACAAGGTATAGCCACCTTTTTTTTTTTTTTTCCAAATGTGATTAATTCTCCTGATCTCAGAGATCTGAGGAATAAACTGCAAGGGAAAAAAACCTGTGCAGGGAGGCCACAAAAGACTGCGTTTGTGCTAAGACAGGACCTCAGGAGTGATCTCTGGGGATGGGATAATGGGGGTACAAGTTTCAGCTCCACAGAGCAGTTACTGGACAAGGACACACACTCTGGAAAAGCCAAAGGAGAGGAAGGTGACAGCAGTACTTTGATGCTTTCTGTCTAGGCTCCAGACACCTAAAGCACCAGAGATTCTCAATCCAGCAAACCTGTCCTTCAGGATGACTCTGGATCAACCCTCCAGATACATATATGAGCTCATATGAACAGTCAGCTAACAATAAACTGGCTTTGCCTCATTACTTTATTATGGTACACCATAAACCCAACCATTTGCAATAGTATCTTCATTTAACTTTGCTTAATCCCAGGGTCCCACTGCTTTCTTACCCCATCACCTCTCCTAACCCATCTTGTCAGGGCCCCAAGTACCAAAAGGCCAGGCTTGTATGTATACTGCATGAAATATTCCACCTCACTGTCTGCTGGCGTGGGACAGCTGCGACACTGCCATATCTGACCAATGTGCACATCTATTTTCTTTTGCTAAGCTTGAAAATAAGGCTTTAAGCCTGTGGAAGCAGCTACACACTGCCTCAGTAAAAACCTATGAACAAGAGTTTGTTTTTGTTTTCTCTGGGACAGTACTAAACAAAACTGAACCTCCCCCACAGAACATCTACTCTCAGAGGTGGCAACAGAACCACTTGAGTCTTTATTAGTATTTGAGCATACAACTGGGGAAAACCCACAGCCAGGCACCAAGCGTGTTGCGTCAGAGGCTGGTGACTCTGACTTCCCTCAGAGATTGCCGTAAGAAGGTGCCAGCCTCACACCTTCAAGGAGATGGTAGTTCTCAGCTGACTTTCCTGCAGGTGGTCTCTTTAAAGGCACTGAAAAGGAAGTTACTATACACCATTTTTGCAGAGGACTTCACTTCAGAGCCATCCTAGAACAGGCTGTGCTCACCCACCTCAGTTAATGTATTCTTTTGGTAATTAGTACTGTTTTGTGCCAAGAGAGCCCTTTTACTGCTGACCTCACCACTGTAGAGGCCAGAGATATGTGTCACCTGTGCTAGTTCGGCAATGGAACAGACTCCCTGTCGCTTGCCAGGGTCCCTAATCAAACTTTCTCTCTCCAAAAGATGGGCTGCTCCGACCACTTCCCATCACCATCACAACATGGCTTACCACAAGCTCAGACCACCACCAGAAGCTTTGCATACCCTGCAAACCAGCTCACCTTGGCCTTTGCTCTTGTCCAATCTAGCTGTGTACTTCTCACATAGACTGTGGTTATTTTACAAGTAACAGGGAAATGCTGCCCAAAATACACTACCACTGTATGCTGCCTGCAGCTCAGGTCATAAGCTCCACAGCTTTTTGCTCCCATATCCATAGAATTCACCTACAGCGTCTTACAAAGCCCTTTTGCAGCTGGCCTCTCTGTCTCCCGTCCCTGCAAGGGACAAAGGAGGCTTATCATCAAAAGAAGACAGACATGGATATCAGCAGCCTACCAAATCTGCTTGAAGCCATGCAAACAACAGCTCTGACCTTGGAAGCAGTCAAAACGAAATTACATCTTATCTCACTCCCAGCATAGGTATCTGATTAGCTGGAAGGACACTTAACAGAGAGAAAGAAGCACCTTCACTGCACACAGGAAAATCTTGCCTGCATACAAAAAAACCAATCCAATAGTAAATTCACAAGAATAAATTTGTAACAGTTAATTCATGAAAGAAGGTGGTTCGGTCCTCAAAATCAGGTGTCTGGATGCCATCCCATCACTAGGGTCACTTGCCATTCCAGCCTTAGAATTCAGTATCCTTATGTATAAAGTAATTTTAAGGGTACTGTTAGCCTTGAAAACAGTTATTCTTGGATAAGAATTAGGAAAGATGGAACGGATGAAGGTATTTCTCAAGGGTTAAAGAAGGTTTCTGATGAGTGCATGGAGATGTGGGAATCATAGTGGAAGCTAAAGGGGGTAGACACTGATTCCAGTGCTGGACTAGTAATATGCAATTCCATTACAGAAGAGTTAGGCCGAGAGACTACACTTGGGATAAACTGCTAATCCTATCCTACAGACAGGGTTAGAAAAGAAATTGGAAGGTTTGTGTCATTTGCATCACAAACTATATTGGTCATACATTCTCTGCATTAAGAGGGTGAGGTGAAGCAGCAGTTCAGCTGAGTAAAATGAGGAACTTCATTCTGGGGTTAAATTGTAGGTCTGGGAAGTGAACTGTAGTTATCATCTAAAAACATCTTTGCTGGGTATTTTGTTTGTGTGTGCATTTGGGGTTTTTTTAAAGGAATGAAACACTATCCATAGAAGTCATCCCAATGCCTGCAGAAGCAGGTATAAGCTAAGAATCCTATAGTAAAAAAAAGAGCAAGTTGAAAGACACTAGGGGATTTGCAGCAGCCATCCATTTAAATAAGCAAATACACTGAGGACAAACCACAATGAAGTCATTCCCAGGCTGCATTCAGGGAAGGGAGGAAGAACCTCGAAGTTCTGAAAGAAAACCTTGCATTTTCTCACCTGGGCAAGTATAGAGATGCTTTATTTAAAAAATAAGTAAACAAATTAGCCAACCATGTTTCCTATACCCCAGCCCACTTCCTCTGTCTTTAGTTCCTGAGATGTTAATTTAAGGGTAAAGGAGCTACTGATCCTGACCATGGACTCCATAAACCAAATAACATTCAGAAAGACATTTCTGGCAGAGACACCAAAGAAATTGCCAAGTCTCACAGCCAGGTTTTGGGAACAAATAATTTACTTGCAAAGGTCAGGATCTGGAAGCTACACTGCACACACAAGTTATGAAAGACTCATCAAAACACAGAAAACTAGATTAATAAAATTTCAGATGACAATCGATCTGGAAACAGTAATTAATAAATAACAAGTATATCACCGTCCTGTACACCAGGTGGTGACATTTGGGTACGTCTACCGAAGACATATGCTGTCCTTTCTGAACCCTGGATGTACACCCTGCTGTGTGCAGGACTGTTTTCCCCAGAGGCACAACCAGAAGTTCAGTGCACTGGGAAAACAAGGCGGCTACAGAGATCTGCAACACAGGCTGATGGTGAGACCTTCATCTACTGTTGCACACGATTTCAATTTCAGTACTTTTTCTATCATGTCATCTGAAAGCGGTCAAAGATAATAATCATAGAGATACTTAATGAAAAGGTCTCTGAATATTTCAGGGTTTGTGATGACTTAAGACTATAAGGAGCTACTTCAACTCCTGATCAAAGTAAGCTCCATGACTGGTCTGTGAGGTTAAGAGACTTAGAAACAAGCAGAATTTAGCCTTGTCAAGCAAGCACAGACTTTTCACTGGCCTACCACAACAACAGAAATGTACTGACACACCAGTTTTCAAGGCACATATGATGGTTATTGATATGAAAAAAGCTGCCTTCTGAATGAATTGCTCTGTAGTCACAGAGCTATTCTCAGCCTAAACCCTCTGCTAAAAATACTGCAAACACACCATACACAAGCAGTCTGTACTTGGAAGTGAAAAATCAAGTATTTTATTCATAAAAATAGAAACACAACATCTCAAACTACAACAGAAACCCCAAGTAAACCCAAAACATAACTTCTCCATCAGAGAAATGAATGCAATTACAGAATCATAAAAATAATTGCAAATCACCCAAAGAACCAACTCAGCAGTTCTGCCTCCCTGAGCCTGCACAACAGTTAACACTGGAGGCATTTCAAGCTCAGTTGCTCAGTGGGAACCTCCATTCCATTTCTAGCTCCAGGATCCAGTTTCAACAGGAAAGTTGGCGCTACTGAATCAACAGTGGCAGTGCCCTCTGTGCCTCCCGTCTCCTCCCTGGCTGGTGGGGTGCACCAGCCACACAACAGGAGGGAACAACACTTATCAGGAGCAGCATTAACTCCTGGGAGAACAAAAGCCTCAGGTATGTGCCACAAGAAGATAAGCATCTGGCTCCTTATGCACCGGGAATAAATGGCATTTAGACCCCATTGCTTCCTGAAGGACAGACTTGAGGACTCCAGCAGGCTGTACCTGCCGAGCAGCTGTGGACTGAGACTTGCTCCTTTGCCCTTAACCAAACCTAGGGCCTTGCACTCCCCCTGAAAACACAACCTTGAGTGAAACACAGCAGTGGGAGGGCACAGGAGGCACCCGAGGTTTTCAGAGTCACAGAACACGTGGGAGATGTAGCAGCACCATCCATAGACTCTAATGCAACGAAAGGGCAGGTCCCAAGTAATGCTGGCAAGTGAAGTCTGTGAACAGGAAGCTGGGCACAAGGAACCTCTCTGGGCTGAGAACCACCGAGCTGTGGGAAATGCCACATGCTGGGGTTATTTCAAGGGGAAAAAAAAAAGGAGAAAGAAAGGGAGAGACACACACCCCCAAACCTACCCACAACCCCAAGAACCACAGACTGCAGTGATGCTGCACTGCAGTGGGAGGAACTGGAGATGGAAATCCCAAAAGCCTTATACAGAAACAATACCGATCACCACTGGGGCACAGACCTCACCACTGCAAGATGGTCAGTGGCTGCAATGACCCTGTGACCCATTTCCCTCACAGCTCTGCCCACAAAGGCTGCCCAGGGTACTCCCTTCAATTAAAGACTTGCCGACAGAGTTTGCACAGTTGCTCAAAAAGGTGCTAGGGATTAATCTGTTCCTGAACAAATTCCGCCTCTGTAACAAGCTCCCGTGCTAGACTGCACCAGCTGATCGAAGTGAGAGGCAAGACAAACAGATTTCAGGACATTCATTAACAGCAATAAGCATAAATTCATTATGTGTTTTACCAAATCTGGGAAGGTAACAGTATTTTCCCTCATGTAAACCAGTCTATAGCAAATTAAGTCCCTAATTTCACTACAGGGATTTGTATTAGCTTCCAGCAGCCTTGACTTTAAGCTGTTTATTTCACCTCAGACATCACTGTTTCATTGATTACAACATATAAATAGAAACAAGTGTTTCTGGATCAGGACTTTTTCTCTGTATCACAGAGGATGACCGATTTATCATGGCACTAGACAACAAGCAACCAGCCAACAAGCAACCAGCCAATTCTAACCCCAACATAAGGTTCCAGTGTGGAGTATTTCCACTGAGAACAAAAGGACTAAACTGGTCCAAACTTATTAGCAGCAGGCTTTTGCAAACTGATTTTTAACTTAGGATAAAAATGTGTGTCTCTCTCCTGTTTCTTTCTCAAACACCTACTGTTACCAATGGTAATCATGTAATGAAGAACACACAACTGAATATTACTCCAAAAATCTTTCATTTTCAATTTTATGGAAAACACCAGAGTGTTTTTCATTTGGTCTTCAAAAAATATGAATGGATTTTGTTTTTTTCATCATCTGTAAAGGAGAATTTTACTACCTAACAATGCCTTCAAACAAATTGTATCAGGTAAACTATTCAGGTAAAAAAAGCAACAGCCCAGTGAACACTGTGACACAGTTATGATAGTACATGCTCATATCAACCGTGCGTAGTGGAATTTCTCCCACGTCTTAAATATTAATTAAAATATTTTCTTAAATAACCAGTTGAGTATCTATCCTGAAGCATATTCCAATATTTCTCAATTTAAACCTGAAATCTGTAATCCTTTAAAAAGGATTCCTTTCAGGATACTCAGTTGTCCAGGGTTAGGCATTTTCATTGCCTTTCTCTCTGGACTAATCCTAGCTAGCCAAACTGCATACATTACCCACAGACACTTACTTAATCCACTATTTTTACAACAGGGATCAGATCCCACATAATGTTGTCACACTACTTATTTTTTCCTATGAAAGGAGAAAGGATGATGTGAGGCATCAATATTGAGCCTCATTGTCAGAGGTACCAAATGCCAGCTGGCAATTAAACTTCCTTCACAGTTTGGTATTTGCTTTCAATCCACCTCTCATTATAACATATGGAGCTGTTATGCCCTGCTAAAGGCTATTCAGAGTAGAAAACCTTTCTAATGATAGATGATTACATTTCTATTAGATTTGCTGCACACCATCTCTCTACTGGAAATCTGAAACTCAGTGTTGTGCAGTGCTATAACCTCTATTCTGCTGACAGGCAAGGGTAAACCTAAATGAAAAAGATTATTTAATTATTAATTTATTTAAATTACAAGTAACTTCCTGCTTTCTTTGCCAGTGCCTTAAGGAACACAGCAGTAACAGAGAGGCTTTGCAGAACTCCGGAGGGTCTTACAAAAATATAATACAACAGTCCCTGCAGAAATCCGAAGTATTGTCAATAACATTATTACTGAGCATTAATAAACGAATTCCTAGCTTGCGATACAGGGATGATGGTACTGCTGACAATGTTTCATTATAAAAATTCCTAGAGGGCAGCAGGGATCCAGGTATGAAGACAGCACTAACATCGAAAGCTCTGAAGGGAAGAAATCAGAGTTCTGGCTATCATTTATTAAAAAGGAGCTTGCCTCTTACACTCCTTCAGAGCTCACTCTTTCAGATACAGTTCCAGTTCTTCAGTCCATGTAAAGCACTTGTTAAAATACACCAAGATGGCATTTCAAGTACAGTTGTCTTCCAGGCTTCCAGGCTTTACAGTAATAGACATTTTACCTTATTTTTGAGGCACGGAATTGTCACAGTAAGTTCTGGTAGAAAGAGCACAATTAAAAAGGTTTTAAACCATGCTGTCAGGGCTCCCTACACATTGATGTGACAGGTATGTTATTATTGCACAGTGACTGCAATATCTATTGAGGACGGTACTTCCAATTCAACATATGTATCTCCAATTCAGTTTGGTAACATATAACTTTGAGCATACACTGGTATAGTTAAGAAAATGAGATAGAGTTAATTACAAATTTATTTTACTCTGACATATTTGAAAAAAAAAGATATCGCTGGTGAATTGTGAGATCAAAGAGTAGAGATTGTGAGCCTGAGGCTGGAAATGTAATAATGTACATCGTCTCCTAGTCCAAACTTGCAAGGGGTCTGTGCAAACTAAGCTGGAATGGACAGGCTACAGAGGCATGTGGTGACTTCTCTGGTTTCAAGTCACCCAATGGCCACAGCAGCAAAGCCACTGATAACCAGCGCAGGACAGGGCATGGGCCCTCGTGCACCACCTCTTCTTCTGGCACTATTCACAGAGGCTGCACACAATGGATTTTACCTGCAAAGCTAAAATGAATGGCAGGGAGAGGAAGGAGAAGGGTGTTTTCCTAGTTTTCTGAATTCAAGATATTGCAGACAACCATTAACTGGCAACTGCTATTTCTACCGGGTGCTTTAAAGTATTTGGATAAATATGTGCAGCCATAAAGATTGCAGATGGGTCCCCTAAAGACAGTACAGAGCTGTGGGGGAGCAGCAGGCTGTGGCTCAGTGCAGGTACCATGCAGGTACCATGCAGGAACCTGTCTCAGGGCTAAGCAAACACTTTGCTTGTTACCTGCTCTGGTGGGAGATCATCTGCTCTGAACAGGTTCCCAGAAAGCTGCCCGTGCACCCTGCCCCATGGGCACCAGGGGCCCTCCACGCACAGCCCACTGTGGCACATTTCTGACCTGGTCCTGTTTCAGCTCTGGGCTTCAATGACCACAGTTACGACTGATTACTGAAAAAAAGCCTCCAAAACCTACTGACTACAGCACAGAAAGCAAAGGCCTAGAAATACGTGCATGTGCAGGGTGATGTTTGCTCTTGTTCGTGACAACGAAGCTTAACAGGAGATGGTGCTCTTGGGTCCTCAGCCCAAAACTAGACCAGGCACACAAAAGGAGCACTAGAGTCCATTAGTCAGCTGCAGATGACATTTCTAATTTGACAAGGATTTTAGTCAGAATGTAACCCTGCACTGCATGCAGCCCTTGGACTCCAAATGCAATGAAGTACCAGTGGGATTTATGGTCCTGAACTCCATTTTGTGCAAGAATCTGACAAAACTCTCATTTTCCCTCTTCTCTGTTCATTTAACCTCTTATTACAAATTCACAAAAGGGCCTCAATAAAATTAGACTATTACAATTCCAAGAAATTTTGATTTAGGACAACACGAATGAAAAATGGAAACGTAAAATATTCATAAAACAAATTACATTTTACCATTTTCCATGTTAATGTGGCAAGAAGAGAATGAAAACACAGTTTACACTGAAATTCCTTCTCCCAGAGGGCAGAAATTAGAGATCAATCATACATGACAGCATTAAAAAAAAAACCAAAAAAAGCCAGTCAGGAATTTAACCATGCTGGAGCTTGCATTTGCAGCTCAAGCCTCATTTCTCTCAGAATACGCCTTCTCATGTAGGTGCAGTGGAAAAACATGCAAACCAGTCTCTCTCTTGGCTTCCTCATCCCCATTTCTGGTTCCATCATTTCCCCAGACTCAGGTGGCTCTTTCTTAAACTTGGTGTACTTGCATCATTGAAACTTTTTAAGTTCTTGTTACGGTTAAAATCTGCCTACTCATGGAAAACATGCAGACTTGCACGCTCTCCCAGGCTGCAGTAAAAGTAACCTATGGTATTATTCTAACACAGCCAGGTAAGTCAGCTTACAGAAGGCAGTTCTGAACGTGACATGCCTATGTACTGCTGATGTGATGGGTGTGGAGATGCCTGGCTACAGACAGTTGGCCCCAAGGGTTTGATTCCAGTTATGCTCATGGCTTAGCATAAGGCCTAACCACGTTGGCTCTTAAACTGATTGTTCTGTACAGCATTTAACCCTTACAGTACACATTAAATACCTAGATTATATTAGGAAGCAACTCTTAAAGCATATAGCTGCTATGACAACAGCTTTTGTAAGAAGCAGATATTCTCATCTCTCCATAAAGCCAGCAGCTCTAATGGCACCTTGTGCTCCTGGTGATACCCCAAGGAAATTCATCTAGTCAGAAGCAAAGCAGGCAGACTGCTGCCTGCCATCAGCAATGCTGTTTTCTGCAGCTTGATGGGCTTTCACTGGAGGCATTTTTCCTAAATCAAGAACCCTAAAACACCTTAAATAGCCCAGGCTGCCTCGCACAGGGTTTACTTCTTAAGGGCTGAACAACAGCAGCTCTACTCTATTCTCAGCACCTGCAAAAGGCAATAGTAACCACCACAATTAGTACAGCGAAAGGCATGGATGGAGAGGTGCTGAACAACTGGATACTATAGACAAGGATTTATTAACAAACACGGGCCTTCCAGGTTGGTGAGCACCACTGGCATATTTTGATAAGAGAGCAGAAAGGCAGCCACTTCTTTTCATAATTCCTTGCAGGGGAGCCAACCTCATGCTGGCACAGCCATAGCAACCCAGACAACAACAGAGCATCAAGGCAGATGAAATCACAGAGACAGAAATGCAGTAACTACCCGAGTGAAGCTTTCTCATTAGTGATTGCCCTGGACCAGAACACAGCACCTGAGCCCCTTCCCCTAGAAATACTCTGGTAGAGCTGAGATCTGAATCAGGACTTTGTGCCTTGAGTACATGCTGTTTTTCATTGAACACCCAGTATAGGCTGTGTGTTGTGATCAGCACAGAGGAGAAGAGAATGTGGGACTTGACTCTCAGCTCTGCATAGCTCTGGCCCACAGCTATGCCTTTTTGTAATGCACATGGGGATCTCCCCTTTACAAGAGGCCTTTATAACTGAAAGGATCATAAAAGCCAGTTAAGAGAAGGTGAAGACCCTAGCTGCTAGCAGGTGCCAAATTGCTAATGGCCCCACAAAGAGGAAATCATAGTCAGGGCTTAACCAACAAACTGCCTCAAGCAGATGCCTTCAGGCCTGGCTCTCTTGGAGCCAATGGAAAGGGATGCACCAGAAGCAGCCACGGCCCTGTCTGAATGGCAGAAGCCTTTGCCTGGCAGCAGCACTGTCCAGCCAGCCTTGCACCCACCTAGGTAGCTGTTCGTTCCCTCTAGAGCTGCAAAGATTAAAAGAATACATCACATCTGTACATCACATCTGCCACTTCACTTTCAAACTGTTATCACCTGCTATTTCAGAAAAACAGTCAAGAAACAAACCTCTGCTTAACTGAAAAAAAAAAAAAAAAAAAAGGCACCAAAAACCAGAAAGAAAACAAATGGCTCCATCCCAGGCAAAGCCCTCTGCTCTACTGATTACACTCAGCATGACCGTGCCTTTTCCGCCATCCTCTCTCCAGCCTGGTATCAACAGCCTGCCCCAGGCTCTGTGAATTAACCCTCCACAGGAATGATGTGACCTGTGACGCATAAGAGTATAATGTTTTTATTTTTTGAAATGTGTTTGCTGTCCAGCCAGCAAAAATCAACAGGCACGGGGACGTGAGTGAATGAGGGAGCGAGGCAGGAGGGTAAACACACTCACTGAGATTCCTGCAACACCCTGCCTAGAAAAGCAACATAAGGGGAGACTTTAAGAGAGGACATGCTCTCTTGTCCCTCAGGCTCTGTGTCCCTCACACATACACGTTACATGGCAAGGAGAGGAAAGGTGAAGGAAAACATGGTTCAGACAGCTACAGAAATCAGGTCGGCTTCTAACTGAACCTGCTCTTAGCTGGCTGACGGTGGGAAAGTCAGTGTTCCCTTAGCTCACCCCACAGCTCGGAATTCAGTGTGCTCTGTGTCACTGGGCACTCTGAGGGACCTCTGCCTTTGTCGCTGTTGTTTATGAAAATCTCTCTCAACAATACCTTTGATCACCCCCATAAATCTTTTTTCTGTATATCCATCACAGGCTGTGGCCCAAAGGCAACACACATTTTCATATCATCAGTTTTTTTTCTGTCATGTCTATAACTCAATTAAGAAAGGAAAATATGAATATGTGAGAATATTTTTCAGTAGTTTACTGGAGACTGGGAAAGCAGTTATTTTCTTTAGCTGCTGCTGTTATAAATCAAAATGTGCAGATATGAAAATATTAAGATATTTATAGGTATGTGAATAAGCAAGTTTGTGGAGTGCTGGCCAAAGACAGCCAAACAGTCACTTCCCTGATGGAAAACGACAAACTTTTTGGCTTCCTTGGTATAACAAAACTGCAAATGCCCATTTTAGAGCAATAAAAACATATAGTAATGCAATATGAAAGTATTTTCTTTAATTTAGTCCTATATTTTAATAGTAATCTTGATAATTTTAGAAAGTAAGGTTTTTTCAAAAGCTCCTCATTATTTGTTGAAAAATCTACTCTATATTTTTTTTACCTGACCCATTTGGTGAATTCAAATGAACTTCATGTACAGCTTCAGTCAACCAAGAATATCAAGCAAGTCTTCCAGTCCTCTTTTACTGGAGCACCCCAGGGTTGGTTAACACAAAATACTTTTTCTAGTCTTGGAAATTTGGTTTTGAATAAATAAAACACTGCTTGCAGAGACTGTAAGGTCAGGGCAATGCACAGGTCTCTTCATGGCTGCAGGCAGCACCCATGGCCTGAGCACAGCTCCCAAAGGCGCCAAGCACCGCCACCAGCCACCATCTCTTCCATTCCTCAGTTCCTCTCTACTCTCCTCCACGTTCACCTGTCTAGAGTAAAATGAGTGTAAACACTTGAACATTCATTATCACACTGATACCCCATCCGTGGGCACACTGACTGCTGCCAAGTCGTTTTGATACCATGGCAACGCACTACCTGGGATCTGGCTGCCAACCCCGGTGTTTTGCTTGTTTTACGAGCAAGGTGACATTTTGTAATTCTAGTAACAAACCATTAAGATGGGCAATTAAATACACGATAAGGGGAATTTAATATGAGGCACAAAGAGCAGCAGCAATTTCTCTGGTCTGTCACTGTACAGAACCAGACAGATGTGTCTGTGTTGTCTGGTTTAACAGAAGAATCCCAGTAGCAAGAAAGGCATGTGACTCCCTGGGCCAGCAGGTCCAGTCTGGGCTGAAGGTCATGAAATGGAGCCCAGTTTCTTGATCTGTGTCAAGCAGCTGCCTGTCAGTATGAAAGCCGATCTGAATTCTCAGTGTTTCCAAACCATGATTTAAAATCTTTTTGTTCATAAATGCAAACAAATGTTTCTGCCCTTCCAGCTTTGCTCGATAGCCAAGTTGAAAAGAAATGCATAATCACTGAAGTAGAAGTAACAGCAAAGCACTGTTTTGTACCCCAAACTGGCGTCTTCTGGTTGGAAGTCTTATACTAGGATAGTTCTGATTTAGCATCTCTCCCCCAGCTGATACCCAGTCGCACTCATCTTTCAACCATGCAGTTTCACTGCTACATTGAGGAAAAACATTTAGAAAACAAGCAATGTATGTTCTGAGAGGTGACCCACACTGTAACGCATTCACTCCCTTGCATGCTGCCAGTCAGCACTGTCAGTCCTTCACTTGTCTTCTGCCACAGATCAACGTTCCTGTGCAAAGACCTCTCCTTTTCTTGGAGTGCTCAGTGGAGCAGCCCCAGATGTTTTGATCCCAATCTCGGGCACTTCCTGCCTTGTCCTGAGTCACTTCATCTGTAACACAGTATTGCTGGTTTCCTTACACTGGAGGAAGTACATAGCACATCTGATCCATGTACTGAGTTAAATCTTCCTTAAAAAGTTATATGGAAAAGGCAGAAAAATTACAATCCGTCAACTTAGCGAACAGCAACATCATTCTCTTCCCCTCCCCTCTCCTTTGGCATCTCTTGCTAGCTGAGCTCCAGGGGCCAGCATTACCACGCTGTGCATTTGAGGGGAATTTCTTGGAGGCCACCTTCAGCCACAAGAACCAAAACTGCAGCACCTGGGCCCTCAATTCTGGCCTTCAGATCTGACCAGGCAATCCAGAGCATAGCCACTTACCCTCTGCTCTCCCCCATCATCCGTATTTGCCTGACCACGGCACCTCCGGGCTGTAACAGCTTATCCTGGTCTCATTTCTCCTCTCCCTCTCTTCCACTCGTTCCCCCATAGGAACCTAGTCCTCTTTTTCTCAGGAATGCTTCCATCACTCTCCACCACAGGGAGACTATGTCCTAGTCCACAGATGGTACTTAACATATTGGAAAATATTTATTTCCAACTCATTTACACTTTGTTACTCTCGCACTCTTGCATCTCCTGCATTTTCCCGTAGTTCTTCATCTGGGAATGGAAAGCTAAGACTATAAAACAAGCTTCCACAAGGGAGGCGTTCTATGAATTGCTCTTTTAACAAGCAGGGAAAGGATTTAAAAGCCAAAGAGAAACACAACAGTGATGACAGCCCTGACTGAAACCTGCCTGATTATTCCTGCCTGTATTTCAACATCCCCTCAGCCACAGCACATAATATAACCATTCTCTTCTGAGCAGACTCAGTCAACATTAATTAAAGGCATAGGCATTTTAACACAGCCACCAGCCTTCTTTCTCCATCTTCACAACAAAGGGATCACTTTCTTGCTCCTGCTCTTCCAAAATAATCTCCATCCCTCGGTAAATTTACATTTCAGGGGAAAGTGCAGAAGGTCTCCCAAGAACCTCATTAAAATGCTCCTTTCACTGACACAAGGCAGATTTTTTATTTGCCGAAAACCAAATGGAGCCCCATGCCAGGGGCAGATGTACACCCCAGTAAGGAGAGAGGTGACAGCCTGTACTGGCAGGCAGGTTTTGCCTTCTGCAATTTGCTTTTGCAAAAGGTTAATCCCTGACGCGCTTCAAGGAGGCAAATGCCAACCTGCTGTACATGGGGCTGCATACAATGGAAAGATTTTATGGCCAAGGACAAAAAGGTCAGGGACGCTCATCACGTTCACATTTCTCCTGGAAAGACGTGCTGAACAGCAAGTTCCTGAATATGAGCCTCTGTTCACAGTGAAACAAACACGAACTAAGGATAAAAACCTTCAGGTGGCTTTCAAGAGGCAGGAAAGGTACAGTGTGCAGGTGCTGTAACGGACCTCATTTGTCGCAGGCATCCCGAATGTTCCCCATATTGTGCTAGCAAGCTATGACAAAAATTACCAATTACTGTTAGATTTGGTAGACACGTGGTTTATACGATACTAAGGCTTGAAAGGCCTAATAAATAGAAATATAAATGCATTTTTGTGAACACTACAACAAAGCATGGCATTTCTTGCCTCCAACACCATGTGCATTTAAGTTGAGCCTCACAATAGTTAGAAAATATTTTAGACCCTATCCTCGGGAGCTAAGCCTTGCAACTGAACTACACCACACCATACAACAAAGAGCAGAAACCTGTGTGAACAAGACAGGCATTCAGGTTAGCTGTGCTTGAGTGACTTCTATATACTTTGGGATCCTGCTTTCCTGGCCTCAGCTGATCCAGATCCCATTTTAGAGAGTTCACACTGTGTAACAAACCTCAATGCGGGTGCACCAAGAGTGCTAAGGAGAGGGCAGGTGTGAGATGCTACCACCTTTTCCCTGCATGCACTGATACCAGCCCAGCCCCTGAATAGGAGACAACTCAAGCATGAGATAGCAAAGGAGTTACCCAGGCAAGTCCCAGTAGACTACTGTGCCAAGGGAGCTGACCCATGAATGAAAGTGCTTTCCTCGGCATCTAGGTTAGAAGCAAAGTCCTTTATGAACACAGTTGGCTGAATAAACTGAAGGAGTCAGTTCCAACTCGGTGGTAGCAAAGAGCATGAAAAAACATTTACGTGCAGTGTAATACCAAAGCCAGCAGAAGGAAGACTGAAAATTGAGAGGGGAAAAAAAAAAAAAAGGAATTTAATTATCAGAGCATGGAGTATTTTCTATCCAGATCTAAAATGTTACTACCAAACATCGAATGAGTACTACCTCTAATTCCATCCTGCCAGCAGCTTGTAAATTTTGCTGAGATGATACAAAATACCACATCTGCAATCTCTGCAAATTATTAGCCTGTCACATTTAGTTCTTGTCCAGCCTCTGGAGCTCTGCTTTTGGGCAACTCTTGCATCAGGGGCAACTGACCTCCGGTACATCCAGGTATGGAAGTGATGCAGCTGCAGCCATTCCTTCCAGGTTATTCTCTCCTCCTTCCTCTCTAACAGCTCCCATCTCACCAGCTACTCTATTCACATAAAAAGGTTGACAGCTAAAGAATAGCACTGGAAGGAAAAGGTGCCACAAATAAACCTTCCAATACTTCACAGGTCATCTGAAAATTGCCTCTGAGAGACAATCACAATAAATCAAAATTTCTTTCTTGAGTTTCACTACCAGCTTTTTCCTCAGAGCTGTGTAACAGAAATCCCTGGAATATTAACATACTTGAGGATGTTATTTCCCCTGTCTATTTAGAAGAAAAACACTTTACCCTGTAATTCTTTTCACTTCATTCAATTCTAAATCTGAGCATCTCTACTTCTGCTGCATTAAAATCCCTCTCACAGCAGGCTTATGTTAAAAAACTAGTGATTCTTATGAAGTCTCTGACACAAGAAGATGGTATTATATAAGAAGTATAAGAGTAACATTAATTTTGCTGTTTGCTGGCAACTTTCCAAACTACCACAATTCTATGCCACTGTGATCTCTAACAGCTACAGCTTTTCTGCAGCCCAGATTTAACACATTCTTGATTTGTTCTAATTCTGATCTTACTGTGGGAAGTCCAGAGGTTTTTTCCTTAGCATTCATTTCTGATGAGAAAAAAACCAAAACTGAACACATCCATAAATAACCCTCCCTTGCTGTAGGACTTACTGAAATGTTTCTCTCAAAGAAAGAAAAATAATTTCTATTTCTACTACCTAAAAAATGTGAAATCCCTAAGCAAGACTTCTCTTCTGTCAGGAGTGCTGGGAATTATTCATAGCACATGATGACAGATATGCAGGCTTTTCCAGTACAGACACAGTGGAAATCTCTCATCAGAAATCATTGCTCTGCCCTTCAGCTGGAGGTGCATTATAGCCACAGGTCCTATATGCTCATTCCAAGGAACTGACTGAAGTTAAAATTTTCACATTACAGGTAAGTTTCAGCAGATGCAAGCTTTTGCAAACAGAATTCAATACATGCCGCAGAGATGTAAATGTCTTTACATGATTACAGATCACAATGCTGGCAAACGCATTAAACCAGAAATACAACAAACTTCACCTGGTGATAACTTCACCCTGGGACAACTTGAAACTTCCAGGGTAATTTTCGAAAAAGGGACTTTTGCACTTCACCACAAACACCAAGTCCCTTTAGTCATTGTTGCTCCTTTTACTCACCCAGTACCAAACCAAAGAGCACACACGGTACCTCTGCTCCTTACTGCTGCTCCTTTCCAATCCCAACCTCTTTTCCAGTTTTTCAGGATAGCACGGATACGCTGCTTTGTCCTGGCTCAGCCCCACCTTCAGCTGCTAACAGGTCATATCCGTGCAGCTCTCTGCCACTGGTCCAATGTTTTATTCCCATTAGGGAAGCTCAGACTGCTGCCTAAACAGCCCTGGACAAAGATTACGCTGCCACAGCAGTTTCTACACGAAGAGTTGTTCCTTGCTAATGCCTGTCCTGTCTGCAGCTGCGTGAAGCTGCTCCACTCTACCTTGTGCCCTGAAGTGGGAAGGGGAAGTGGGACAGGGCTGCCTCCCAGTCAGCTGGCTGTGAGCCACTGGAGAACACTGCTTTCCTTTGGGGATGCTGTTCAAGGTTTTTTTAAAATCCCACTTTAGAAAACACAGCTCTCATGTGCCACATGTAAAAGTGGCCTGCAAAAGGGGATGGTGGACTACTTAACATCACAGCGTTATACAGATCCAGATATACTTACTTCTTTTGTGGTATAAGAACACACAACAACCATCTTCTCTAGATATTAAGTGCAAACAATGAATCAAAGCGGATTCTTTCCGTTTAGTCATGCAATTCAGATCACAGTGCGGTTTCAGCTGCATTGGGAGAGTATTTTGATTGTTCTGAATGTATGCAATGCACTCAAAATTAGTCAAAATACCGATCCACTACTTCAATAAGCTGGTAGGTGCTGAAATAGAAAATAACTACAAAACCCCAAAGAGCGTGTAAAAAAAAAAGTGACGGACAGCATGGAAGTGATTTTATCGTAACTGAGGTTGATCCTACAGATTACAGAATAACAACATGCCTGTCATCTGGTTTTGCACTGCTTGGATCTCACTACTGACAATGCTCACGTACTTACCACCAACAGGGTGTTACTCAGTAAATTACATTTTCTAGACTAAAGCTACATTTTTATCCTCAAGCCTGTCAGTTCCCCCCAAACTAAAGCTAACAAAGAAAATTTTAAGCAGCATCTCAGCATTTCCTCTTCTGGATCCAATAATTAATCATCTATACAATACTGTATTTTGTCTGCTTATGGCCAAGAAGCCCTTCCCAATCCAGAATGTCTTTGGCTGTTAAATGATGATTTTAGTCACATTAATTAGTGAAAAATGAAAAAAATGATAAAAGGAAAGATTCTCTGCCTCATACAGGTGCTCCACCACTGGAAATCCTACCATGAACTGTCTGAAGACAGGCTGTCAAAGCTAAAGGCCAGGCCCACTCTGTCCTGACCTTAGTTCCTGGCTGTTTTAAGTAAACATACTTTCACTAGTTCATAATAAGATGCAAGAGAAACATTGGTTCCATCTGCAACACAGCAGACACAACACAGGCAGACAACAGGGAAAAGAGATAAGAAGCAGAAGGGTTTGTGGTGCTTTCCCCAAACCCCAAAGAAAAGTGTTTCCAAGCTGGAAGACTTCTAACACTTAAGTCCCTTGCCTGTATTAGTAATTTCTTGCTGTCACAATTAAGGCAATTTCAAACTTTCCCGTATTTTCAAAATATTCAGTTCCTGGAACTGGATGACAAACACCCAGGCATCTAGCCTGCTAACAATGAATTATCTCCTAGAGGTTGAACACCCAACAAAGGCATGGCCAGGTATGAGGCCCCAGCTTGCAAGTGCCTTATCCTGCTCCCTGGTTGCAGCAGAGCCCACTTTTGGGTTTGCTGTGACCCGGAGGCTGAGCAGGGGCAGGCAGGCAGCACGGCCACACACAGCAACCTGTCACACAAGGAGAGGTGCCATCCTGCCATGCCAGGCTGCTGCCAGGCAGCTGTGTCCTCAGAGAACATCATGTCAGCACTCTGGAACAGGCATGGAACGTAAATGTGGATTCACTGGCACAGCGCTGCTGCCTGTATCTGTTACAAGGTGCATAAAAAATGCTATTACAAGTTTTAAACACTATACTGCAGCTGTGAACTTACCAAGAAGTACTGAGTATCCAAAATGCACACATCGATGCGCCCCTAAAATACGCTGCGAAACCATCTTTTATATTTACACATCATCTTTTAGATTCACAAATCAACAGAAAACTACAGATGCACAAGCTTACAGCAAGCAAAAATCACTTCAGTGTATCAGTTTAAGTGTCCATTAACAAACTAAATCACTCTCATATTCCAAATTTAACAGCAATAGCCACAGGAGACAAGGCAGAGAGTCATTAATGCAAAATCACAACACCAGTTTCTTACACAGATAATTACCTACCCAACCTATGTCCTGGTACCTGTGAATTGAGGCTGAAAGCTTCCCTTTGCAGTATCTTTCTATGCCATAGGTAATATACTCCCCACTCAAGCCTCCCTTCAGTTCAGACGGCTGACTGGCATGGTCTGTCTGCTAATAAAGTGGTTCAGCATTTACGTACCAGATGGTGGGCCTGCCGCTCTTTATTGTGTCTGGTTTAAAAACTGTTACCAGCACCTGCTCTTATTTTAGTTTATGTTGTCTTAAGTTACCCCATGATCTACCACAGTTCTTCTCTATCAACCAATTCCGTAGCAACTCCCCAGTTAAAGTCTCAAGGCAGGAATTCAAAGCAATTTTAAGATGATAACTGCTGTTTCAACAACTAGCCTGTGGCAGCACAGTCCAAGGCCACAGGAATCCAGGCTGTAATGTCTCCAGCCTTCCCTGCTTTAAGCAGGCGTTCTTGGGGAGAAGTAGCTCAGCTCTCATGACAGGAACATGTTTTTATTCCTAATCTGTTGAGCTGAAATAAACATCAGCTGTATCTAAGCCTCCCTACTAGTGTCCCTGTAAAAAAAAAAAATATAAAAAAAAGTGATTTATTTTCTAGGAAAAAAAATACGTGAGCTGCAAACATCAAAGCAATAATAATCCAGAGTTAACTCCTCATCGATTCTCATTTCACCTAAATCAGGTCACCCAATTTGTTGTTGCACGACTGCAGTTACTATTATATCTGTTTAACGTGCTAGGCAAAAGAAAATGGTATAACCACTGCCAAGGGCTTCAGAAAATGAAGATTTTGCCTTCCTCGCCTCAGCTGCTCTCAGCTTCTTTGCAATTCTCACAGTCAAGAGCCTGCTTTGTACGAAGCCAGTAGTGCTTCAGCCCCCGGGGAAGTGTTTCAGAGCACCAGCAGCAAGGACTGTCTTCCCATGGCACTTCTGCACTGTGACTCACGTACGTGCCAGCACTTTCTTCCCTTTTCTCTCAACAACAAGGCAGCTTGTGCTGTCCCCTCCTGCCCTAAACGGGGTGACCACATGCTGCATTCAGGACTTTCTAATGCAGAATAAAGCCTCAAAGTCCTTCCAACATTGTCATTAGAGTCATTCTACTTTCAGCAAAAGTAAACAACCAGGTACTCAAGGGTAAAAAAGAACTTCCACGTGGTGTGGGGCATGGCTGAAGGGACAAACACAACTAACCGGGACAAGTGATGCCCCGTTAAACCTCCTTCCTTGGTGGTCCTTAAAACTGGGCTGATATCACATATTGTTACCGATACATCTGGTACTTGCTGCTCATGTTCTACACACTGCCGTTTTTCTGATAAAGTAGTCAGCAACAACACAGGTGAAATCTCTTTTACCTTTTACTCAGGACAGAGTGAACAACATCCTTGGATCAAATGGGCTTGAAAGTCATCTTAACACTGCAAGTTGCCTCTTTCCAAAACCTCCAGTTACTGGGCTTGGCACCAGCAGTCTTCAAGCAGGATCTGTCCTCTCCCTGCGTGGCAAGACACCACACAGCAGCTATGCTGTGCCAGCAGCACAGTCCACTCGGTCTAGTCCCTGGTTTTCCCCACGCACAAACTGTGACAGCCTGACAAGTGCATTAAAACTTTAAGCTATCCAAAGGCAGCCACACAGAAACTTTGTGTACAGACCACCCCCAGGGGATTCTTCTTTGATTTAGCTTCCTAAAAATAGCTCTTCAGAACGGATTGAGGCTTTCAGAGGTTGCTTGTTGCTTTTTGGACCAGTTTTGAAAAGACTCCCTCATCCATAGGCTTTTATTGCTTTCAGCAACTTACAGATCGAAAAGCAGAAGATGTACCGACAAGGAAACCTGACCTACATCTTTGCCTCACTCTGCTAGGTTACATCGTTCCTGTGCATGCTTATGTAATAAAGAGAAATGATGTACACTAAAGAGGGTTCAGGAATCACAGCCTCTGCTCCTGCCTCCTCAGCAGCTTTTCACCCAGCATTGGTGAATTCCTTTAAAATTTCTCTACCACATTTTCCTCTTTCTGCAAAAAGCAATTAAGAATATTTACGGACCTCACAGGGGAGACATAGCACTTTCAGTTAATTAAAGCTTGTAAAGACTTTAGGAACACCTAATGAAAGTCTTTAGAGGAATGTGAACTGCATCATAAACTCAGAAAATGACCCAGAAGAGACACAAAGGTCGTCTCTGAAGTGTGTCAAAAAAAGATCCCGTTTCAAGAAAAAAAGTTGTAATTTAAATAGCTACAACATGCTTTCCCACTGTACCTTAACTGAGATTTTACTGGGCTGTCATCAGAAAAGCAGTACTTTCACATGCTACTCAGTGAACTGGAAGGAATCTATTTAAAGGCAATTTGCAATCAGCAATACCTGGCAGAAACTACTAACTATAAAAGTTGGTGTATTATCCACTTTAGAAAGACAGAGTGAGGGCCCACACAAGCTCAAGCAAAAATGCCTCTCACTACTACTTATGGCTAGTTTTAAGTTAAAGCCTCCTGCAAGTTTTGGTGTTAGAAACCAGCTCCTTTCAGTACAGAACCAGAAAGCTACAAGTGACTGGGTTCTTACAGGGTTGAAGGACAGGATCTGCAGAGCTGCAGGGAAGTGAACAAAAGGCAGACAGGGACAGGAGAAGGTGTGGGCAAGGGCAGGGGACAGGCTGCTGCTTATACCACAGCAGACTGCAGGATTAGCTGTAGATTTTGTCCCCAGGGCACTTCACACATACCACTATAAAGCAAGATACCATGCACCAGCTTAAAAACTTGCCAGCTGCCAGCTGGTCCAGCCAGCATCGTAAGTCAAGTCACGGATCAGGGCAAATACTTTAGGGTCCTTGATGTAATGATTACATAGCAGTGCCTGCACCATTTCACAAGTGCTCACTGCTGCCTCGGGATCCTTTTGCTAAGCAGAAAGATGCAAATGCAGTCGGCACCACAACTTGACCAGAGAGGGAGGGCTGGCAAGTGAGGGTGACCCTCCCACAAGAGCCTGGCTACCTTATGCTTCGATCAGTAAACAACAACCATGCAAGTACTTGTAGTCCTGCTTGAAAGCTGGCCTGACAAGTACTTTTGACAGTTCATTTGGGTGCCCTTGAAGCTGCCAGAAGTTAATGCTATTTGTCATCTTCTCTGCCCCAAATTCCCCACAGCACTGTTTCTTTTCCCCAACAGTTCTCTCTATACCACGTGTGAACCTCAGGGTGTTCACGTCAGGTTTCTTAAGGTTGGAAGGTGTACAAGGAGTAGGGACAAAGCACTTACACAGCTGTCTGTTCTGTTTTGCCTGGTGAATAACACACTGCTCAGGGTATTCAAAGCCCCTTTATAAAGCAGGTAGATGCCAGCAGTGGCCTCACATCCTTTTAGGACCAGGCAAATGACTGCTTAATCTAAGAACTTTGACAATGAAGGATCTCAGCATCTTCTTTCCATTGCTCTACTGCTTCCATTAACTTTCTCTGCTCTTAGGCAATGGCCTACCCTTCACCTCTCCCAGCCACAAGACACAGGCTTTGCTATGCATCAGGGTGCCCGAGGGGAAAGGCTAAGTGAGGTGCATATTACCCATTATACCATGCCATCTTTTGGAAGCAGAAAGAAAGACAGAAATAATCCCACGTTCATTTGCTCCCTTCACGATGTCAGTACTTAAATGCACCCGGTTGTCATTCCAGATTCACTCCTGCCAGCAATGGTCACTGGACAACACAGTGTGATCTGGGTACAGAGTGCAACCTCATTTCTGCAGGAAGAGCACGTGAGGTACAGCTTCCATGGGCTGCAGAAAGGCAGAACATATCGTGCTTCAGCAGCGAGGTTGCTGGCAATAAGTCATCACCATTACCATGCTGTTCCTGAAAAACACTTTCAGTTTGCTTAAATCTGGCCTTCTTCTAATGACTGTGAAACTTCCAGCCACAGAATTTCTGATTCAGTTCTATGTGTCCAAAAATCCAATTTACAGGCTTTTACCAATAGCAACCACAATGAAAAAGCTATTTGTGGATCTTAGAAAGACAAGATGATGTAGAAGAGGAAAGTATAACAACCAAGGCGTAATCCAATTCCACAAGAATGAATTCTACTTTCAAACCTCCTCAAATTAAGTTTAAATGAAAACAAGTATTTCCTGAGAATACATTTCTTATTCAAAGCAGCCACAGCTCTCCTGATTCTGAATGCCTAAATAAATATATTGCACATACCACATTTAATAACGAGAAATGTTTCCATTTTATCTTTGACCATTTATTGCAGGCTCCAACTGCATGGCCATCTCTCCCACATTTTAAGTCACTCTGGGCCTACATTTCACACCTTCAACCTACCACTTCATTAGTTTTCATGGTAGTAGTGTGAGGTAACACGTCTCCAAAGCCACTAAACCTCCTTTTCTTCTATACTGAAACAAAGATCTCAATGGCAGGCCAGGGGATGACATGAATAAATGGTGCCAAAATATATTGTATCTCTCCTCTGGTAACACCCCACCATCCATCAACTCCCTAAGTGGCACATGTTCAAAATCCACAGACAAGCATGGTGAATTTTTACTGTTGGAGGAAACATTCTGGGGTTTTGTTCACTTAGTATTGGAAATCTAGTACTTCCTCATTACAAATCCAGCTCATTTGCAATGGAGATATCCCATGGGGAGAATAAAGAGAACCAAATGAAGCCTGAAGCAGAATGCAAACAAGGAAGCTGAATCAACTGCTGGATGTTGTTAGCCCTTCCCCACATTTTCAGGAAACACTCTTAGTACACAGATAGATGAATATTACCTGTATTTTCCTCATGGGAATGGTTCAAAGCTTCATCGGAGAGAACTGGACTGGACATCAGGAAGCATTTCTTTACTGAGAGGGTGATCAAACACTAGAACAGGCTTCCTAGAGATGTGGTTGATGCCCCAAGATTGATCCATTTGGACAATGTCCTTAATAATACACTTAACTTTTGATCAGCCCTGAAATGGTCAGGCAGTTGGATTAAATGAGCACTGTAGGTCTCTTCCAAGTGAAACACTCTATTTCTGCTCTAGCCCATCCCATCTCCAAGGATATGACACTTGTTTTTAATAAACACTCTTCACAGTTTCTTGCTGCTTCACTTTTATTTATGGCTAAGTGTAAAATGTCAATTCAGGTATTCATTGACATCTTTCCCATCCACAGAAACTTTCTGTTTTGTGTACAAGTGAGGCTACCTCTACCCTGCTGCCACATGGGCTGAAAAGCGCACTGGTCATATCAGCTATATGCAAAGATGATATTAGCCAAGAAGAGCACCAGGAAAAAGATAACAACAATATTAGTATCTCCAAGTTCGGCTCGGTACCTGGACAAACTACCAATAAAGTTGATCTGCAGTCTTATCTAACCTGTGTAGTGTCAGAACTGTCACCTTAACTCCTCAATGATCTCCTGCAGTCAGACACCCTCCTGGTGTCCACTGTGTTGAGGACCGGAGGGTTTGTGAGGATGTTACTTGCAGAGACAAGCCTGATCCTGGCGAAGCAGTGTGCTGTCACAAGAGGGGGCAGCTTTGGGCTAGGAAACCTGCCCCTGCTGGTGAGTGCTGCAGCAGCTGGTGCTCTGTCCTGGCCCGTGGGGGATGTGTGCTGCTCCTACCCTCAAGCCAGAAGCCTCCTCTTTCTCCTGGGCCTAGATGCCTGTGGCACATTGTTTGGAGACCCAAGTTTCGTCCACAGCACTCTGGCATCCAACCAGCAGGTGGGAAAATCTCTGGGAGCCTGAAAAATACATTCATCTTTCCCTGACAGTAACAGTCATGGCATGTTTTCAGGAGTGCCATTGCCACAGCTGGGGTCAGGTTTTCATAAGGAGTTCAGAACCTACCTGCATGCCTGGAAAAGGGGAAAGTTCTGAGAAGCATCGTAGACAGAGCAGCTCTTGTGACAACATGAATGACCCCAATATGCTCCTGGTTGTTTTCAAAGTCTGAGATTCACTTTCATCATTAAATCAAAACCCACATTATTCACAAAAATCTGTTCCCAAGAGCGGGCCATAATTGCTGCCCTGCCAGCAGGAATGAACGCTGAGAACTTGCAACTTTCTACATGCACTGTATAAATGCGCTTCGTAACTATGTCTTGGAAGAAGAGGAAGCTGCAATCTATGGATAACGTTCAGGTTAAGTACTTCAGTAATCTGCTACCATCTGACAATCGCAGACAGAAAAGTCCGTGACTTCATTTAATGATTAGAATTATTTTGGTTTTGTATCAGACTTGGCTTAAGAAGGATGAGCTGGATTCATTAGAAAATGAAGTTTAATTAATAAGCCAATTCTACTTGAATTAGCTAATGAAGATCAGGGAAAAGAAAACCACCAAAAAAACCCCCAGAAAGCAGCTTTAAAACAGACTTCATAACTGATTTACAGCTCTGCACTTACAGGACATGAGAATGAATGTGACAACTGCTCATTTTCACCAGCAGTTCAGAAACCAGTATTTCTTTGAATGGACATTTAAATGACAATGTCAGTCTGGACTTCACAGGTTGATTTTGAGTTGCATTGCTTGGATTTATCGCCCACAAGAGATATCAGGTGCACAGCTTATGTGCAATCCATCACTTCCCAAATGGAGCAATAAAGCCAGAAAGACACTTCACCTCCTTCAAATGAGACTTCTGCCCCGTGTCAGAGCCTGCACAAACATTAAAGTACAAGCGTAAACCCTATTTAGGAGTGAGGCCAGAGGCAGCAGCAGATCATCCTGCAGAGCACAGGAAAGGAGCTCTGCAGTATCTATGAGCAGCTCCAGAACTGGGGGGCTACAACACATGCTGCAGTACCACCTTCTCCAACTGTGCTCAAGGCATGACAGTTGACCAGCACAGCACCTCACCCACTGACCTAATTGAAAGGCTTAAGGGTCTGGGGGAAGAGAAAAAAGGGATTTTATACCCAAACATTGTGTAAACACATGCTCGCTTCATAACAGTTCTCAGGAGCATTACAACTACCTTCCTCTTCTCTCTCATATTCACACTACCAAAAACCAATTCAAACGCTGCCTATTTTGAGCTGTCTTCAAGTAGAGTAGTGAACAATGTCTGTAGTTGAGAAGAACTGTAGGACCTCAGAGGTAATGGAGTTTGTCTTTTGCTCTGAGGACCAGGTGTCTTTCCAAAACAGAGATCCAAGAATATAAAAATGAAATTATGCAGCTAGTCACACAGACTGTCTTCTGTGCCAGGCTAATTCCAGCACATACCAGCCGTGACCTGTACTATTTTACCTGAAAGGTACTGAGACTGTAATGTGCACAAGTATCCTCTGTGCAAACACAAATACAGTACTACGACATACCAGTGAGTATTTCTAGAAATGGCTTGCATGGTACCTGCCCATGAAATGCTCAGGATGAACTGGATGGGAAGAAGCAACACTGATTAAAAAACATCCAGTCAACCTTTCCAGCAGTTTAGTCAAGTTTGTGCCTTTAATCACCATAAGCAGACACCCAGCTTTCATCTACGCTGACGTGTACGGCATCTCTGAGAGAAGTGCTATTTGCCATAGCTCTAAAACATTTGTCATTGAAGTTTTAATAAAATCTCATCCACTTCTACATTTTCCCAGAAGAAAACTCAACTAATTCATCTAAATCTTAGTAACTAGTGCTGAAACTCGCAACTCAGCAACCAGTGCTGAAGACTATTTCTGGAGAATAAAAATCTGGACTGGCCAGAATCAGTGAGAACAAAAGACAGTACGGGATTCTTTTTTAAACAAGCCCGAAAACATAACTACCTCATCTCACACGAACATGACTGATTATCAGCTAATTATGTGAACTCAGTTCATGGAAACATAAGCCAAAACATGCTATAGCTACTCTGATTGCACCATCTGCACTGTTAATGTACAAATGCACACATCCAGCAGGAGCACATGGAAAACCCCATTATGAAACCGCCACTTCACCTGTCTTCTCAAATGCACCTTAAGCACAGCTGAGGCAGAGAACACGACCACAGACAGCAGTTTGGTAATACCCATTTCTAGTACACTGAGGAGGCTGCAGCAGGTCAGCTTGCTGGAAGCTGGGCAGGATCTTTAAGCACAGAGTTCATGGGAATTCAGCAGTTCCCCTTCCTTGCATTCTCTACCAAATAACTCAAGGCAGGCAGCACATCATGCTATTTTAAGATAATGGTATCATTAAGGGTGAAACTCAAGTAGTTATTTTAAAACACAGCAATGCAGCTACACTGCATCAAGGCTCACTCCGAAGTCTGGTTCTGACTCTGAAGCAAGGAATTTGGAAGCGTTAAAACAAAAAGGGAGCAAACGCAAGACAGCAAAGCACTGCCCTGCTCCCCGGGGCACCGCACACACGCCCAACTTTCCTCGCCCGAGCCCAGCCGCTGCTCCAGCACTCTGCTAACGCGGGGAGCTCCCGTGCCCCCAGCAGGCCGGGATCCTCGTCCCCACAACAAAGCACGCCGCAAGAGGCTGTGACACAGCCCCGGCGCTTCGAACCGGCCGGGATGCTGCCTGGGATCCGGCCGCTCGTCCCGCCGGCGGCACCGCACGCGCCGCCTTCCCTGCGGAAGGCGAAGGCTCCGGAGCCTCCTCCCCACGCTCACCTGGCACCGCGACCGGGACCGGCACAGGCCGGCGGCGGAGCCCGCGCCGCCGGGACGGCCCAGGGGAGCCGCAGGAGGAGCCGGAGCCCGGCGCGCCCTGCCCGCCCCGCTGGCCGCTGTCCCGCCCGTGACTCCACCGCCCAGGAATGGCGACCACCGCGCCCGGGGAGGGAAGGCCGGGGGCAGGGGGGAGCGCAGGAGCGGACCCCGAACCTCCCAGGACCGGNGGCAGGGCCGGGACGGCCGCGGCGGCGGGGCCGGGAGGGGCCGCCCGCACTCGGACACAGCCCCGGCCCTCCGCCCGACCCCCGGCCGGGCGCTGCCCTGGGCTCGGTAACGCACTGAGGACTTGTTACAGGGTACTCACCCCGGCACTGCCGACCAGAATGCCTTCGCTCGGGAAAACTTATCTCTGTTTCGCTACTGCCATTTGCCAACTTGCCTTAAAGATCCTGTAAAAATCCCAGAAAAGGCTAGGAAACGAGGAGAGACGATTTAAAAGCTGACGGTCAGGACAGGAATTTATGGAATGAAATCTTTAAGGGCAGGAGCAGATAGAGCCAGCCAGCTAACGCTTTCGTGCCCTGGCTCTGACCAGCAGATCCATTTCGTGGGCAGACCAAGGCTTACGAAATGATTTAAAATACCTGCTTGCGATGTGTGCTTCTCAGCATCAGCTGGAGACCTTGGCGTTAGCTCCCACGCTGCCCTGTCTCGTCCTTCTGCCTCTTGCAGCAGACCCCTCACGATCTCGGTGTCACAGTTCCACAGGCCTTACAATCAAGCAGTTTGTTGTAAGAGAACTAAAAATAGCACTGAATTTTTCACTGAAGCACTTGCTTGAGTGAAGATAGTGCCAGCTAGCCCATGCATTAGTGAGCAGTACAGACCTTTAATACAGCCTAGACCCTCCTGGAAATATGGCCATTGACTTTCTTCAAAAGATGTTTTTTCTTTTCTTTTTTTTTTTTTGAGAGCGCAAGCTAAATCCTCTTTCTGACCACTGAAAGACAAACTGAGTGGAGTTGTTTTAAGAATATCCTCAGGGAAAGAGTGAGTCACTTAAGCTGCTTTTATGATAAAAGATCCCTGGAGGAAGTATATCTCCTTAGTTTCTGAGCTGTTCAGAGATCCATATGTCCCGCTGCAAATAAAAGTTTCATGTTGTTGGGTTTTTCGGCTTTGTGTTGTTTGTTTTTAATAAAATGAACACCTGCTTCCACTGTGGAGTTAGTGCTAGCATGGGAAACAAAGCAGGATTTCATCCTAACACCTCAAAAGGATGATTAACAGAGCTGTCTGTCCTGCAGGGCGGTTAATAAGGTCTGCAGAAAAGTGTACAAAATGGACCATAAGTTTGTAAGTTCATGGCACAGACTGACAAGTCCAGAAGAAGAAACCCTCAGGAGAAATTATTTTTTGCAAAGCTTTTCATTACTGTGGCCTGAAAAAAATCACTGAAGACCAAAGTTCAAAAAAAGGTCATTCAAAACAGAGATGCCAGCACTGCTGCCAATATCCAAGCTGGGATGCCAGATGCAGATTTAGGTGTGAGACTTCCAGTCAGTGGACACCAGACTCAGACACATTCACACTGGGGCACACAAAGAAATGTGAAGATGCAGATGATGGCTGGCAGCAACCACTTGTGGCCTTCTAGAAGTCACGATGATTCTGCTGGTAGTTGCTTGAGCTGTGAAGGATGCCTGGCAGCAAGCCATGATGTCTGAAGCACAGAGAGTTATGCCTTACTACCACCAGTAGACATTACTCAGTAAAAGCATCTAAAAATCCAGATTCTATCATATAATATACACCAATGAGCAGATGCCATCTATGATTTTAGTCTGTGCTACACCAAGTCACTACATGACTATACTCAGAAACTTTTTAAGTTGGGTATATTTGTGAGAACATTATCTCTTCAACTGCACAAATAAACTGCCGCTGGCAGAGCAGCTTTCCTGAAGTAGCTCTCCAGACTAAAGTAGTACTGTACAAACATACATACATATTCACACACATAAACACACAGAGAGAAATCTACAGTTACATATACTTTAAAAGAAAATTTTAGGATGGAAGTAAAGTTGGAGAGTTACTGGGAGTATCAGAGGAGAGACACTGGTTTTTGTTTTGCTGATTTTTGTGGGAAGAAGCTGAAAGCGACAAGACTATTAATGTAAAATTGTCTCCCACATTTTTGCTTCCCCTCAGACATCTTTGAGCATTGCTTTGATTTTATTTGTTTTTCAGGAGAACTGCAATATTTTTGCCCTTGTGAAAGGGCTGGCAAAGTCATTCTGCTCCTTTCTATTGATGACAAAACATGCTGCAAGGCATGCTGTAACATCTACACAGCAGCAGAGGTAGCCACAAACATAACAGCATCTTCGTTACTGCTCCACTCCCCAGCTATTATTTATAGAGAAAAAGAGCATTACCGGAGCACAAAGTTCTCACTAATTTAGTCTCACTTCACCATCTGTTACTTCCCATGAGTTGATCCTAACAAGCAACTACTTCAAAACACATTTGAGAACCAGCTGCACCCAGTGAAGTCACCACAGGAGTGGAATATTCCCCTCCTAATACATCATATTCCAATGCTACACAGCAGCTCCTTCTCTTGCTGAAATCAACAGAATACTGCTGTTAATATGAAAGCAGCCCTGGGTCATAGACTCTTGCAGTTATGTCAAGCAAGTATCACATTCAGCACTGTTTTTCTCAATAATTCACAATTCGGCACAGTCAGAAGGACAATGAGAGAGCTACAGAAGTCACCCGTCCCCCAGGTCTGAGCAGCCTGCTTTCTGCAGCTGCTTCTCCTCTACTGTGTTCATAGAGTGATCACAGAAATTGGAATCTTCCCAGGAGTAACTTGTGACCATTACCCCTCACCTTTTCCATGCAACTCCTTATAAAAAGGGAGTCTCCATCTTTGTAGCCACCATTTAAATACTGGAAAATGGTGATATAAGGCCTTGCCTAAGCCTCCTTTTCTCAAGACTGAACAAACCCAGTTCTCTCAGCCTTTCCTTATACGGAAGGCTTCCCAGTCCTTTGATCATTTTTCTGGCCCGTCTCTGGACGCCTTCCAGCCTGTCCACATCTTTTTTGTTTAGCGGAGACTGAACACAGTACTCCAGGTGTGGCCTGACAAGCACTGAGTAGAATGAGATAACGATTCTTTATCTCTACTGGTGATGCCCTTGTTGGTGCTTCCCACCATCCTGTTGGCTCCCTTTGCCACAGAAGCGCAGTGTTTGTTCATACTGAGCTTGTTGTCCACGAGGACCCCCAGTCCCTTTCCACAGATCTGCTCCCCAGCTAGACACATCACAGCCTGTGCTGCAATCCTGGATTATGTTTTCCAAAGTGCAAGAACTTACACTTGTCCTTGTTGAACTTCATAAGACTCTTGTTAGCCTGCTCTTACAGACTATCCAGGTCTTCCTACAGGGTGGCTCTCCCTTCTGAAGTGTCCAGTTCTTCACTCAGTTTGGTATCACTGTCAAACTTCATCAGGGTGCACTTGGTCCCATCATCCAGATCACTTGTAAAGATATTAAACAGCGCTGGGCTCAGTATCAATCCCCAGGGGAGCCCACTTGTGCCAAGTCTGGAAAGAAACTATTTACCAGCACCCTCTGGATGCTTCCTGTCAGACAGCTTCCACCCAGCACATCAATCACTGTAACACCTACCTTGGTCCAGGAGGAGGCTGTGGGAAACACTATCCAAAGCCCTGGAGAAATCCAGGTAGACACTGTGCACCTCTCACCCCACTTGGACCAAGCAGGTGATCAGGTTTGCCAAGCATGATTTGCCCTTGTTGAATCCATGCTGGCTCTTCCCAATCACGTGCTTCATTTTTCTTGTGACAGCCCCCAGGAAGGTTCATTCTGTAACCCTCCCAGGAACTGGGAAATTACTGGGAATTACTGATGGAGCTGTAATTTCCTGGATTCTCTTCTAAACCCTTCTCTTAGGTGGGGGTGACATTAGCCTTTTTCTAGCCTTCTCGGATGTTCCCCAGTCTCCATGATTTCCCAAAGACAGCAGCCTCACAACAACCTCATCCAGCCCTCCTGACATCCTTGGATGGATATTGCCAAGACTCAACAATGTGTAGGGGTGAAGCTCCTGTAACAGTTCACACACCAACTCTTCTTCCACTGACACTTGCGCCAACCTGGATTGTTGTTCCCAAAGCCTGGGGCCCAGCAGTGCTGGTAAGACGGAGGTGAAGAAGGTGCTGAGAACTTTTCAGTGGTTTTGGGGAATAATTCACCTCTCCTGTTTAGCAACAAGCCAGTGATGCCAGTATTCAACAGTCAGCCACTCTCGAAAGAGTCAGATGTTGGCTGACAGTATGCAGGGAAAGAGGAGTGGAAATACTGGACCACAGTTGCCAAGATTTAGAGTTCACTACTGAACTCACAATGAGATTGCTACTGCCACGCCCTGCAGACAGCTGAACCACATCACAGCAAGTATGCATGATTTGTCATTTGAATTGCTGAGGTTAAACCTCTCTGTCCTCCTGAGAAAACTCCTTCTGAACATCCACCTAAATCCCTCAGAGTATGGTGGTCCCATATTGTAGTGAGAGAGACTACAAGATGAATGTGGTTGGGAGCCAGCCCATAAGGCTGTTTTGGTCAAAAGCATATGAGCAAGAACAACTGCCAATCCCTGGGCCCAAGAATGCCCTGGTAAACAGTGGTCATTTTTTAATCGAGACAAAACCTCTAGAGCATTGTGCTGTAGGATTCCTCCTTACAAATCAGGGTTAGCCTGAATCCTCTCTGTTACCATACCTAAGTGAATCAGCTGGACTTGGAAAAGCACTGAAGAAACCCAGGGAAAAGTTTTGCCTTCAGAGTCCCTGGGTCTACTTGCTCTGCCCAAAGCTGAAAGGTGCAAACTCTGAATGCAAGTGATCATCGCTCACATAATCATTGCTTCCAGTACAAATTTAGGTGTTATTACTTCTAATTGCTATGATGCCTAAATTTGCCCACCTTCAAAACTATCAAAAGCAACAAAATGGATCATTAATAGAGCACAGTCATAATCAAATCCTTAGGTAAGTGGACTGTGCAGTTGGTGGACAGCATGACTTATGGAAGGTAACACAACCGAAAACTGAAAGTTAATCACTGATGAGAAATGTAAAGCATGGTACAGAACATAACTCCATATTCTGAAGGACTGGTCGAGTAACTCAAAAGAAAAAAAAAAAAAAATCCAACAAATGCAAAACTAATGCTTAAAACCTAATCAGTGTCCAAACCACAACCTTGAGTCTTCACACTGTGTAAAGGCAAAAGAGTGAGTTACACTTAGGCTACCTTAGCCTTTTTGGAGGGTAGGCTGCGGGTGCTGGGATCCCCCCAGTAATGGATTGTAGTCCTTTAGCTGGAGGAGGGAGTGATCCCCCTGGTTCCTTTGCCACATGGTCCCTAGAGCCCCGAGACAGAGCACAAGAGACCACAGCAAGAGATGGGCAGGAAAGAGAGGTTTATTTTTCCCGGGGGAGGGGAGCTAAGGCTTTAGGACATTAGCATATGTCCAATCAGGGGGGCTGAGAACACCTTAGCCACCGCCCATAGGGGCCAGGTTTCACAGCCAGTGGGAAAGGTACAGGGGATTTCTGGGAAACTGAGTTTTTCAGGGAAAGGGGGTTTTACAGTATGACAGTTTTTTAACACAGATTTGCTACTTAGTTTCAGAAGTCCACCTTTGCGAAAACTTCTTCCACTGTACATCCTGAAGGTCGATTGCTACAGTAGGCCTTTTTAAAAATAGTTTCTAAAGCAATGGCGTTATGGCTCCTAATCAAGCACAGCAATTCAAGATCATAAACACCATTTCTGTGTGTGAAAGGTAAGTTACACTTTTCACCTAAACAAGTCAATAGCCTCACAAGGTGCACTGCACTGAAGATAAGGCTCTCAACTTCTGAATTCCCTAAGTAAAATGTAGGCTATAACTCGCCTCCTACCTTTCCTGTAGTTCACAGAAAAGGCAAGAAATCTCTCTCTGTTCCCTTTGTTGTCTCCCACTTCTTCTCTCTGTTGCACCAAGGAATATTCAGAGGAATGTTTTGTCAACAGCACGTGTTTCGGTGACTGCCTCAGCACTGGCCACAGCACTGTGGGGCTGCGTTCCTGAAGTTTTTGGACATCGGCTGATACCAGGGCTGCCCTGGCAGGGAGCAGCTGTGTGTGTAGGTGGGCAGGGAACAAGGGGAGGAACAGCAAGATGGGAAACTTAGCAACTTTGCTGCCTGCCGATGTCATGATCCTGACCGCAGCTCCCTCATCCAGACTCTTCAACAAGTTTTCCTTTCCTGCCAGCTGGCCGAGATGAGGGAAACTGCTTTGCTAGACATTTTGCTTTTGTCCCTAGTACCATCACCAGCAATAAATTATATTTCTGAACTGACGAAACCAACTGCTTAGTAATTTCTGCTCTGCCTGTAAGATTCGGGTTTAAAGCATTTGCTTCACATCCCAATGAAAACATTCCTTCTTATTACTGGAGAGACAGTAACTGAGCTCACTGGGATCATTTTTAATCCTTCATATGAGTTCAGAACGCAACTTTTTTTTCATAGTGCATGCTTAAATGGAATTTGAGTCTCTTCTTCCCTTCAGTTTTAGTAGTTTAAGGCAGGAATGTTTTCAGAGGTGCCAGCTGCGCTACACCCATACAAAACGGAAGCAACACCCAGAAATGTGAATTAAGGATCATATGCTAACGTAAATTTAGCTGTCAAGCATATCCCCTGTGTTTTATGACATACTTTTAATAATACAACCACATATATATTAAAGAACAGGGTATGAAGGAAGACACCTATGCAGTGTAGGTTCTCACAGAACACTGTGAGGGGAATCTTTGAAGTACCCATTAATCCCCAACTGCTTAGAGAATTTAGTGTGACAAGGACACTTTGGGTTCTTTGTTAAAAGCTCCTAGAGAACACAGGGATGTCCAGATTTGGATCTGCCCTCCAAATTATCAGCAAGTCTCTCACTGTCAGGAAAATAATCTCTATTGAAAGTAAAGCTGTCAGCTTGTTCCTCAGAATTACTAAAAGCAGCATTACAGTGATGAGCATTATTAGACATTCCGATGAGAAGCTGAACTGTTCTTTCAGTTACTCTGCTGGATAAAATTGCTATACACGTTTCATGGACAGGTGAAAAGTCAGTCACATGCACGACCATATCTGCAAAGAGGACATTACAAACACAGAAATGAGAATGAGGCACAGAAATTATTTCCTATGAGATACAGATGCAGCATCTGGTTTTGCATATTTTAGCAGGAATAAATCTTCCAGAGTGCTTTCCTCCACTTCCTTCCAACTTCTCTGCAGTCCAAATCCAGTTCCGCTGATATGCAAGAAATGAGTCCTTCTCCGCATGTTTCTGCATTTGGGGTTTGAATTGGTTATATTCACGCAGCCCTCAGGGATGGCCAAATAACTCTGAATATGACATGCCAAGATCTTCTCATGGAAGGTTCTGTCAGCTGTACCACGGAGGGGGGCTCTCAGCTGCACACTATATAACTTGCCCAGCTACATTTATTGGCTGCTGTTCCGCCTTGCAGCTTAGAGAAACCCTCTCCAAGAGCTAGGTTACAAGAAGAAATTGTCAAAATATGTTACTTTCCAAAGAGCTTACTCCTAAGGAGAATGGGAGATATGAGAAATGTTATAGCAGGTCTGGAAGAAAACACGAGGAAAAAAAAATGGTACAGCTGTACTCTGTAAGGACAACATCTTTTCTGTCTTCCTCTTGCATCTGTTTGTTACATTTGAAATGAACAGGTTCAAAATACAGATGTATACACAAACTGCCCTTCAGACATTATCTCCCTTTCAGTTTTGATGCTGGGAAAGTATGGTGTTTGTGTGATGCATCTGTCTCCTTGACATAAGCAAACAACAGCTGTTATTTCCTTGGTTTACAAAAAAAGAGGAATAAATAAAAACCTATTAATTAAATGGGGAATTCAGAAAGCTCAGATGTGGATTCAAAACTTTATTACACAATCATGTAAACTTTTGAGTCAAGGAGTGCTCATGAGACAGGATGGGTACTCCAGCATATCTCCTGTTATCTAATCTAAACCTACCCTCTTTCAGTTTGAATCCATTCCCCTTTGCCCTGTCACTACATGCTCTTGTGGATAGTCTCTTTCCATCTTTCTTGTAGGCTCCCTTCAGGTATGGGAAGGCCACAATTAGGTCATCCTGAAGCCTTCTCTTTTTCAGGCTGAACAAACATAATTCACTCAGCCTTTAGTAAGGGAGCATCTCAGTAGGGGAGATGCTCCATCCCTCTAATCAACTTGGTGGTCCTCCTCTGGACTCGCTCCAAAAGGTCATTGTCCTTCCTGTGGGGACCCCAGAGCTGTGTATTTTATGAGGCAATGGTGAAATATCTAAAAAACACCTGAGAGAAGCAGCCCCAGCAGCAGAAATGTAGTGTTATTTGTTCCCTAGCTGTTGCCACTACACACTCCATCACTAACTAAGCTAAAAATAATAAATAATAATTGCCCAGGGTAGAGGTGTCCTCAGCAGACACCTCCTGGTCTGTTGGGGGATAGCCCTGATTTTACTTCCAATTTGGCTTGCTCAGATGCAGTATGGAGCAGGCGTCTCTGAGGAATGCTGAAATTTACCACTCCAAAGAGCCTCCTACCTGAACGGCCCATTTCTGCTGGCTGCTGGAGCTGAGCTGTCACACCGCATAGCTTTTAGCAGCTACTAAAAAACTCCTTATGTCTTCGTCAGTCCAGCTAGAGAAGAAAGAAGTTATGAGTATCTTCCAAAGGGCAGCATCAAACAGTGCTGAGAGCAGAGCCCTGTCAGAAAACATCTAGGCTTGCTGCCAGCACTCCATGAAGGATCTATTTTACACCCAAACAGAGGCTTGGGGATAGATTCACAATTCCAGTGATATTTATGGGCTTTTTACTTTGACAGGGCTCATTAGAGCCTTCCCTCATGCCGTGCTTCCCTGACCTGTGCGGCAGGTTCACTGCAACTCTGATGCCTGTGGACAGGAACACGAGGTGCAGCTTCTCTTCCTCCTTCAAGAAACAAGAATGTGAATTTTTATTCTGCCGTCACCACCCCTGAACCAATCCAGTATAGTTCCAAGCTCAGCATGGTCTTACACTGCTTAGATAACCTTTTCCTGTACTTGCCTTAACTGCACACTTTTCAAAGGAGATAAAGCACAATTGCTTTTCCCTTCACAAACATGTAATCCTTATGGAGCACCAAGAAGTTAAACACCCTGAAGCCTGCTTTATCCCATGTGCATCTGTGTCTATTACAAGTGTGTTGGGAATTTTGAGGAACTAAACAAAATCAACCCCACCTCTGTAAGGGAGGATCATTCTCCCCAGGTGAGACACATACACACACAGACAAGCCACAAGTGCAAGCACCCACAAAGCCCTGGCTCAGGTATTCTATATGTATCTATATACTATCAGCTATCACACCAGGAGACATAACTATTTAATAACATTTGGTAGCAGCCAGTACTATTTATTGAATAATCAAAATGTTTCCAACCACTACAGCTGTACAGCGAGGGGCAACCTTCAGACGCAGGATGACACACAGGGTATGTCATGTCCTGCAAAAAGCCTTTAAATAATTTCAAGTGGAGTAAGAATACTTCAAAAGCAAAAAGGAGTTTCTCATTAATACCACAAATTCAGCATGTTCCAAACTGCAGATGTGCATTCACTATCAGAAGCATAAATTTGTCTTATTTTTTCTATTTTTTCCCCTTTCCTTAGCTTTACACCTACGACTTCTTCATTTGATGCTCATACTGCTTTCTTTTTAAAGCCTATCCAGATAAAATGTGTACACAGGCGTGGCATTACAGCCAGACTAACAGCACTTACAAAACCCCAGTGTCCTTCCAGGTACTAGATGAGCTACAATCTGGCATCATCAGGCTTTCCAAACACACTTGTCTTAACTGACATCCTTCCTTCAAACAAACTGAAACAGCTCAACAAACTTCTGTGGTTACAGTGATTACACAAAAAGAGAGATGAAAAACAGCGCAAGTCCTGGGCATTTGCAGGAAACGTGCTACCTCTTGGATAAAAGGGGCCTAGCTGGTCAAAGACAGCCTTGTTCCTAGTCCTTGCACTCTGAAAAAAAGGGTTACATAAAAACTAAAGTAAGAGTACTAATTTTTCCAAGTGTCATTATCAGGGGAGAGAAAGAGTCTGAAGTCTACTCAGGCTATGGGATTTTATCCAGAGCCTCCCATGCAGTTGGTCCGATCTTTTCAGATATTTAAATTCCTTCAAGTCCTGGCAAATCCTTTCCTTTAGGTTCCTGCAGCTGAAAAGCCAGGAAGCAGGCAGCACTTTGCAACAGTACCTTTTACCATCAGCTCATATATTGCAGCAGAAAGAAGATGGTCTCACTCAGAGACAGGAATGTCGGCAGACAGGTAAGTATTAGCTCAAGTAGGTCAGTATCAGTATAGCAAAACCAGCTCCCAAAAGGCTTCATCTGTTCACCAGCTATTTGAGCTTTGTGTAAGGGGGAGCCCAGTGGAAGTAACACACCAGACACAATGTGCCTGCTACTTCAGCAGAAACGGATTGCTGAGTGAAAAAGTTGGATCAGCACGTTTCAAAAGCTTAAAGGAAATTGATTCTGGATTAAAATTATCAATTGATTTCCCTCTTGGCCTTCCTGGGAATTGAACCTGTCTACACAATTAAACTGTATAAAGATTTTCTCTGAACCTATAAAAAGCCTTTTATTTATAACTGCATCTCATCATATTAAACACCCTGCTCTAATCTATTACAAGTTGAGGGGATGACAAATAACTACAGTGTAAGTTGAATACACTCAGCACATTAGGCATCTAAAGCACTGCAAAATTTTACTTATCAATTTCCATCTTAATTATGAGCAATCTTGTCTTGAGCTGACTACTTTGTATGAAGCCAGTGATACATTGCCAGCAGGGAATGAATAGATGAACAACATGAGTTTTTCCATTGATCTCCATGTCTTGGCAGTTCTGTTCTATCTGAAATCCTCACCAGTAGTGGCTGTGCTAACGGACAATCCCCTGCTCCTGCACAGCATCCCGTACTACCCTGCCAGTTAAAATGCAGTCTCCTCCACCAGCCACACAGTTCTTTCACCCTGAGGACCGGGAGCAGGCGGCCAACACAGCATCAGCACCATGGCCTTGGTTAAGGCACGTCTCAAATGCTTCTTAATCTGTGGCCCATAGTGACTATTTACTGACTGAGGTTTAGTTATGTCATTTTTAAATAAGTAATTTTTCTGTGCCTTGTATTACCTGAAGTCTACAGTAGCAGTTGTGGCTAGCACTAGGTAGTAGTGTGTTAGTAAATGAGACCTAAAAACCGTAAAAGCAAAACCAAAACCGTAAAAGAAAAATTATGCAGCTCAGAAGTGAGATGCTGCAATATATATCTTGTTACACATACTTGGAGACTGACACCTTGCCTTATGAACCCCAGAACTCCGGGGTCAGTGCATCTTCCCCAAAACAACCAGGGCAGTGCTGAAATATACCCTAAATCTAAGAAACTGAGGAGAGAACTGCAAATGTAACCCACCCAGATGGCACGATGTTATCAAAGTTTAACACGTCAATCTGCTCCTTTAATGAAAGCCCTTTATCTCCATGGTTAATGGCAGGTCTGTACAGCGGAAATGGCACCAGAACAGATGTTAGCAAATTTATCAAAGCTGCAGAATGATTGCTCTGGCTGTAGTGTCTTTTGGAGGACTATTCTATTTACATTCCTACTGATCTCTCATGTCAAATCTGCTAAATATTACCTCTCCTTTGGCTACTCTACAGGACAGTATAAGCCAAGTTTCTTGGTGAAAGTCATTAGTTTTGAGAAAATACCATATGATTATAGGCAGCCTTTTTTAGGATTTCAGAGGGAAAACCTTTAATGATGGGAAAAGCATGACAAGATGGAAAGCATGCCTTTATTTTAAATAGGCCTTTCTCCATGTTTTCTTTTGTCTTATCTGCTCTGGATTCCCTTGAAAAACTGCAGTCACAAGTTGAGACAGGAAAAAAGACCTTGGAGAACAGCTTGGCTGACCAAGGGAACCCTGTACAAGGGAAGGCCTGTATCATAATCCACATTTTGGTGGCATCAGGAGAGTCCATGGCAAAGTCAAACCTGCAGGTGCACAGAAAGGTCTCACTGTGTGCCCTGGTGTCCAAACCAGAGGCACAACCCATGTGTGAACAACCAGTACTGTGCAGAGCTGATCTGCAGGAAGGAGGGCAGAGGTGCCAGCAAGCCTTTGCCCCAGGCACTGAACCGCATTAATGAAACACTTCTGAAATGGTTGCATTACAAAAAGCAATCCAGTTCCCAGTGAAGGCAAAATAATTACCAGCAATGTCAAAGGGACAACACAGCTGTTTAAAGCAAATGTGACCCTACATTCTTGTTTATGGAGCAGGTCATCTGAATTATGTAAGAAAATTGTACATTTTGATGGGGTAATATTTTCTTTTGTAGCTAGGGAAGTTACACTTCCAAAGACTAAAACACGCAATGTATCACAGTGAATGGTTTTATCTCAAAATACTCTTCAAAGGGCCAGAGGCACCCAGGAATGCTGCAGGTCAGCCACACAATGAACAAGGGCAAGGGGCTCTCAAAAGAAACAGCCAGGGCTGTCAGAGAAAGCGCCGTGCAGGAGTGCAATCCTCTCCTACCAGAGACCTGCCTCTTTAAACAAAGACCACTCTGGGATGAGTAAGCAAGTTTTCTCATTTTTGTTATTCTGTGTAAAAGCTCTTTGAATCAAAGATGTTCCAAGACAACGAGAACAGCTATAGTCTATGGAAGCAGTGTTTATTAATAGAGATATTCCCTGTCTTCCATAAGAATTGCTCAGAGAGCTTTTCAAACTCAGTTACCATCACTTTAGTTTATCAGTAGCAAATTAAAGCAATTAGGCAGTAAGTGGCTCACTTAATCAGGTGAATATTAGAAGCTGAAAAACAACTGGGTCTGCACTGAGGTGATTCACAAGCTGTTAAGATAAAGTTTTACTTCAGAACACTAGGGAAGGTGCAAAAAGAAGGGAATCAAAACCGTAAAAGAAACTTGAGTATCTTTTAACATAACTGATCCTGTAAAACCCATTTATAAAATCACTGTACAACCTTTCTTTTTCCTTTTACACCCACCTTGGAGTATCCCATTGATCATGCTGATCTGGAAACCAGCAAATACCACATCACTTGACTTTTACTAAGCTTACACTTACACAGAATGTAAGTACGTTACACTCAATGAGCAGCTTCATTCTGAGGGTTCTCTCAGACTTGGGTTTCAAGACATTGCTTGTCATCAGAGCTGCCTTGGCTTGGCCTAGCCTCCCTTCACTTCAGCTGGTGGAGTTTGCCATGCCCACAACATAACAAAAGACAATATGACTTATCAGTTCATACAAGGCAACACATAACTGATGTCTTTGGGAGCTAGAAAGAATTTCTTTTCAGCCCAGGAAAGGATTTCATCTTGAGGGGTCCTGGAAATGAGCAGTTCACAGGCAGGTGGATTAAAAGGTAACAGGACTAAAAGGCTGGTCCAGCCCTGCTCTGCCACCATAAGGGACTGAGTCAGTGTTCCTGACATAGGCTGGGGATCCATAAATCCTGTTACTCTGCCATTGGGGATCCCCTAATTGTGCCTTATAAGCACAGGATATATTTTTTTTTTCCTGCTCAAAGGTAATGCCCTAGAGGCCAACATAAAGAAAATGAACATGGAGTAAGTTCCCTGATGAATTCGGGACTGGCTGTTGTCTCTGCATAATTTCAGCAGCATTAATTCCTTCTTTACTAAGCACTTATTCTTAGCTACTTTATGACAAAATGCAACTGTGCTCAGCTCTTAGAGAAGATGGAGTACCTTTCTGCAGAGGAATATGAGGCAATGCTAAGATGTCTACATCTCTCTAAGAAGGCTGGTAAATTATTCCTTCATTTTCAAGTTTACTGAACACATCTATGTACTTCTGTCTCAGAAAACTAAGACCCCATGCAATCACTTATTTTCCACTTGCTTCGTAGCATAAATGGGTATAAATGTTTCATGAACCATAAATGTTCCAAGAAAAAGATAAATGTTGAGCAATTACAAATGTAATCTTCCTTCATTTTAATGTGGTATCTATTTGCACGAAGGGCAGATGGATCACTCTATAACTATGCATTTGCATAGTGCCATGGCAAGTACCATGGGCACTGGGGAATAAGTACCTAGTCTTGCTCCCTGTATAGTCTGTTCTTTCAAAAATCATTCTGAAGTTACTATCTGTTTGCTCGTTCAATAATAAAGATAATTCTTCTAAGTAGGTGTGCATCAGCTGTCCTGGCTTCAATGCAGGGATGACCACCTGAATCAGTGTCTGTTAACAGAGAAATTACCCTTGGTGGGAAATATCTGAGCAGTAATTTCTTTGGATAATGTGTAATAACTGGGGGTAATCAAGGAAGATGTGAGTGTAGGGAAGCACATGTTACAGCATATACAGCTCTCCTCAAACGTAGCTCTAAGTAAAACAAACTTGAATTTTCATGGTACTGTTTTGATCTTGTACAGAATATGCAAATGCCTTGTGAAAGGGTTCTAACACACCCCTATTGCTCTAAAAGCCTTCTGTATCTTCCCCCAGAACACTCCTGGGCCAAGCCTAAAGTTTTAGAGACATCTAAAAATACCACCTGCTTTTTGCTGGACAAGGGAAGGAAATATAATACATTCAGAGGCTTGATACTCATTTGAGGATTTTTTTCACTACTTCAGAGGGTATTAACTAATTTGTATTAGTCAAGGACTTTTTTGATAATTGGAAACTCATTCAAACACTTTCTTCACCTCTGGGAAAATGATTTCCAATAAGAGTTTTAGAGAGCTCAAGTTGATGTTATTTACTTTAAGGGAAAAAACGTTAAAAAAATCAATACCTCTCGAGGACATCTTGTTTTACTTCTCAGAAAGAAGCGGCATATTCCCATATCACTGCATTTCTCTGAAAGAAGTCAGGCCACTTTTCCTAACTTTTTCCTTTTCCTGGTACATATGCTCTGGGGGAGCAAGAAATCTATTGAACTTTGGGGTTTAGAGACTGCTGAGCTGTAGAGTGATCTGATTATGCAGTCAGCTCCTTTGGGAGACACTAGGCTCCTGAATTTTCAGCGTATGTATGTGCTGCAATGTGAACGTGAAGAGATAATCTAAATTGCTATCTATTGTGTTATTTAAAATAGCCCCCAGCAAAGGTACTGTTTCTATTAAAAATAATGCCTGGTATGACTAAAAAACCTTCTGTAGTATCATTTAGCTGTTTACACTTTGTCACTTAAACTTGCTTTTCTTCTGATTTAGCCACTGGAGCTCAGTGGAGGCAGTCTGCTCCCTTTACAGCACGTTGTCAGCACACTTGGGCTGCCCACACTGGTCACAAGAATTTCATAAGTCTGTGTATGTATGACTTGTGAAAGGCCTACAGAAATATTTTCACTCATGCGGAGTTTTGTGTGTGTCCTTCTATTGAAATCAAAACACCAGCTGTGTTTGAGATGACACCGTCCTTCCATTCTAAGGGATAAAGTCTTCAGAAAAAAAGAATGCTGCTCACAGATGGGAAAGTTCCAAAACAAGAACAGTTTAAAAAAGTAAAACAGAAAACTTGCAAAGAAGGTAAAACATGGAAAACAGTTAAGGAAGCGATCTCAAATCACTCAGGATTTGATGTAACATTAATTACTTTCACAGATGTAGTTTTCGATAGCTTGAATTCCAAGATTCAGCAATTTTCGTGGAAAGAATTTGTAACAAGCCATGGGAACTGGTGGATTTGCAGCAGTTAAACATAGGCATGGGAAAGATGTTTTGCTATGCAGTGAGTTCGAGGTATTGTGCTAATCAAAATCTTGCTAATATTGCTTAAAACAAAAATTTTTTGCGAAGCCTCTAGCAATTGGAAGACATTTGAGAAGAAAAAAATGTCACTTCCTTCCCTCCATCTCTGGAGATGTGTGTGCCCCTAAAAAAATATTTGTATCAACTGCCCATCATAATCCATAATTCAATTTGTTTATTATTATTTTTTAATTAAAAGCAGCCTAAATTTCTGATTTTCCCAGAACATTTCTGCTGTGGGAAGGTTACAATATCTCTTGAGATCTGAACATTTGCTCTTAATGGTTTAAATCAAAGCTAGTGGCAGCTACTGCTCACTCAAAACTACTGCCACTACAGCTGAACTGCAAATTATGGTATTTCTTAGAGGAATATAAAATATTATTTTCCTCTCACAGCAATCTAATTTTTTTTTTTTTTATGAAGTGATCAGATGCAATAGTTGGAATGTACCTGCTGACTGAAAATACAGCAAAACATAAGGTACATTCTAACATGCTAAAATGTCTGTGCTAACTTTCAAAATACTGTGCAAGGACAAGAGCGGCAGCGGGGAGTAGAGGATGGCACAGTGTTTGGAATCAGTTAGGAAAAAAAGAGTATTATTGTGCTAAGCTCTCAGAAAACTATGTACCCTGGTGGGCCAACACAGAGAAAACAAGGGAACGGCCAAAGTCTCCCAAGAAAGGAAAGGAAAAAGAGGAGAGAGCCCTAGTTTTCACATGCATTTGCAATAACCCCTTGTAATCTATAAATGCCTGATTAGCTCAAATGACAACAAGCTGTGTGCCCTCCAGCTCGCATTTGTGACTGAAGTTTAATGAACCGGTGCTGAACCAAAAACAAGAGTAGGGGAAACAACAAAAGCATAACATAAAAATATAGAAAGAAAAATCAAATTAACCGTAGTTGCAATTTCCAAATGACTAGGTCATGATGAGTAGGAAATTAGATTAATATGTGATTGTGTAAAGGTTAAGGAGTGGGACTTCTCTTCCCACACTTGAAGGGGAAAAAAAAGAAAATGAGAAGATTTTTCCAGGTCAGGGTTTGTATACAGTTATTAGGATTAAAGGTTGAAGGCTTATGGGAAAAAATGTGTCTCCAAGCAGATAGCTTCCCTTTTTTTTTGGACCAGTTTAGTGTGGCCTGCCATGGCCGCATCTATGACAACTGCAGAGCTGAAGCAGCTCTAGGAACTGACGTGCCAGAGGGGAGAGTATACCACTGTCCCTGATCTACGCTCTGTCTTCATTAACTTGGGAAAACTACAACATTTATTCACGCACATACGAGAAGATGTACTCAGGTTTTTGGTGACCAACTTTCAGTCTCATGCTGTGTAATGCCATCACAAAGAGAGATTCATGCACTTTGCAACTACACTGGTACAGCCAGATACTTTCTCAGCAGAGATTTCCAGACTAGTTACCCTCCCACACTCCTCCCCGATTTCCCTGTATATGTAATAAGTTTGCAGCCCGGTGTGTCAATGGTCAGCCAGCTGCTGCAAGGGAAAACAGGACTTGGAAACCAGGATCATCTTTTCCTGAGAGGGAACCTACCATAACAGCTCCAGAACTGTAATTATTACCAACTCAACGTCCTGGGCACATGCAAGGCTTACTCCTCTTAAAACTCCCTTTTACACTCACATGCTACTTAAAATGCATTTTTATGGATGCATATGCAGAGATAGTGCAGTATAAAGCACAAACTCCTTCCATCTCAGAGACAGGTATTTTTTGTTCTGTTGGTTTTACCTACAAAAGGACAGGAGGCCAGCCCTACGCTGAGATTGCTCAGTGCCCAGGGCAGCTGCATCCTGAAACAATTCAACCATCCCAAGCAGACAACACTCGGGAACCTCTGTGACCTCAAATGAAATTTCCAAATACCACGGCCAAAATGAGAAGTGCTGCAGGTCACAGGGGAAATATTCCTAAACATATTGAGCACTGAATATCCTGTCCCCAGGGATTCCTTGTCATGAAAGCCCACGCTGTCCTGCTGGAAGCTCACATCACATTCACAAGGTCAGAGCCTATGCACTCGTGGTAATACTAAGCTGTAACATCTGGTTAATATAACAAAATACCCCCCTCTTCTTTTCCCAAAATGCAGCAAAGAGGAGGAAAACCAGTCAAAACTGCACACACTCCTTTCTTCTGACTTCTACATGCATGCACGCAGCTACAGCATTTCCCGAAGGGAGCGAGGGGAGAGTGCTGGCTGTGGCATTCCCAGACAGCTCGGGAATCACATTATTACCCAGAAACTGGTTTCCTTCTTAGGCCCAGGGCTGACTCGTGCTTTTCAGCTTAAGCTCTATGAACTAAACAGGTGTGTGGCTTTCACCTACAAAGAGCATTCTGAGAGACTCTGCAAACACATGAATAACTGTCAGGAAGATGCTGCAGGTCTTTGGGCATCTGTGGGTCTCAAAAAGCCACTGCTGATGATGATCAGGTACCAGCCAATCCTGGTCATGAACACTCAACTGAACCTTAATGACTCACTTCTAAAAAAATCTATAAGAAACATCTTTGAGTGATATTCTACATAACAAAGCATATTTACCTCTATTTCCCAGCACTCAAACAAGCAAAGGTAGATGCACACTGTTTAAAGTTCCACTGACAATACAATTTGCTCCTTTAAAGTTTCATTTGGTTATCTTCATTTTTGCACAGGGAAGAATAAAATGGTCCTTTTAGCACTGGCAACAACCTCTTTCTGCACATACTTATTCTTGCATCTATGGAAAATATGAAAGGTTTTCCTCAAAACAAAACAAAAAAACCCCACACACTGTCAATTCTTCACAACAGGTGACGAGATACTTGTGGGAATGACTTGGCTGATGTTCACCAGCAGCTCTTGGAAAAAATTATTCAATTACTTTTCACGTTAAACCACAGTTAAGTCAGTTTGACAGAATGCAGAATAAAGAGGGCACTTCCACAGATCTAGCAGAATTAGCCAAGGAAAAATTCCTAGACACTCTACACAGCAAGATATTTTGCCATGCAAGGGCAGCCTCAAAAAAGGCTGAGTTTGTCCAGTAAGAGAATCAGAGCATTATTTGTTGGTGTGATAAACATGTGCTAATCACCAATGTCAGCATTTGGACTATCCATCAAGCACACCAGTCCAAAACAGACTTTTTTTTTTGTCATCCATTTCACTTCATGAGAAAATACAGCAAGCAAATTGCAAGGGGCAGCCAAGCAACAGACTTAGAAAAAACCAAGGGTCGAGAGAAAAACATGAGGGCCTGGGCAAAAGGCAGGCTACAGGATGAAGGAGGAGCTGCAGCGTTATGACACACACGGTCATTCTCACAATATAAGGCCATGTGATATGGTTACTGTGTTTCCTCAATGTACTTCCAAAAACTCCCTATCCCCTACCATCATTAAGAAATTCAGGAAACACTCTGCAATAGTGAGGATTTCCACTTACTTCAGACTGGAAAACTGCTCTACTGACTGTACAGGTTCTGTTGAAACTTGCTCTGTCTTCAAGAAATCACTTCAAATTCATGGCAGGGTAAAGCATCCAGCCATTGAAGTGAATTATCCCAGAGAGTCCATAAAGCTCCAAAAATCTCTAAGAATTGCAGCCCTGACACTGAGGAGTGCTGAGCACTGTCTTGGACACCCCTCTTTTGTACAGGCATTACACAGATCCCTTTCCAATTGTACACTCCAGCGGAGGCCGCGTGCTGACTGCGCTGCAGACTACATTCCTCAGCTCCCAGACTGTTCTGTTTGTTTTTCATCAGAAGCAACAGCCCACAGCAATGGAAACTGTGGGAATTAGCTGCAGTGTGTGAAAACACCATTTACAGTACTTCAGTGTGCAGGCCTCTCAGACAATACGAATTCCTCCCATATGGACGGCTGCTGCTAGCTAGCCCCAGCTGGCACTACAACACAAACCCAGAAGGATCCCTGGCAGCACTGAAGCCGAGCAAGCGGGCTGTCCCCCGAATGCAAATGGGAATTCTCTCTCTTTTGCAGAAGGGGTAAGGCAGAGTAGAGGAAGGGAAGAAGGTACTGAGCTGCTCTGATGCTGTGGGATTCAGGCTGCTTTGAAGGGAGCAAAATAAACTTCTAGCAGTTATACTGGTGCAAAAAATAGTGTGTGTGTCTCCTTTGCCTTATCCCTGTGAGGCAAGACTTTTATTCTACTACTCACAATATCAGAAACCTGATGTAAAAGCAGTCAACCATATATTAATGCTCACCTAGGGAGACGGGGGTGAAAAAAGAGTATTTCTGTATCTGTTCCCTTCTCTGTACCCTCCCTCTGTCATGTAGTTGTAGACAGCAACATGGAGTCCCCTTCACCCTCTCAAAGCCAAAAAAGAGTCACCTCCCTCAGCTTCTCGTCTCCTGTCACATCAGGGTCTTCCCTGAACCAGGCACCCTTGTCTCACCTGATGCTAACCCAGCCTGGGTTGCAGTTGGCCTCCCATGTCCCAGAATATCCAGCTGATGCCCGCTGGGCTCCTTGCCCACCACGTCCACCAGGCCAGCATTCCTCGACATAAAACTGAGCTGAAGTTTCTCTACTACAAGAATAATTCTGGATATAAATTTGGAGTTTTGTAAAATCCCTAACTCTCAGAGCACACAGAAAAAGAGGTATCCTGTATAATGTTTCATTTTGCTAGCTTCCTGTTGTCAGGATGCCAGGAGGATGTGGTCTGGGAAAAGGAGAGATGGATTTGTTCATGCAGACAACAGCTGCCAATTCGAGTGAGAAATGCAGAGCTCCACAGAAACTCCAGCGGAACCAGTGATGCCCATGTGGGCTCCAAACGGCGCTCACCCATCCAGCACCAGCCAGGCTGGCTGTACATTCATATCAGGAAGCACAAATCTTTAGGAGCTTTTGTGTTGTGTAATATTGTATAAATATTATTAAACCTACATGACTGTTTGAAATCCCTTGGCACTGGAGGAAAGGCAAGAACTTCCATCTAAACTTCGGTGTACAGTTCATTTGAGCAGCCTGAGTAGACAACAGCATTGCCTTAAGTGGTATTAATCCAATTTCCAAAAGCAATGAGAAAATACCCACGTGCACTGCTTACTGAGGAATTAATGTAAAAGAATTTACAGAAGTTGTCTGACCTTAAAAATGTTGTGACAGACTAAATAGCCCACATTTCTGCTGCTTCTTGCTGTATAATGCCGTGCTATTCCCGATTCCTAAAAATAACGTATTTTTACAATTTGTTACTTGTCTCTTGAAAATAATAACTTCAGCTTTTCACCTTCAACTACATATAAAAGCAGAGGATGACACAGTGCATTTGAAATACTTCAAGCTAAAAATAATTGTATTTTCTTTAAGCATTAATGCAATCCCCATAAAAGAGACAACTGGTAGTGCCTTCCAAGTTAACTGCTTGGCAAAAGGACTGACACACTACATCAGAGTTCTGGTTGCTCAGAGAAACTGAGAACATTTGCTTGAGGTCCTGGGCAAACTGTAACCTTGGACAGATAGTTTACAGTGCAAAACCTGCAGAAACGCCAGGAGGAAGCATATGTAATGAACATGAGCCACACCAACACCATCACACATCAAAGGTGCAGGCGGGCAGTAGCTTAGCAGTGCTTCAGGTTTTCCTGCTGCTTTTGCCTGCAGTGGAAGCGCACGCTGATTTTGTGACCTTCTCACAGAACTGGTTCATTGAATTGCATCTCTTCATGTCTGCTTGCACCAGGTGGCATTACAACTATGCTGTATGCCCAGGATAATTTTAAGTTTTCAAAATTAACACCAGTGCTGAATGTCAGCACTGCTGCCAAGCCTTTTCCATAGCCTTCACAAACTGTTTAAATACACGGAAAATGATCAAGTCTCAGACCACTGGCATCTTCCAGTGTTAAACAACTCCAGGTTGCTAAGTATTTGGCCATCCTGACTAGAAGAAAATAAGAGAGCGGCCAAAAAAACCCAACCCAAACCAACCAAACAAAAAAACCCAACAAAAAAAAACAAAAAAAACCAACCAACCAACCAAACAAACCACACACACACAAAAAAACCACCACCAAAACCACAATAAGAAATTAATGACAAATGCCAATTAGAAGTAGTCTTTAATTTGAAAACACAAACTACTGTCCCCTTTAACTTCAACAGTATCTCAAGCACAGGCATGTGTAAACCAGTATTTTCTCACCCAAATTTTTCATAAACAACAGATAGATGCTATTTTACTTAGTTGTTCACCCAGGAGATGCAGACAAATCCTCTTGGGTTGCAGTGGGGAAAGTAAGAGAGGACAGATAAACAGAAGAACATTTCAAATTCTTCTCCTTCTCCACTGAGAACAATGGCAGAAAAAGGGTATCAGGCACTACAAAAATATTCTAGAAAAACTCTCTGTCAGTCTTTCAAAGAAACGCACAGTACTTCATTCTTTTTGTGATCATGACTTGACTTTGAAACATGTACATTACTGAAATACGTAATGTTTATTCTCAATCTCAGCATTTTCACTAAAACCCTTATTAGAAGGACTCCATAAATGTCGGTGAGGGATTCAGAAATGCAGTGGAGTGGACTGATTAGTTATAGTAAGTAGCAAATCGTGATATTTTAATCATCTTTGCATTCCATCTGTGCATATTTCAATGTCTTTAGAAATGTATGTGAACTACTCCTGTCCTCATACATTACAGGAAATATGAACTGTGAACACAAATCAGAAGACATAACACTATAAACACAGATGGACAATTTTATCTCTTGCCTCCTCTGAGTTCAAGCTCTCTGGTTATTAACTGCCAATCTCTTCAGACAGTTGATTCTCTGGAGATGTTTTAATAGCCTAAAAGAGCAACCGTTTCTCTACACAGGAACTAAGAGGAGTCTGGCTTACCATTTATTTCCCAAGCTTCCTGGCTTCGCTGTTTTCCTGAGCAGAACAAGTTCAACTAATCGAAGTAACAGGCCCACGACAGTACTGTCTTCCCATTAATGGGAATTTTAACTGATAATTTTTCAGTTACTGATGCTTCAAAAAAAAAAAGAAAAATTATATTTTTAACGTGTTTATTACATTTTTGGAAGCAGAAAGCAAATGATTTTGCACAGGCAGTTTTATAAATAATTCAATCTCCCAGCTTGGCTTGCTCTACGATGACTCTGAGTTCTCCAGCAAGCTATGAATTACATTACCTCCCAGGTTTTAGATCCCAGGGTTCCATTTACAAGAGTGGGCCTTTTCTGGCTTTTGCAATTTCCTAGCTTCTTCTGGGAAGAAGTGCCCATTCCATGCTGACCCTCCTCAAACAGATTTTCCCACCAGATTTATTAACTCTATTCTAGTTGTCTTTCAGTCTCCATCTGGTGCCTGGAGTGTGTGTGTCTGTTCACGCTTGGTATTTAGGGGCTTCTGGTCTAAGAGCGCACATGCTTCGAATGTATGAAAGACTCAGGCACACAAACATCGCATCCATGCACCCCTCACACGGACCCCTAGAAACCTAAGCATAAAGACCATGACCCTGAGGTATTTCCAAGAACACACCTTGCCCTGAGACATGGTGCCAGGATGATGATTTCAGTCTCCTAAGCTGTATGCATCTAAGAATATTTAGGCTGTTTTAGTAGTCTGAAATGGCATTAAGGGCAGGGGCACAGGGTCACTGTATCTTTTGTAACTAATGACACAAGTAGGCAACAGAAATCTTCAGATTTCCAGTCATTTAACTAGACAGTCAACTCACTCCTTCCTTCCCATCTAGCTCTAATTCTCAGCCATTCTGAAGCTACCCACGAACGTAAGTATTTTAACATCTGGAATTCAGCTAGATGCATATAGTGTCTGCCACACAGAACTGCCATTTAAATAAAGAGCATAAGCGGTTATCACAAAGAATTGCCAGGATGCCAGCGTAGAATTCATGAGCACGTAACTTTCCAGTGCAAACACGCAAAAGTTTTGGAGGGTTCCCATGTTTTATAGGTAAAGTCATTCATTTTTCGCAACAAGCAATAACATGCTGGCACCTACCCAAAGACAAACGTGAGCATATCCAACGTATTTTCCAAGAGAAGCATGATTTATATTGCTTTCCTCCTAAATGCATGGTAACCAAATCCTGCCCAACTACCCATTGGGCTCAACCGTACTCTTTGCAGGGCAAGGCCCACGTGGGGTGGAAGTGAAAGGTCATGTTGCACCCAGACCCCAAACCTTCTTGCTCTCTGCAGGAATCTGCCACATTTCATAATCCCAGCCTTAAATTGGCTGTGCAGACATTTCTGGGCCCAGTATGGCGCTTCTTCAAACCACTGCTCGGTCATGCACTCAGCTATTTGCAACAGTGACTTAAAGTCAGCACAGGGAAGGGGAAGAGGCAGAGTGTGTCTATGAAGGGTATTTCTCTGTCAGTTAATAAATCTTTACTAAATCCTCAATAGATCTTTTTATCTCTTTTATAATAAATCTCTTAATGAATAAGCCTGGAAGAACAAGGCTCAGCAGACTGGAAAATCCCAGCTTATATCGTGTTTTCCTCTCTTCCACACCTTATGGCAAATCCTTTACTGTTCAGGGTACCTAATGCCCGAGCTGGTGGTAGGGCTTCCCTACGCATGGTACACAAATCTTAAGGACTTTCACACAGTGCTCACATTCTAACATCTTAGGGCATGCTTTATGCCTCACAGGCAATGTTTTCCTTGAGGGTTGAAGGAAAGTATTGTGTCAGAAAGGAAGGGCTTGTTGTGTGCGTGCTACTAGCAGGGGAAATACTTATGGATCACATCATTTAATTCCAGGCTTACAACAGGCTTAGATGGCCACTGAATATACCACTGCTATAAGGCAGCAAGAAAAGTATGACTCACAGCCAGAAAGAGTGCTTTATTTACCAATTTATCCCTGCTTCAGTCTGCTGACACCCAGTGACCTTCATGTTTAATAGAAACGAGTTTTTAAGTAGTAATGGAGCAGGCACAGCTCTCTTCCCCAAATGTGGGCACACAGCAACCTCCCTGCCAAGGCTACATTGAGAACACAATTACACACACTGGGTCTGCCTTTTCCGTCATGTTTGACAAATACCACATACCTCTAACAGGTATTTCAGTGGTTTTGATAACAAAATTCATGCCGTGCACAATACTCTAGGAAATAATCTTTAAAACTGGACGCACATTCATATACAATACTTAATGGTTTCAAAGGAACAATTCCAGAGTTATGGAAAGGCAGCTGCAAAGCATGTGCCTTATTTTTACTGTAAAATGAGTTTGAATTTTTCATTGAATAGAATTAATAAACACAGTATGATAAAATCCCTCAGAAATTTTACGTCTTAAAAGCAAAAATGTATTAATAAATCAAATTATAAAAACCTATTCACATTTTTTGTTTTAATAATGCAGCATAAACTGTGATTATCTATCCTGTATAAAAGCTTTTTACTGCTATGCTTTTACTTTACCAATGAAAAATTTAAGGGCTAAGCCTTATTTTGCTTGTGTGTCTTCAATACCAGCCATGCAAACATCCAAGTTTCTGACTGTATCACAAAACTACTATCTGTAGGTATATCAAATATGCCATGAATGCAACTTGGCTCACAGTCAAGAGACAATAAAACCTAGAAGGAATTAACTTTCCAGCTATTTTCCAGTGATGCTAGTTCAATTTCTCTTTTATTTACTTTCTGAGTTAATGTAAAACCTTCAAATGGCCTCCAGAAATATCAGCTTTGGGGAACACAAGTGTCCATCTGGCACCACAGTTTGCAGATACGGACCTTCTCTCCTAGAAATTAAAATATGTTTTCATAAACCTAAACTTCCTTAGGAAAACTTGCTGTACTAAAGCACTACTACTTTTATTTGTCAAGAAACATTTGTCTTGGAAAGGATCAAGATAACATTTATATGGCACTGAAGACAAATATATTCTCCCATGCTAGATCTTTAGGCTACATTCCTACTCCCAGAAAAAATAAAATAAAATCGTGGTGTCCCTGTCTCCTTGGGAGAAATAACAAGTAGACACAGTTGAAAGGATCTAAAAATCAGACAATGGCCTAATAATATGTTATGAAGAATATGTTGGAGGTGGAGGTTTTTTCAGCTGCTGTCATACATTTTTGCAGATTGGAATAACTCAGCTAATTATTATTTAGAAGGTCAAGTAATTTCCCACAGTGCAGCAAGTGAATAACCATCCAGGCCAGATGCAGACGGGAGACCCGGTCTTTCACATGTCTTATCAGCGGGAGCTTTGCATTTGCATTTGCTTTTTAGTGGCCACAACAAAAACACATCAGCTTGGGCTTGCTTTGTGTGTTGTTTCTGAAACAAACAGCACTAATTAAATTTACACTACCAACAAGCAAGGAATGACAAGGTCCAAGCATTTGGAAGAGGATGACCGTGTGAAAAAGGAGGAGAAAAAAAAATAAAAGGAGACAACAGAGAGGGAAGAGCCTTAGCAGCAGTAATTTTTCTCACATTTATCTGGCCAACACTGTTTCACTCCAGCAAACATTCATTCCTGAAGGAGAACCATGGTTGGCTTTTGTTTCCAGTGAACCTGTGCAATCTGAAATGGGACATGTGCTCCCGACACAGCTGCAGAAGGGCTCCTGAGCACCAGAAGGCAGCAGTGTTTGACCAAAACAAGTCAGCTAAAGGAAGCTGGACAGTCTCCAAACCTCCTCACCTGCTGATGATGGAGAACTATAGTTGTAAGCAACGTCAACACATTGATGCCTACAGTAACTCTGCTTTTTTAGTCCCAGTTAATAGCGCGGCACTGAAACACCTGAGCGACTCAAACCAGGACTTTAGTTGGTTAATATTAACAGCAAGGGTTATCTCACTACCAGTTAAAAATGTATAAACCAACTGGCTGTCACTATTGCCTCCCATAGTGCTCCACCAAGTGTGTAAACTGCCCTTTGTGGGCACCTGCCATTCCACTGCTTGGCACATACAAGGTGCTTCAGCTGGGAAAGCCTGAGAGCACAAGCAGACCCCACAAGGGCTGCACAAGTGGGAAGGTTCCTGCACACAGGAAGGTTCAGTGATAGCACAAAAGCAATTTAAGTCAGACCCATGGCAATTGCACACACTGCAGGAGAAGAGCTGGGCACCCCATGGCCACCAGCAGTGATGCTTGAGCTACACTGATGTTCCCAGCAAAAATTAAGAGCAAGAGGAAGAAGGCCCAAGACAAACAGCTGGCCCAGGGGCACCATCCCAGGCAACAGGGGACACTGACAGAGGGGAGCCAAAAGACCACACCATGAGGACACTCTGCAGTGTCCCAGGAATGCAGAGAGAGCAACTGAACTGTTTCATTGACCTGCATGTTTTGTTCATTTAGTATCTAACAGAAATCATTTAAAGGCCAACACGTAGGCTTTCAGGATCCATATTACGCCAACTAAGCGCTGGCTTCAACATTCAGGAGTTCTGAGAACAGAAGCATATGCATCTACTAGAGATTTCTTTACCAGTTTTCTCCCAAACCTTGAGCAATCTTGTTTTCCAGGCAGTGCAAGCTAAGAAGAGAGAAGATGTCAAAGCCTGTCCTTTTAACTGCTAGACCTTATTCACCCAGACACTTCCATGGCTGAACCAATGTCTCCTTTACTCGGTCCCTCTAGAAAGCAGCTTCTGAAGATGACCAAGATCTAAAGAGTACTGTTCCAACTTGGAGTAGCACCACATCGTTTAGTGTCTAAGCTTCTCAGAAGCTAAGAATACTCCCAGATTTTCCTCCCTCTGACTCCCAAAACAAATCCATGGAAAAGCATCCAGGACTTCTGAGACATCAGGCTGATGTTAGTTGCCTGCCAATCTTGGAAACACTTTGCCTGCAGTCTCCCAGTTACTCCATCAGTAATGAAGTGAATCTAATCACTCTGCCATGAATCGTTGAGCTGATAGGCCATATTAGCTAGAAAGTACTGGGAGCAGCTGTTTATTTTAGTGCCATTTGAAGTCATTAAGTAGCTACACCACTAAATCATCTGGGGAGGGGGAAAGGGAGGGGGGAAAAGAGTCAGCTCAAAGTGGGAAGCATTTGTACGTGAATGCCCTTTTTCTTCTGCTTCCTGCCATTAAAGGAACACAAAGTTCATCTCTGGCTGAGCCTCATGGGACATACTGATATGATTTCATAATATGCAGAACACTGTCAGATGGGCTGGCTGGTTAGATACAGGATAGGGCAAAAATATCTGTATTTCCTTATTAACCCCCCTGAAAAATGTCTTCAATATCAAGAGAAAACATGCAAACACACTCCAAACCACCACCCAAACCCCTAAAACAAAATTCTTCCAGAGCCAGAATGAGGTAAAATTTTAGGTACAAGCAAAAAAAGGTAAAGAACAGCTACATGCTGTCTTTGAAGTGGCATTTCTATAACTGACAAATGCTTTAGAAAGATGCAACCACGCTTGCTTCCTCATTTTAAATATGATGTTCTTCTATATACTAACAGTTATGTAAAAATTTACCTTTTAGGTAAAAAGAAATTCCTGCGTATGGAATAAAAATCTAACACTATGTACAACACTGAATTGTTAGGTATGTACACATTTGAGACAAAAGAGCTTCCCAGGAGGATGCCTGCACAGAAGATGGAGGCAGGAGTGGAAGAATTGTAATGCTGCACCGTTTGTTTGAAGTTGCTGAAAATCATGGCCATGCAGATGGATTTTATCAATATTAGGCATAAACTCTGACCTCAAAAAGGAGAAAGTGGTTTGTTTTTTAAACATATCATCATGTACATAAACAAACAATACCAAGTATACATACATACTTCTATTTATACACACACATCCCCTGTGCTGAGTGTAAATAAACCCTGTAGATGCTTTCATTATTAAAATCGGATTGCTTATCACTGAAACAGGACCCGATCTTTGCAAACCCGGTTCTACGTCAATTCCAGAGAACCAGTTTCTAGCCAGCAAAAGTGAAACCTTAGATATTGTTCATACTTCAACACGTTTCACAGGTAACTCAACCTCACACTCCTTTTCTCTTTTTTTTTTAATTACAGTAAATTATAGGCAAGGAACAGCTTGGAGAGAGGTTCTATAATGCAGAAAGATACACAAAGAACAGGAGACCAACTTTCAATGTTAGTCTGATTTTCCACTTAACAACATATTCTCAGAGCTGCGGTGTATCTTACTACATATAAGGCTTTTGGATGCTATCTGGAAATCTGGAATAGACTTCCTGACCACATGCAGTTATTCAAGACCTTGCAATGATTTTACCCCCTCCCCAAACATTCACGTGGGGAACTGGGGGAGAGAGGATGTTTAAACACAGCTATTACAGCTGAATTCAAATGTGATACTTACCAGTTTTCAGCCTAAAATCCTCTTTCCCATTTCACTGTATTATGGTATTTTCCATAATATCCTGTCATAATTGGGCTGCTTCTTGTTTATATTGAAGTTGCTGGGAATTTTGCCACAGGGATCAGGAGTCAGATGTAATGCTGCAAAATTCTAAGTGGTGGTTTGCCAGACAGAGGTCATTAAATGTTTCCAACAGGTCCAAAGAAAGAGAAGACACATTATAAGACTTTTAAAGTATTTAGGAGATGATCGCTTCTTGCAAATCATTACTGGAATCAGTGAACCACTCACAAGTAGGATCAACACAAAAGCTTTTGACTAAGTTATGTCCCTCGGCATTAATGAAACCATTTTAGTTATAACATTGTCTCTTAATGAAAATATTAAAATACTGCCAGCTAATCATAAGAACAAGCAGGACAAATAGTCTCTTGCAAGGTGCTAAACCACTAAACTGCTTTGTGACAGCATTCTGATTTGTCACAGATTTCTGTTCCTTTTTAGGGAAAATTTATGTCAATAATAATATGCAGAAGCTTTGCAGTACTTGATAAAAATGTAGATTCGTTTTCACTGAAAGCCAGTTTTGCCAAACATTTTGATGTATTTGATAGATGATGTGCAGCAGCACAGACCAACACAGCTGCAGCTTCTCACATCATAAATACTTTCCAAAACAAGCTCTTATACATCTGACCACTTACTAATGAAACTACATGTAAAGAAAAGTGGTTCAAAGACCAGAAATTGTCACAGCATGGCCCTCATGTTCATTCAAGTTCTATTCCCATCCCTCTGCAACCTGAAGTGGGAGGTAACCAGTTTAAAGTCAGGCTCACCTTTGACTCTGAGTGCATACATTTCTTTATCCGAGGCACTACATTACATGCTTTTTTTTTCCTTCCTAAGACATAGCTTTATTTACATTGCAAATACGCCAGAGAATGAAAAGATAGCTCCAGCTCACCTAGGGCAAGGATCTGGCACAGCAGGCTGCAATCTGATCCCAATGCCCCCAGAGAACCATCATTCTTCCTCCAGCTCTACCATCCGCTCTGCTTATTTTTAATTAATCCTTAGTAAGTTTGAAGTAGACTTCAGTCCCATTTACCCTGCCAAAGACAGATCAAGTACTGCCCATTACACTGCACAGGGGAAGCAGCACCCCCAGCTTCTCCTGACAAGTCCGTGCCCGCACCCATGGAGCTGCATGCTCTCCTCTCTCCCAAGGCTGTGTATCTGGCGGGAAATTCTCCCACTCCAGGTTTGAACTTCTGCTTTGGATTTTCTGTTATGAATTGAACTTGCCTGTGCAATGGGGTCAGTGAAAGACAGGTCTGACTACAGCGCTCTCCAATTTTCCTGAGGCAGCATCATTAGCGATAACATTAAAACATGATTACAAACCCAAAAACTACAAGTAAAATGTTTGCAAAAGATGATTAACTAACCTCAGTTTAAGAGTTATGTTTCTTTTCCTTACATCAAATAGGTGAAATACTTGATAGCACAGTATAGCATCTGGAACGTTTATCCTAACCACTGAATATTTACATGTCTAATAGCAGAATGGGAAAAGAACAAAAATCAAAAAAACTCTCTAGGTGCCCAGAGGCCATTTGGGGCCAGATTTGCAAGTATTCACAGTGTTACACAGAGATTAGGTCAAGTGTCACAACAAACACTTAACAATCAGCAATCTTGAGTAACTGTGTGGGGGCACTCCCCTTTGAAAAGAAAATAATCCTCTTCAACATAAGCTAGTTTTGAAATATATTACAACAAGGTCAAACATTTATTTATTATTTATAATTAAAAATTTAATACACAAGTATTCAAAAAAGGCTTTTCTGTAAGAGCTGCATGTGAACACATCCTAGGTAAAAAAAAAAAAAAAATCTATATTCATATAGTACAATAGGCCACAGAAATGCTGTGACCACAGTGTGCAGCATCTCTCTTGATCATGTATGGTTCTGTGCAAAATATTAAGTCCAGTTTTTTCCCAGCACTAACAGAAAGATTATGGCAATGAACTATAAGCGGTGTTTCAGGACTGAGAACGGTATTTCTGATCCAGTCAAAACTACTGTTTCAAATTTACCCTCTATCCTGCTGGTGATTGCTGTGACCCTTAAGACACCACTGCATCTTGGCTTGCTAGCCTGCACCATGCCAGGGCTCACTGTAGTGAGCAGGACACTGCCAGCCCCAGAATTAAGACGTAGCAGTGCTGAGCAGAAGACCAGAAGCCTAAAAACTTGGCATTTGTCAGCCTAAAAACTTGCTTCTGGAGATACTTAGCAGAATGGCTGCTTTTATGTGGCTGGGAGCTGAGAAAGCACATCCTCCAGGATCTCCTACAGAGACATAGATGTAGAAAATACTCCAAGACAGATGTAAAAAACAAAGGTCTTTTTTTAGCACTCTGTTTTGGCATAGCGATTTTTGTGCCATGAGCCGGTATTGGTTCTATTCCCACTGCAGCTCATTAGCCTGAATTTCTATGGCAGTTATGAAGCAGTATTTATGATACAGTTTGGAAGCCTCTACACTCTTCTGCACACATCACAAAAGCAGAGGAAGAGGTGGGAGAGATGCCCATTGAGGCTGAGAGCAATTTCAGAAGACCATCTGTTGAGCAGCAACACAAGGAGGACAAACCCACTAAAAAAACACCACTTGTCAGGACACGTTGCAGATGGAAAGAAAATCTGAAGCGTACTGTACCTCAGGTGAACTTTTCTAACACCTCAGCATTAAAGCTCTCTCTCAAATCTCCAAGAGTCTTCAAGAACAGGAGAGAACTCTTCCCTAGAGAGGAGATACAGCCTGTCCAATTTTTGAAACAACAGTTACTTTCCAAAGGGGATGTAAGAGACAATCAAGATTTATGAAAACATAACGTGAAGACCATGCATAATTTTCCATTCGGCTACTACTCACAGTGCAAAATACGTTCAGAATATAAACACACGCACAAATATAGAAAAATCATTTGAACAAATTTAGCGGTTTTATGGCATTTAAATGCATGACTTTAAAGAATCCACTTTAATACCATCTGATTCTATAATTCTGTTCTTAGCACATTTTTTAATGTTTGTACTTCCATTAACTACTTCCATCTGCTGTGTGGCTGAATTACTGGCATCTTTCAGAAGCTGGGCTTTTTCTAATTACCTTGATTTTTTTTCTTGTACACATGGATTAATTGTTCTTTATACCTGTTGTCTGCCAACACTTTTTAAAAATTCAGTCTAGCAGCCAGACTGAGCTTTTTTTAAACCCTGTTTATCATGCCAAATGGTTACAGCAGCTCCTGTACTACCTCAAATGCTCTCCAATTTTCAAGTAACCCTGGACAACAAGACACCTACAGTGTCATTAGCACAGTATCACTGAGCTAGTCCTGTTAGTTATAAAATAGCATAGAGAGCATTTTGGATTACAACTGCCTAGCAGAAATGCAACTGGAAAGCATTTAATATAAATCAAGTGAGGAGAAAGTGAGCAGCCAACTGAAACTTAAACTTACATTCATATACGAGAACTTTTTGTTTGCACAATCAGTGGGTTTTCAAATTTCCAAGTAACTTGTAATTTTAATGAAAATTGAAGAAACTGTTTATATATGCTTACTTTCCCTTCTTGTAATACATATATTAATTTAAGACAGATTTATATGCCTGTCAAGAGAAAGGGAAAATGGTCTATCCTCAAGTATAGAAATCACCTGCTGCCTGTCATAACTTGTCAGCTTTGAGATTATACTAGTGGGAAATCCTATTAAGCATTCATTGCCTTTACTTTCCTGCCAGTTTTGCTTACAGGACCTGATAAAACATGTAAGGATGCCCATGAAAAATCTCCATTTGTTTGGGTTACTTCATATTCAGTGAAGTCTTTTTAATGGAATGATTCACCTTGGTAAACTGCTGGCACAGCTGAGACACACTAGTTTGATACAGCTGATAATACATGGAATCAGTTCTTCCTGTCTTTCCGGCACACAACGTCGTGGTTTTGTTTTAGGTACCAAAATACACGTTTTTCTGTCTGTGTCAGCTGGGCATTATTCACAACTGTGAGTACAGAACAATAAAGTCAATATAAAAATTGCACTCAGCATCCTATATTAGTTCTGCAAGGTTTGTGACTTGATCATTTCAACTTACTAAATTTAAGATATCTCTGGAGTTTCCCTACTGGCTTCCTGAAAAGATTATCATTGCTCATGTTTAATTTCTGGACGTAAAATAGCCACACAAGAAAAAAATTACAGCAATAAAGTCAAGAAACACTGGATGTTTTTCTGCTGAGAAACATGCAGTGAGGAGATGACAGATAGATTAAAACTGAATTCCCCAGCTTGCAAGTCAAGGCTTGGTTCAGTTCTTCCAAGTCATCATACACACAACTATGGGACTTCACGTAATTTATTAGGAAGTTGACTACGTTGCTGGGATGAGTTTAAATTAATTGCACCAAGGCCAAACTCTCTTCTCACTCACAGTGAAGAAAATGCAGGATGACTTCAATTCACATAGACACTGTAAGTAAGACAAAATACAAAACTTTCTTTAAAAAAAGAGCATCTGTAGCTGAATGGGGCACATTAAGTTGAGCAGGACAAATGTGCACTACAACTATGTGTACTAGTAAATACAGGTGAGGTAACCAAGTCTATCTGGTGACAGGGTCCCACATTGCTTGCCCTCATGACACACTGAATGAATTAAATAGACTTGATTATCCAGTACACAAACAAAACCAGAGCAGGAAAATGTTGCTTGGCTTTTTCAAAGCTATCTCATCAGATCCAACCACTCATCTTTAGCCCACGCAAGATTACAGCTGTGAAAAATACATAGAAATCCCACCTCTTCTTCAAAACATCGTCCTAGTGCACAGTCCAGACAAATGAAGAAACTGTGCTAAGGACATTGCACCCATTTTTGAAAAATATTTTTTATTTTCAAGTAAAGAACTGTACTCCACAAAAAAAAAAAAAAGGGCATCTATAAAGCACTAAGTGTTCTTGCCATGGGTTGCCAGAACAGGTAACAGGCACAGAAAGTGCAAACTTTGAGGCAAATAGGAACAGGGAGCAAGATAGCTGTGACTACAAGTGAGGGTACCTCCTTAGCACACATCGTCACCCCACTAGGTTCTCCATGTGTCTACAGTGACATTGGGAGGAGCATCATTAACATGAGCTAAGGCTTAAGCAACCCATGGAAACTTGAAAAGTCTGGTTTGCTTAGCAGCACCAGGAAAGGCTGGCTGGGATGTACAGTAGCCTCCTGTCAAAAAGCTCACTAGCAGGGTGACGACAGGATGGAGCATTAAGATGCCCTTGATGAGAGAGAGCAGCTTTCCAGCCTTATCTGGGTAGAGCTGCCCTAAAACAACTCCCCTGGACCGCTGTGGCCACAGAGTGGGAGGCTGCAGAGGGCAGCACTGCCATGCACTTGGCTTGCATTACCCATCCCAGTACAGCAGAGGCAATAAAAATGAAACATGAACTTTATTAACCTCATGGCTGCGTGGATCGTAACATTTCCATGATTTTAAGATCTCCCTGAAAACTCTCAGTTGACTAAGAGTGGACTCTTAATGGTATCAGATTTTGTACACGCTCACACCATAACAAGCCCTTGACAATAGAAGCTGGGACAACATCCCTTTCAGTCCTGCTCATGTGCCCCATCGTGAGATTTTCAGGACCAACATCATTTGCGAGGCTGCACAAAAGCTTTGGTCGCTAAGACCAGAGCGGTTTGCAAAGGGTAACTGGGGTGTGGAGTGGCCAGAACAGGACTGGCATTTGCCAACTCTCAGAAACCCCCGCGAGGGCAGAAACTCAGCTAATTGTGCTGTGGCAGAAACCCAGCTAATTCTAAGGCAGGAAGATGTAGAAGAGAGGAAGCAAAGACTCATCAGGGATGAAAAGGGGATTACAATTCTTTCCTTTAGCAAGACAAAGAGAGAGCTGGAAAAAGTCACCAAATACAGGAACAGCCAAAGGCCTGCTTGCTGCCACAGGATAAAAAATCTGAAAGAAATTGGAAGCTGCAGCAAACAAGTGGTGCTCTCAGCTAATTGCCTGGCACCGTATCAGGGCAGAGTTCAGTCTGTTTACAAGGTCTTTACATTTGAGAGGTCTTTATATATTACTTTGTCACTCACCTCAGCAGAAATACTAAATGAATTTGGAGAAGCAGATCTGTGTGTATTTAGATTTATTTTAAGCATAAACTATTCAGTAGGTCTGTTTAGTAGGAGAGGGTTCTTCTGTCATATTGCAGAACAATATATTGCTGCAGAGCACAGAGAGAGGTTGTGCATTGCTGCCTCAGATGCAAAAAAAATCCAGCTTAGATTCAAACCTTATTTTGTGTAAGAGCTGGCCAAGATTAATCACTTAAGTATATAAATTAGTGCAGTGATCACTAGAAGAACTACCACACACCCCACATTATATTGATCTCACCATCTTAATTTTCACATTACTGTTAGAGAGATCAGGAATTCTGCTGAGCAGTAGGGCTGACTCTGAACTATATGAATGACCTGCTGCGAATGACCTGCTTTAGAAAATAATAACAATACTGGCATTAAAACAAAAGAAAACAACAAAAACAAACAATCAAAAAACCCCAAGGAATAGGGATGGTGACCAATTAAAATGACAACTTTAAGTTCCAGTACACCTAGCTCAGTAGCATTGCACTTGTCTCACAATCACTCAGAGAGTAAGAAGCACAAAACACCTTAGGAAAAGCATTATGCATTACTGCATTATTTCAGACATGAGGGCTATACCAACAGCTAACGTGGTCTGAGCGGTGTCACACATGTCACGGAATTAAAAGAAAGCTGATGCATTAAAGAAACAGCTGCAGATCTAACAATACTTAATGGTACCCCTAGAACATAAACCTCAGTTATCCCAGAGCTGGTGCTGATACTCTCTGCTGAACCTATCTGGACTGTGGGTTTATCACTGAAGAATGCAGGAGTCCCAAGTCATATCCCAAGTGGGATATGACTTCCACGTTTTTCTTCCCCCCACATCTGCATGTGTGGACAAAGCTGTACTCAAAACAAATCAACACACACACATACGCCTATTACAGCACGTTCGTTAAGAGAGCCCACTTCTCTGCAAATCTACATGGTTTTAAAAAGACTGACATATAAAAAGCATCTGGGGATTCTTCAAACGGGTTTTAGCACACTGGAGCCTAACTCACCTTTGACGAGGCTTTTAAATGACAATCACAAATACGTGTTTGGACTCAACACAGCAATTACAGAATTTTCAATAAAGGCTGGTTAGGTGTCAGAAAAATTTACGAAGATTAATAATATGGAGCCACAGTAAATGGATTTGCAATCATTTCTGGCAAAATACTGCTCTTCGACCCATGCAGATTGTGTCTAGAGATATACAGAAAGAACAACCCTCTCTGAAGGAAATACATGCTTGTCCATGGGCCCAGATCCGCCATAGTGGCCACTTTTTAAAGTAGCATGACAGCAGCTCTTATATGCCCACGATGCTGATCTCTTGCCAGTTTCCATGAAGAACTACTGAATGCTATAATTCAGTATTCATGTGTGGTGCACCATTTTACATATTGACAATACATTTTTATTTTTAATTAAAGGGGAATTATATAAGACACACCTTGATGCCTTTTTTAATCATAAGGCAGCACAGATATAAAAAAATACGAGATACTCCAGTAATCAGAAATTATAGTATTTGACAGGTAATCCATTTCTTGTATTGCACTACAGATGAACATCTAGGTTCTTTATTATTTTCAAGCTACACTGTATTGTAATAATATCTCAAAAACTGTAAGGTAATTATGCATATGATTTCAGGAAAGCAAAATTATAGTTATCTGAAAGGTGCCAAAACATACCCTTAACTATTCCATTCCCCATCATTTCTGTGCCATGAACAGCAACGAAAGGGAGAGAGACAGCAATGAGAGCCTCACTTTATCTAACACCTGTAGCTCATCACCACCTGGTTGCAGTGTATCTGGCAATACATGTCAAAAAGAAAAACAGATGTCCAGTAAACAGAAGGGGGAAAAAATCTGGAAGAGTTAAAAATGGCAATGACTTCAGATATCTATCACTGACAAAGCTATGTATGACCCTTCTATCAGCACCAACCAAAATGGAACAGATGGAAGTTAACTGTGCTTTTATCCATCCCAGGCCCATAATGAACTGCAGGCTGCCCTCCCTGCCTGAATTGTCTTTCACCATTTCAGAACTGCTCCTCTGCAATATCTCAAACAGATGCCGTGCATGAAGATTTTATACTACGACTGTTCCTTTTCCTTTAGCATAACCTAACTTGACATTCCACTGATAAGGAAATAACAAGGCTATGGCACAAATATTTCATGTTCCTCCAATATAAACACTCCCCTTTATACATATTTTTAGTAGCCCACTGCTTAATTCCATTATTCATTCTCCGTAGCTCCAGTCATTATTGTATCTCACACCTGGGTTTTTCTGTTTGGCTTGCCTGCTGCTAGAAAGTACAGTCTCCCACCTCTGTGGCATTTTATTCTCATAGCTGAGATGCCAGTAGTTTTGTTCTCTGAGCAAAGATATATCTGGTGATTTAGGCAGTTTATTTGAAGTTTTTCCTTAAGCCCCTACTCTCTTCTTTCTGTCTCTAGAAAATGAGGTGCACACTCAGAGATGACAGTAAGCCACAACACAAACTGAAAGGCATGAAGCTGCAGGTGTCATGTCCTTCTGAAGGAAACCAGCCTCTGGTGTATCTAATCTCATTTGGGGATGTTTATCCAATTTCAGCAAGGTCTCCACCGAGCTAGCTCATCCTCACATCAGCCTGTGTAAGCCTCCTGTTTCCACTCTATCATTACTCTGTTTCCACTCTATCATTACTAAGAGCTTGAATGTTGTTACAGTTCTTGACAGGCACATTATTCCACTGCGGTTTGGGAGCCCCTTGCTGGCCCCTCAGTGCTGGTGAAGCGTGTCCTTTCGTGGCACAATGAGAGAGGGCTGTGGCGTCTGAGGCGCTCCGGCACTTGCACCACTGTGGCACGCAAGGCACAGGCACAGGCACATTTGCTAGTTTACCACCATGACCAATCCCACTCCCATCTCCTGCTGAAGACAGCATCCCAGCAGGCACGCTGCCAGCTCCTTCCGCCAAGGTCAAGGACAATAATGGGCTCTGTGCTCCCATGGCCGCCGTGCCAAATGGTGGCATATGGCACCTTCCCCCCAGACCGTGTAGCTGCAGCGCTGCAGTTGGCAAGCTGCAAAAAATCACCCTTCCCTGGGCCTTTTCCTTCTCCCTGTTCCACGCTGGCATCCAGCAGAGTGGCTGACAAGGCTGTCACATTTTCTGCTGTCACCCTGGAAGAAACCCTTTGCAGAGCAGATCCTGCTGCCGGCCTTGGCTGCGCACAGGCAGCACATGGATAAAGAGCAGGCTGCTCCCGACACGTGCCACCTGCAATGGACACCATGGAGTGGGAACCTTGGCTGCCAGGTAGGCTTGTTTCAACCCAGAGCAAGCAGTCCTTCTCCTCCCACAGAACAGAATGCTTGGTCTGCAGCAGAAGTCAACACAGTACCATCAAGCAGTGCTCCTTGAGTTTATTCCTTCATTAATCATCACATAAATTGTACACCAGTTTCTTTAACACCTGACAGTCCACCATATGCTTGCAGTTTGAAGCTATCTCTTCACAAACATACATCAATGACGTTCTTCCTTGCTATTTCTTCCAGAAAATAAAACTTAACCACTCACTGAATTTGTGAATACAGCAGGGATTGGACATACAGCACAGAAGATCACCATTTCACAACCCATTATGCCCATTAGCTTTATAAAATATGTATTTTAATTAGCAGAGATTTCTGTCCTCAGAGGTAGCAGTACAAGCTATGACTCCATGAGGAGAGATGACAATGCCACCCTAGGAACAGACATTCACATCCCACAGAAAGTTTTTCCTTTCCTGTCAAAGGGAAGGAGTCAGCCTAACCTGACTTTTAACATGCTGAACACCAGAAGTCAGCACCGCATACTAGTACATGACATAACTGTGAAACTGGCTAATAAAAGGTAGAAATTCAGCTTTTCAGCCTTAAATTTGACATCTGTGCTGAAGAAACAAGTAAGTCCCTTGCAGTTATCATGAGCTTGAAAAGTTCTGTCCCAGCCCTCTAACACAAGGCTGAAAAAGAAGAAAGACAATGCTTCATTTTAAGTAAGGATCAGTGTTTCCTGAGCAGCTGTAATGGAAAAGGGGAAGATAAAGAGTCTCCAGAAGGGCTGAAGAGCAAAGGACTTGTGAGCCCTTTACTGCCACAGCCACATGGTGGAGGGTTAGGTCAGGCAGCAACATCCCAAGTACATGAGAAAACGAGGCATGTCTGCCTGAAGATCTGCAAACCTTAGGAAAATAATCCAATTTCTTTTCAGATGACTTAGGCACTAGGAAGTACCATATTTTGAGGATGTTTGGCTAAACCATCGTTTCATCCAAGTGGAACCTGCATTTCCCACTACTTTCAGAGATGAGAGGGCTTCAGAAGCTCACTGCCTGTGTACTTTCGCCTCCCACATTGCAGGCACAAGCTCTTTGGTGTATCAAGGAGGTGAGATCTGCCTTCAGACTCAGCACCGTCTTTCCCAGACACCTTCAGGCAAGTCACCTACTCTGTCTTTCCTGCCATTTTTTGTAAATACATTTTAATTGATTTACTTTTTGCAGCTGCAGATGTTCTCACTGAAAATGGCAGTGGGCATGGGATTATTACTATTATTACTGCAGAAGACTGGCAGGCATCTGTACTACAGAACGCTCCACTGGATAATGACATCTTGAATGTCTACACTTTGGAGATTTCCTCCATAACATTTCTCTCTCACTTCTTCCTACAATGCTATTTTCATTACTTACTGTAATCAAGTACAGATTGTCTAAAGCTAGGAGGTCCTCAATTCTGTGAGCAGAGGTAGACAGTGAAATAATCATTATGACAATTCATCAAAATAATGTCACCAGTATGGGTACTTGGGACAATCTTTTCCCAAAAAAGGCTGAGTTATCACTGCCTCTGATTATTCCCACTTCACAGAATTTGTTTGAGAATCTAAGTTCCAAACTGTGCTTCATGGTGTGTCAAGGATATTGCTGAAAGCAATAATGAAGCTAAAAAATGAAGCCCTGAAGAGGGTAACCCATACAGTACATCTGTTACTTCACCAGACTTTTTGATGTCACCACCAGAGGGACATATATGAAGAGGGGGGAGAAAAAAAAGAATTAAAAAAAGGCCACATAGTTGGGGTGCAACTTATCTTCAGCCCTAGAGAGTCTTCACCATCAAAATTCAGGGATTTTCTCACACCCTAACAGAACAATGAAAAAAGCCTATATTGCTCCCTCCCCATCACCACCAGTTTGGTCCTCAAATCACAATGAGAAATTGTCTGAGCAACAACCTCTCATTCCAGTCACCTTTCTCACTCCCCGGAGACTACCTGCCTCCGTGGGAACTATCTCTGCATGTCTGGCACTACCTAAGCCATTCGTCAGCATTGATACTGATCATCAAGATCCAATGTCAGCTGCAGTGCTGAGGCAGAGAAAAAGAAAATCTTATTGTTGCTGTGATTACAACTGGTAGCATTTTAAAAAGGGTTTGAATAACCCATGTCCCTAAATGTTATTTTCATGACATGAGCTACATCCTCATTAAGAGCAAATCCGGTGTACGTGAACAGCAATGGTGGAAGAAGTTTACCCAAACCTCAACCACTAAATTTGCTTTTTTGCCACATAAGTTTATTTAAAGATGCCATTGTCGTTATGTTCCTTATGTTCAATATCTTCTGTGTAGCAGAAAACCTCCAGAATGACACCACTGAATCACAGAGAAGCTCGTCAAAATGACTGATATCGCTAAGACAACACAGCTCAGATCGTATGCACCACGTGCTAAGCAGGATCAGTGAAAGTAGTCCACTTCTAAATCAAAAGACTCAAGTGAAAAATAACTTTAGTTTCATATACCACACTTGTGTAATAGTAAACTTTTATGGAGTATTGGTAAATTTTTATGGAGTCTGTACAGTCTCCTGCCACACAAAATTAATGCCACTGATAACAGATGATTAAGTGGAATTACTTTACATGAAAGAAAATGAAAGATACAAGTGTTCAGCAGTTTCCAGAAGTGCTTCATCTGTCAAATATTTTGAAAACAGACCATATCTAGGAAATAGCATTCACAAAGTAGGCAAGATTACTACTTCTATTACAAACACACACACTTTTAACCTAGTCTGCACTTATTCACAAAGATAGAAGGGATTCAAGATAATGGGGTTTATATATGAAGATATGTGATGGTTCATGTTTCATTCAGAACAAAGTTACACACTCAAGCCACAGGAGTGAGAATAAATTTGTTTATGCTGCACATGCTGCATATCTCAGAGAAGATAATTAGAAAGGGCTCTGTTATTTTTCTTTTTAATAGTTCTTGCATCTAGATTTAATTCATTCACTTCAAAAGCAGATAGCTGAAACTTCTACTATCAGATTCGTTTTAGGCTGATAAAAAACTATATGAATGAATTTTTTGATATTTAAAGAAATTTTGTTTAAATCAGCTATTGTGGGCTTTTCTTTGCTAGATACCAGTGCTTGAGTTCTACCAGAAAACGTAGAACTCATCTTCTGAATGGGAAAAGGTGCCTCATCCCCTTTCATGATAAACAGGACATTTTTTGGTAGTTCTTTAGTAGCTCAAGTCTTGAGTCACACCAGTCTTGATCTTAAAACAGATGCGCTATCATGAGGGGATCTTCCATATGAAGGAGAGGACGCAAAACTACTCCTGTCACTCTGGAAGTATGTGTTACAATCCTAGTCTTGCCCCTCTTCCCCAAGCCCCCATTACATAGGTTATCACTAGTTCAGATTTACATAATTAACATGAAAGGCTTGCACCACAGGTATCTTCTCCATTAAATATGCGTGGACACAGAAAGGTAGTACTTGGTCTAATGCCATGGAAGGAGTCACTGCAGAACTGGAACAAAAAGCAGGTATCTTGAACTTGGTACCTTCCTTCAGTGCTGTTCAATAGCCATGACAACAAAGGCACAAAAACATGGTTAAAAGGGATATTACATGCATTGACCTGCACAGAACTGAGCTTGAAATTATCAGATTTTTTGGTGGCAGCCTGGTGGCACAACCAGCCATCTCGTTTCACAGGGATGTAGGACTGTGGAATGGTTGGGTTTTGCTTTTCTGAAAACTGTGAAGGAGACAAAACTGTTATGGGCACATCAAACAATTCTGCATCACAAGAGCTGCGCTGCTTGAGATGGAAAAGAGTTCATTCCCACTGAGCCCTCACCATTAACCTTGTGAGAAACACACACCAAAGCTTCAGCCAGCTTCATTTCCCTGGTTCACTGACTCCATGCATTTCCATGGGTCACTTAAAAAAAAATACCAGTTTTGAATCATCCTTCGAAGGATGAGAATGATACACCACATGCCAATGTGTCCAAGTGCAGAGAGGTGGCTCTCTACCAAATAAATTTTTGAGAAATCACTGTTAATAAGAATGGCAGCGCATTCAGGAGATCTTCAATAGGGACCGAGCAGCGCTCAAAGCTGTTTTAGCGCAATAGGCAATTACAGAGAGATATCTGTGCTCGGGAAGGCTGGTGCCCATTTGATTAAACAGCCTGTCTGCCTCCTCCAGAAGATATCAGAGATACAATTAGTTCAGTCGGCAGTATCAGCAATGCCCTTGAGGTCCCGTGCTCCTGACGACTAATGAAGAGGCACTGCTGGCTGTCAGCACGTACAGGGGGAGGCATTCATCTTCATAGCAGTACCAATTAAATCCACCCAGGTCATACCAGGAGATAGGAATTCAGCACGGGGAACAAGTCTAAGCAGTTGACTGGTTTTAACAATTCATTTTGGGGTTTTATATCATAGAGAAAAGGGAATAAATTTTGTGCTACCTATGCTGATGGTAAGGGAATACAGAGAATCTGCCTGACAGCAAAGGCAAAGAGAATAACTCAGTGCTCAGGTGTGTACGCACGTGTGCTATGGAAAGGTTTTTTTGCAGCAGGGCAGGAAACCTCTTAATACACAAACAATTTTCAAGAAGCAGAGAATTTCCTTAGTGCATTATGTTCCCAACACTCTGCTAAGCCTTCAAGGACAGCTATTTGCTTCACATGTGAGTGTATCCTCACTTAGGACATGGCTGTTACTCCACAGAAGATAAGGCAGGGAACTCTTGCCCTTTATTTCTCACAAGGCTACATCCTTACAGAAAACACACAGTTCTATTTCAAAACAACAGGCTGGAAATCTTCTAAAACATTTTTATCCCTGAGACATCACGTTGAATTATACCAGTCACAATCAAACATGTCAGCTAATCATCTGCCCTGCTTGGTGCCTCACTGGAGAGTCCAACCTTTCCCATCCCACAGAAGCCCTGCTGTCAATATGACTTATAGGACTAAAAGGTGTTGATATCAGAAGAGACAAATATTGAAAGAGAAACTACAGTAAGCATCTGGTATCCAACCTGTTAAAGTACATGGAAGCACTAAAAAGAAAATTGCTTACTTAGCCAAAAAATTTTATCTGTAATTCCTGTTTTCTCTTACTTGTGTCCCTTAGGGAAAAAAATGCAAGTGAACTTATCAAATCCACATTTTCTGGGCCTTCACGGACCCTTAATTAAAAACACTGTGAATCCATAGGTGACAAGAAGTAGCACCCAGTGTGGCCTTCCTATTTCAGATGTTTGAGAACTCATGGCAAAAGGCTTATCTGCTAAACGCTGTGTATCAACAGGGAACTGAAGAGGTTTTGGTAACTTTACGACGGACTGGCAGCCCTTTATCTTTCAAACCTCACAACACACTGGTGGAGGCTAAAGTGCCTGTTTACTGACAGTGAAATCAGTGTGACATACACATATGCAAAACAGATCCCTCCTGACACTCAGTCATGTGCCCACAGACCTAGCTAGGCAAATCTAAACTAACTTAAAGGAGTGAAAACCTATTGCAGTAGTAGAAGCAAAATAGTTATCCAACCTTTCATGTAAGGGAAACTTAAAAACAACAAAAAACCCCCCCACCAAAATACTCAAACCCACCTCACACTCCCTACCATAAACGTTGATCCACAAGAATTCCATTTGTCATATGGTATGCAATTAAATACATGAAGAAATAAAGAAAAAGGCCTGTGGATGCTACTTTTTTTTCTGCCGGCTAATGAAAAAAAAAATTTCTAACCCTTTCAAAGTTATGGGAATTAATATTTCACTCCCTTGCAGAGATTCTCTAATAAAGTCCCAGGCTTTTGGGAAATGCTCTGTAGTCAGAGACTTCACAAGTCCATAAAGTCAGCCTAGAAATCTGATGAAATACTACTCAGTGCTCTGAGAAAGGACAGCATAAAAATTTTATGCCAAAAGAATGAGATTCGAACATGCTGTGAACAGCAACAACTCAGGTTCTCAATAATAGAAATAGAAAAATACTTCATAGGGCTCCCTCCACAACAGCATTGGGGAACATTTTCCTACTATCAATTTGTAAAATCTACTGCAGACTTCTAAATTACCTGTAAACAGTTCTTATGAGAAGAGCTCTAATGCAAAAACAGCCAAATGTTTGAACAGTATCGCAGAACTGAAGACTGCCGGAGCATCAGTCTTCAGCATCATTTAGATATCAGAAAGAAATTCTTTACAGAGAGAGTAATCAGCCATTGGAATGGGCTGCCCAGGGAAGTGGTGGATTCTCCATCCCTGGAGGTTTTCAAGACGAGGCTGGACGTGGCACTTAATGCCATAGTCTAGTAACCATAGTGGGGTTGGATCAAGGGTTGGACTTGATGATCTCCGAGGTCCTTTCCAACCCGTCTGATTCTATGATTCTATGATTCTATGATTCTATGATTCTATGATTCTATGATTCTATGATCAAAACCAAGACCTGAGACATGGCAGTCCAGTGAAACTGCTTTTCTTTCACAGCCTCTCCAGTTGAAGCATTTGGGGAGGTAGTTTAAATATTTTAAGCACATGTCATATTTTGGTTTGTATCTTGCACTTCTATTTGAAGAAGCAGAACTGAGTTATCTCATTGCAGCAATCCATTTGGCAGTTTGTGCCACAAAGGGAAACAACACTTCTCTTGCATATATCGCTGAAAAACTGCTTTTTGAAATCATCTACATACAGAATTGTGCACAAAGAGAGCTCATCTAAATCGGAATAAAAATAGTACGATTTTCCTCAGCAATATGTTTGGACTTGTGCCTCGACTACAGCTCTGAGGCCTCACAAATTGACCTTAAACAAACAAAAGCGGACAGTGCTGAAGGTAATTTCTCCCTTCTGCAGTCTCCACCATCCATGACTCTAGATAAGATCTCATGTTCCCTGATAGGAAGGGAGATAGCCCAGGACCCATAGGCACAAGAAATCAGCAGACATCCAAGTGCAGAAAAAAAAGCATCAGCAGAGACTACAAATGACTTTGCTGAAATACTACAGTTATTTCCGAACAGTCTGAATAACCTCCCAAGCATGACACTGTGACTTAAGCTGCAGACACATAACTTGGGGCTGCACACAGAATGCTTTTAGAGGTATAAACAGACTTTGGTAACCCAGTATTACCAAACTGCAAATTCACCCACACAGATGCACATGCTGGACTGCTGGATTATGATATTTTGTCAGGGGTGAAAAATACAGATGTACAAAGTTTACAAGCAAGGAATACTGAAGACCAATATTGGGAAGGGTATGTTTTAGTTTAAACGGTGGTAGTGAAATATTCAAACTCATGCAACCGAAAAACTTATCAGAGAAATCTTTGGGCTATTTGTGTCTCATGGGGAACTCACAAAAAGGCCATATACTAATGAACATAGTCCTCTAAGTAACCTTGTCTTTAGTACTGTTTTCGTATGAAACCTGCACCTTATACAGGACAGGGACAAAGACATGATTTGATAACACTCAAATGGTGGAGGTACCATTGGAGGGTGACCTGGTTTCTTACCTGTGAGGCCAAGCTGTGAAATCATTTATCAGACTCATACAGAAGGGCATCAGCCAACACACAAGGATCTCAAATAACAGCAACTGGTGAGGTAGCAGTATGAACACTTTAGTTTCACAGGATCAAAGTCCAGTCCATAATGAAGCACATTCCTTTGTCCTTTCAATAACAATCATCTCTTCTAGGCCCATTTTCTACATAGTCCCATATTATGTTGAGTTGGTGGTGCTTTCAAGTCCTTGGAGCTCCTACAAGCACCCCGACACCCCTGGGAATGCTGCAGGCTCCTACTGCAAGGCTTTTCATACTGCCCTTGCTCAAAATGCCTTCAGGCAGCAATCCCTGGCAAGTCCAGGGGACTCTGAAAAAGGTGCTCAAGCTTTGTGCAAAAAATAGTGGATGAGCCTGAGCTTCCAACATCTCCATGCTTGGCTCCTCCTAGTGCGAATGAGGTGCAGCAACTCGACTCAAGCAGGAGTTCTGTCTACAAACCACCACACTGGCAAACTACAGTTATGCCTCTGTTCTGCACCTCCACACCTTTGGGTGACATCTAATCCACTGAAACACAGTCAGGTCACCCAGTTCAGTTCTATCTGAACACAAAGGCCTTCCCCATTACACCTGCACACCAAGATGAAAAGCTCAGGTTTCCTTTAGAAAGGAACAAATACATAGAATGAGATTTTATTTTCTATATAAAACCATCAGCAACTTCAATGCAATCACTTGAACAAAGCTAATCACACAACTTTGCTATAGGTGCATATTTCCCATTAAAAAGGTCTTAATTTAAACTTTCTTCTGCCTTCTGTTGACTATGAAACATTCCTCTGAGTGCAAGAGCAGTGGTTAATAACTGCAGACATCACTAATCACTTCGTGGTCACTCTGACTCTGGTACAGAGAACTCCCACACAGAAGTATGGTGTGGGCTTCCTGCTCTATAGGAGACAGTTTCACTCCTGCAAATTAACTTGGTCAGCACAACAAAAGGGGGAAAAAAAGGAACAATTTTAAGTGTTAAACCATGTAATGACTTAAGGAATGAACAGAATGTTTTCAAAATGCAAATTAAAGGCATCTGTATTTTAATTACAGCATCAAAACTGCACGATACTTGTCTCCACAGACATTTTTTTCATTAATCTTCAGAGATGGCTGTGTACAGAGTAGTAGCTTCATAGTATAAACCCACTCCCACATACATTCCCAAAATAATTTGCATGTATTACCAATAAACAAACACACGCACACAAGTTTTCAGGCCGCCTACAGACATGATGGACAAAAAGAGGACTTGTTACTATTGCTTTTGGGATTATAACTAAAATTTTCAATATAACTTCAACTTTTAATACAGGGAAAACAGAATACAAGTGCAGCATGAGCTTCAGCGCCGTACATTTAACACAAGTTTAAGATGACAAAATTAAAAAAGAAAAATCTGCAAGTAGATCCTGTTGCTATGAGCTGGTTTCTCATACAAAAGCTAACAAAGGCTAAACAGAACCTTGGCTGCAATACATATTTCTCAAATACACTCGATGAGCTCAGTTTTGTTGTTGTCAGCCCATAAAACTGAGTTTTATACTGATCCACTAAGAGGATACAGATGACAAACAGCTCCATTACAAAAGGCTGACAATACTTGCCTTGAGAAGCAACAGTGACATGATGACAGTGGCAATGCTCACTTCATCTCTGCATAAAATACAGCTGACACTTCCACTACACTACTACACATCTACACTGTGATGCCTCCACAGTCAGTCTTAAGTCTCGATTTTAATTACATCCCCCAAAGACCAATGCTACGGCACGAAATGTCCTGAATTCCCCAAAACTTTTTCTTGGTAATGAATCCTCGGCATAAGATGTCACCAGGAAAATTGCTCCAGTATGAAGTCACTATAGCCACATGCTTTCACTGGGGGGAGGAGGCTGGGGAGGGCGGGGTG
>VXAY01001694.1:945310-1014213 GCA_013399855.1 Oxyruncus cristatus
GGGGAGGGCGGGGTGGAGAAAAAAATATACTGGTGCTGTCCTAAAACACATGCAAAACCCTACACTCAGAACTGAAAACAAGCAAACAAAGCAAAACAAAGCCTACCCTGATTCTCAGGGAGGCTCCAGATAAATAATGAACACAGCCCAAAAACTAGTTGCAAATTGCTTTTTAACTTGACTGCATAATGAACATTTTCGGAAATCAAAAGAGCGATTGTGCTCTCCCATCAGCATTGCCCATCATCAGTTCAGCAGCTGGCACTCCCACTGTCAGCTACCCTGGCCATGGCTTTTTAACTTGGGCGTGAAGGATGGGGCTTGGCACTTAAGGGCTCAGGTTGGAAGACAACCGAGAAAGAGGTGCTGACACTACGAAAACCAGCAATGAACGGTCAAATTATGGGAGCAGAAACAACACAGATGGCGGGTGAGACTTAACACTACACTGGAAAATCAAAACCAGGGTGAAACATTGGATTTTCTAAAGGCTTCTGCAATTTAGGCAGCAGTCAGGTATACTTTGGTAAAAGCATTTAAACTCATCAGCAAAGTACGGTCTGACCTCCAAATGGGCTGTACATATCCCACAGCCCCCAGTGGTGTTTGGGATAGCATCATACATAGAAAGTAAGTTATCTCTGGGGAAGGTATTTGAACATGGACAGAAGGGCCTGCCTTCAAAACATGAATGTTTGACTGTTTAAGCCTTACCATTTCCTACCATCCTGTTATCAGCCAGATTTCCTACCATTAGGGCAAATTAGAAGCTCTATCTGAAGGAGCTTTCTGCATCTCAGATGCGAGCAGGTCCCTCTGTGGCAGGTCCCATGCAGGCAGTGACCCTCTGGTGCCATATATCTGTCTGCATGATTGTACAGGAGAGGTTTTGTGCCTGCACCACACACATCTCAAGCCTACACAGGTAAATATTCCACACCTGATGCCAAATTCACGAAGACCAGAGGCATAATAAGCATACCCAGGGTGAACATTATTAGACAGATTAAGGTGTCATAGGAATCGAGATGTATGGAGAATTCTCTTAATTTCCAATGGAAACAAGATTTTAGTCAACTTTAGACTTTCACTGCTAATAATAGTCTTCTTTCGGTATTTTGAACATATAAAAAAGATAGAGACCACAGTGAGAAACTTTCTCAGATCCGATTGATTCAAAGTGGGGTGAGTGTTAAGCAAACCTCAGAGACACCACACTGGCTTTCTTTGCATACTAACCCCTTATTGCACAGACCTTCCATAAACAAGCTTTGAAACCTACTTCATATTTCTTATATTTCTACAATATATCAAAACTTGACACGCATCAGAGAAGACAACTACATTTGTGCCCTAACATCAAGACAGTTTAAGACCAAGAAAATGGAGGTGAGTTTCAACTGACATTACCATCTATTTGCCCTTCCAAATAGCCATAATGGGAGGTAAATTGAAAAGTAATATGAAGATTAACAGAATCACTGAATAAAGAGAGTAGGCTGACTGGATGTGGAAATGCAGAATCATTCATGTTAGAAAACCCTTAAGATCGAGTCCAACTGCTAAACTAACATTGCAACATCCACCACGAAACCACGACCCTAAGTACCACATCTACACATCTTTGAAGTAACTCAAGATGTGGTGACTCCCCTATTTCCTTTTCACAAGTCTGTCCTAATGCTTGACAACCCTTTAGGTGATTAAATTTTTCCTAATATCCAGTCTAAACCTCCTCACTGCAGCTTGAGGCTGTTTCCTCTTGTCCTATTGCTTATTACTTGGGAGAAAAGAACAACCCCCACATTGCTACAACCTCCTTTCAGTCAGTTGTAGAGAGCAATATGGTCCCCCCCAGGCCTCCTTTTCTCCAGGCTAAACAAACCCAGCTCCCTCAGCTGCTCCTCATAAGACTTGTGCTCCAGACTCTTCACCAGCTCCATTGCCCTCCTCTGGACACACTTCAAACCCTCAATGTCTTTCTTGTAGTGAGGGGCCCAGAACTGAACACAGGATTCGAGGTGTGGCCTCACCCGTGCCGAGTACAGGAGGACAATCACTGCCCTGGTCCTGCTGGTCACATTATTTCTTATACAAGACAGGATGTCATTTGCCCTCTTGGCACACTGCTGGCTGATGTTCAGCCGCTGTCGACCAGCACCCCCAGGTCCTTTTCTGCCAGGCAGCTTTCCAGCCACTCTGCCCGTAGTGCTGCACAGGGTTGTGACCCAAGGGCAGGACCCAGCACTTCCTTTGCCCTTCAGGACTGCCTTCCACAGCTATCTGTGGACCAGGCTCCTAAACAGGCCAAGATCTGCCCTCCGGAAGAGAAAGTAGCAAAGACAGTAAGCAAATCACTTAAGCCATACAACTCAATCATGAGCACCACTCGGTTGCCAGGGCCATGTTCTTTAGACAAGTCTAGCCCACGTAAAAACCAATCAAAACCCCACAACTGAAAATAAGTTTCAGGGTTTCAAAGCAGTGATGTTTCCTGTGGTTACCATCTGTTTATCCACCCACAGCAACCAGGGAGCACTCTTAAGAGATGGTCCTGATGTCATTAAGGCCTTACAGCGTTACGCTGCTGATGCTAAGTTATGGATTCCTTTGCTGCCACAGGACACACTACTTCACAGCATCCAATATAATCTAAAATACTTACAAAACACACTTGTAACTGTCGCTGTGCCACTCAGTGGTGCAGACCCTTGCAGTGAACAATCATGCTTTACACTGACAAATAAAAAACACATCCTTTTCCTGTGCTGCCTGGGGGTGAATGAAAAAATTATGAATGAACGTATTAACAAATGAACCGATTTATTTTTTTCTTTAAATTGAATCATTAATCACCTTCAGCTTCTATTGTGGCAGAACAGATGTGGCCATTTGTCACTGAGGACAAACTTGAAAGACTTTTCATATGGAGTAGAATATCCTACCTGGAACAACTTCAAAAAGGAACTTTCCTGGACTTTCTTCATTGCAGGGATGCTCAATTACTCTGTTGCCAGGCAGAAAGATGGCACCCTAAAAAAAAAAAAGTAACAATGAACATGGAATTAAAACTGCTACCGTGCTTCTGATAGACTAATGCTCTTCTTTTTGGACTGAGTTATACATGAATTTGTGATGTTGCACCTGGGCAGCTGAATTCCAAAGCAAGATTGAGGAGGGACTGTCCCAAAAGCCAACATCACAGATCGCCTTAATGAACTGAGGCATTCAATAATGGCTTTAGTTTTTTTTAAATCTCTTGCGTATTTGATACCATGCAGATTTTTGTATACACACATATACTAATTCCACTGTGCTGCAGGGTAAAATCAGGAAAGAGTTAGGGAAAAACTACAGAGTTCCATATGTGAGGCAGGTGAACTTACCAACTAGGCTTCCTTCTTGGCTAGAGCCAAAGGATGTGTGGACAGAAGAGCAACCTTAGTTTGTGGAACGCATACCCAGTTCCTGCTCTGTGTCCTTTTGTACCATCCCAGGGGAGCAGCACAGAGAAAACATCCCACTTCTGCCCACTGGCTGCAGCGTGCTGGTCTGCTGGTGCTAAGCCACAGCAGGCACAGCCAGAGTCCTGTTCAAAGATGCATTTGCTACGGGCAGGCGGGTGTGGGGTAATCTCTGTGATGGGCATTGAACACTTCCATCACAACTTTACTACTTGAGAGGGGAGGTGGGGAATTTTAGCTGTGCATATTTAGTAACACTGGTTACCAAACCCCCCGCTGCAACCTTCAAAACATTTCTGGGGCTACGTTAAAGACATTATTCCCCTCCCATCCTCCCCTTTGGTCCTGCTGACACATGGGATGGACAGACCACCCCTTTCCTCTGAGAGCTCTTTTTCATTTTCAAAAATTACAGCTCCTCCTAGTACTGTCTGAACCTCGGTCAGCAGGCAGTCCGTGATGAAATTATGCTGGGGTAGCTATCCAGGAGTAAATTTTTGGAGTAGCATCCTAGGAATTGTATTAGGTACAAGTTCTCAGTCACTGTTAATGGGAGGTAATACCTACTTACTAACATTCCACAATTATGGCATAACAGGGCCCCCATCTGCACAGTGAACAACTTCCGTAACTTACACAGTTTAAACACGGAGTATCTCAAGTAAGGTCCTTATCCCCATAAGGATAATTAAGCCCAACATGGAACACCATTTTCCATAGCAGTTTCAACCAAAGACTGCTTCCAAATATCTATCAGACCCCTTATCTGAACAGCACTTAAGATATCCCTGTAACCTTCATTAGGAGCAGAACCATTTACAATTACTGGGAAGTCAAGACAAGTAGAATGCTGTAGTCTTCTCACAAAGGAGATCTTACAAACCAACAGAAAAAAAGTCATCCGAAGAAACAGCTAACAAACATTTCACAAAAGCAGTATTTGTACAGCTGATGTGGAGCCTAAGCTCTGTATCAGCTTGTCAGTAAATTGCTGCCTGCCAGCAGGCACGGTGTATCACGAGAAGCCAAAGACAGAAAGACAGGGTGCACAGGTATTTTGTCAGATCATACCGAATCACCTCCATTTAACACCATGATATTTGTTGCTGAAAACATGAAACAGAACAGCATTCTGCTGCAGTGCTATTAGCAGCAAGTGTTAGCAGTTGTGGGCAGATTTCCCCACTCACTGCATATACAAATGTATTGTAAGAATTAAGTGCCTTGGTCCAATAGGTGTACTAGGTACTATTTCCCTTCATTCCTGCTACAAGCAGTCGCTGTTAATAGTTGTCACATTCCAAAGCCTTCTGTGAAATACCTTATTAGGCAAGAATAATATCATAAACAAAAATGATTACATGAACAATAAAAGATAAGTCACAAATTAGTTCAACTTCAAATATCAACACCTAGAGAAAAAACAGTAAATATAAGGCATACACTTTTTTTCTGAGAATTATGGCAGACCAGAAAGAAGAATCTCTAAAAAACGTTTTTAACTACATGTATTTTTAACTACATGTATTTTTGTCACATGTAATAGACTGTTAAGACTGATATAATGTTCTTCCTGACTTTAACTTTCAGATCGAGCTCCTCCACCCAGCACACAAGATGAACAGATCACTCTTCACGCTGGAGTGAAATTTCACTGGCTCGGTAACTCACATCAATGGAAGCATACAACATATTAAAGCTAATTATAAGTCTTGCTATTCAATTAAACAAAAATACAAAATCAAGGAGACCTAGCCTCCAGCACTGTAAACTAAAATCAATTTTTGAGACAGTAAATGAAAACTGCATTCAACTTTGCTATCTACTCATTAGCAATAGATGTGCTGCAGTCTCATTACAGTGTGATGCTTTCTGATTCTTTGATGTAAATCCCTTTTAGTATTAACAGGGAAAAATTAATGACAAATTTTTGAGAACACGGTTATAATATTTTTAACATATATTAACAAAATGGTTATAATATTTTTAACCTTAGCATCTTCATTTCATAGGTGAAATCTATTTCATCCACTAAAATGTAAAGCCTAAAGCCACACATAATAGCTAAGTTAGTACAAAGGGAATCCTGACAGTAATGCCATACAGAATACTTCTGTGGTCTAAAAAGCAAACATGTTCTCCAGTGGCAGTTTTATTTTACTGTCTGTTTTCAGTACTATTATTGGAAACACCAGTGCATGTGAACTACTTAAAAATATTTGTATTTGTGAGGGTTTTTTTTAAAATAATAAAATAGCTTTGTTTGTACAACATGCACCTGGGTTCCCCAGACTAGGGGGAAAGCCTAAGAGAGCAACTGCAGATCTTTCACTTCCCATTCTGTCTGCTTTCACACTCATCTGTCTGCCGTCACCATACAGCAACACTTCCCCCTCACTAAGATTTGTGGCTATCTACATAATTGGACTGAGGCTATGTAGAGTGTCCCTTTGCTTAGTTTCTCAGCAGCTGGCAGTATGTTCCACAAAAACACCCTGACGCTCAGGAAACACGTCTGCAAAGTAAAAAAATCCCTGTGGCCCCTCATGTGGCACAGCCCTGGCTGCTGGGCATTTGACACGGACAGGGAGTCCCAAGTCCCCTGACATCACTGCCAGTCCCCTTGCTCTATTGCCTTTCTGGGCCCGTAAGGTGCAACATTAGGCCCGTCCTTACAGCTTGGGTTGTCCAGACTATAAGTCAGTTGCAAAGCTTCAACAATTTAAAGATCTGTTTCGCACCTGAATATCTAATTTCAGGGGGAAGTAAGAGAAGATACAGCCTTAGACACCTAACAGGACAGTATTTTGCATAGAAGAGAGGAAGGTAATTTCCAGAGGAAATACATGTTTTGACTTAGGTGTCAGTGCATGAGCAGATGTAAATGTTCCATAATAAGAAAACTTCACATTGCTTCACATCAAACTCTACAGCTCATTCAAAACTGTTTGAAAAAAAATCTCAACCCAAGACTGCAGATTGGACCAGATAATTAGTTTGCTTTCAAAAAAAAAGAAAAGGAAAAAAAAAACGCCAAAAAAACCCCCACAACGGTGGAAACTGGGTGGCAGAAACATAGGAATACAAGAAAAAGGGAAGTGGGAGAAAAACATGGCCCTGACACAAGTCCCTCCTCACTCCCACTGCCATTCTGTTTGCAGGCTGTGCCTCCACCAGGTCAGCAGTGTTCTGCAGAGCTCCTGCTGTGGTATGCCCGAGTTATTTTCTGATTCCCAACACTTCTGTCCTTAGCAGGGCAGTTCTGCTTCTCTAGCTGAGCATTCAGGATGACTCAGCATGCAGGAGAAGTTTAGGTTGCTCAAGAAGCATCTGCCTTCTCCCTAACCAAACATCAAGCCCACTTTCAAAGGAGGTCCTCACACACATGGATTTTTCTACAGTGCACTGTTGCTTCAAACCAAAGATCACCTAAATAGCAGGGCAACAACATGCTTGCTAAAATCAAAAATCTGCATATATGAAGCCTTTAACTTAAGAAAAAGTACTACTCTGTTAACAAAGTGCCTGATAAAATACTGTAGTGCAGCAAGAATGACATCAATCTGCTCTGGATTAGAGTCCCAGCAGTCTTGCTCAAATGAATGTTTTATCCCATGCTGGTCCCCCAAAACACTTTCAGAACCATGCAGCAGCTGGACTTTGTGAGGAAGCACAGAAGAGGAGACAGGATGGCCACTGCACAAGTGCCTCATGAGGACCAGCTGACAGATGGTATTTCTGTTTTCCACGCTCTGTTTAACACATCACTACAGTGAAGCAACCCTGTGCCTCTTTCTCATTCTGCTCCACTACTTTTCCCTATTTACACTTCCCCCAGCCTCATCTGAACTTCATTTTCTGAAGCACTCCTACCACCTGTGTTCAAGAGGTACCAGGTTTTCTCCAAGAAAGTTTAGGATACAATGAATTCCCATGCTTTTAAGATGCTGACTGACAAATACATGACTTTTAGTATCTCTGCTTGGATTTGACTCATAAAGCATATAGATACATGAGGAAATTAACTGCTTTCTTGCCAAAATAACGTTTTGAGGATTTATTCTAATACAGTTCCCAAAGGCTTTAACTGGTCTGTTTGCTTGCTTGTAGTTTGCCCCGCCAACCTTTAAAAAGTTACTTCAGAAGTACACAGTACCAGCAGTTACATCTTCTTTCCTTTCCAGCTTTGATTCACTGAATTCTACTTTGACTTTCAAAGACAGGTGCTTCATTTACATATCTGTTTTTCTCATTTCATGGAAAACTCTTCCCAGGATTTTTTTCCCCTACTACTTGTCAGTTAACACACAGGATCTTCACATAGCTTCTTCCTCTATGCCCAGTACTAGAGGTTGGTTAACAGGTTAACCACAACACAGAAGGGGCTATGCATGCTTGGCAGCAGTTTCCAGAGGTTTATTCCTGCCAGAGTGCAGCCCCTGAGCAAACACAACCCAGCTATTCATGCCTCTCTGCAAGAAAAGTTCCAAAATCAGCTGGACTGTGTCCCTCAGGAAATAATTAAAAAAAAAAAAGTCCTCAGAAATAGTGCTAAGCGCTGCAGCCCATGATCAAGTGTTACTCCCCACACCAAGCCTTCTCCCTCCCTCAGTGGTGTCAGACTAAATACCTCCTCAGCTCTTAGAAAATGCTCTCTCAGAGAGAGGAGGACAGGGTAAGAAAGCATCAGCTCTCAGAGAGGGAGGAAGATCACCAGCCAGGAAAGAGGCAGCTGATGGGAAGGATGAAGAGGCAGAAAGGATCTCTGGGGACATGTGTCTTCTGTATGACTCATAGCAACACACAATGCAGCAGTGTTCTGTGGTTTCTTTTGTCACTGTTGCTGTTTCTGGAAAGTCTTAATTGTCCTACTTAAGAACAACGGTGCACTTCAACTCAGATGGCATCTTAAGCTGAAAAATACCACATTTAGTGGACAATGCTCTGAACATCATGAGTATTTACAAGGTTGCAGCCTGAAAGGCATCCACTGTATTTCACCGAGAAGCCTGTTAATCAGCCTAAATTAAACAATGTAACTCATACATATGTACAAGTATATTTCTACATGGATATACAGCTGTGTACATGTACTGTGAATTCATAACCAAGTGATGCACGGCAGAGAAGGATAAAGTGACTACACAAGTTGTTATCAGTTAACAAATCCTCGTTCCTCATATTACTGTTTTTGCTTTTAAACTATCACAAAAATAGATCTTTGCACTATCAAGAGCCTACAGACATGAGGTGAGGAGGAAAATTTACAGCACAGGCAGAAATCCACTTATACTGAGATCAGTAATAGAAACCTGCACTGTGCTCACTGAAAGCAGTTTGACTGCGGTAACTTTTTAAAAATTCCACTCGATTTCCACCATTCCAATGCATTTCCAAGATCCCAGTAAAATCACTTGGCTGCCTAGGGACAGAGCAACTCTGAAAGCCAGCCCTTTCATTTAACTGCCTACGCAGAGATATCTGTGTTTCAAACTGGGGCCTGAGCAAGTTCACCAGCTGGCTCCAAACCCTGGATCAGTGCTGAGGCAGAGCTGCCTTGGCTGCCTCGAGCTGGGCAAAGGGTGGGTTACCACAAGCAGACCCTAAAAGGCCTACAAGGTTGTAACTTCAACTCAAGCATTATCGATGTCCTGACTAATAGTTACCAGTTATAAAATTACTGGTTTTCAGTTTAAACAGGAAGTATTTTTTGTCCAGAGATCTCTTACCCTGCCATGTACATTCAGGATCTAAAATCTGATTGGTAAACACTACATAAAGACAAGCTTTACTTCTTTTACAGAACTGTCACTGTTACATATATGTAATGTCAGGTTTTCTAGCACACATGACAATAGTGGGACAATTAAAGAGTAAATACAAGGTATAATGATGAGATAATGATTTTTTAAATTGTAAAAGAGGAAGATTTTTAAATTTTTATTCTAAGAGTGGATTTTTATACCACTTAAGGAGCCAAAGCTCTGGAAGAGGCACAATTACCACAGGGGGTGATACAGTCTTTGTCTTGCAGTTATTGCAGCATTTACAATTTTACAATACGCACAAGGAGAGAACAACAGGGGGGCCGGGAGGGTGCAGCTATTCAGATTTTAGGGGGTATGTAACATGCCAAGAATGAAGACTGAAAATGACAGAAAAAAAAAAAAGAGTTGGTGGGATAAAATTAAGCCAATACACAGCATACATTTTTCTGGCATAAATTCCATTGCATTTGACATTTTCTTGTCCCACTAGGTTAAAACATTTCTATAATTTGTTTCTGTTGAAGAACGAGAATTGTTGTTTAGTTCTCAGAAACTCCGCAAACAGGAACATAAAGGAGATTTTTTTTCCTTTACCTAAAGAAAGGTTCCAACCTACCCCATAGTTTAATGTTCAAAAAAAGAAGTAAATTCAGCTCTGTGGTGGTGAATACCATATATGTCATTTGCTTGACATTGAGCACCAAAACATTTATTCTGACATGATAGATAGAGATGACAGTTTTACTATGATGTGATTACAGCTTCTTTAAAGGTTTTTCTATCTTTCTCTCCTGCCAGATGATTAACTTAATGGTTGCGTGCCTCTCCATGCTTAAGAGAAACTTCTGTCCTCAAGAATGAAGCAATCTTGGCTTGGGCAGCCACTAGAAGAAATTCCCTTGTTTGTTCCACACACAGAAGAATCACACCAAGTTAAGCTATTAACACCACAAAAAATTAAGTTTGCTTAAACCCAGAGGCTAGATTCATATATGATTTTCATTTCTCTAGTAAGGGGAAGAGAGAAGAGTGGCCATTTCCTGACCAGGAAATTACTGAAAGCTTTTTTTTCCTCTTTTTGAATCTGTTTTCCAGCATCAACCTCAACCTTACCTTTGCAAGTAAAACTTTACATGCTCCCTTCCCACCTCTAAATTCTGCCTGCTATTTTAAAGAGTGCCAGACAGATCTTGGATTAGTATGAAGCAGATTTTCTTTCTAAAGTAGATTTTCTGTGGTATCTTGGGAAGCTTTAACACCTCTATTTTACCCACCTTCTCCTGGCTTCTTCCTAATGAATGAGCTTATTCAATTATATATCACCAGCTTTTCTGAGAAACACTGTTCCTCACACAGATATTTTGCTTTTCTTTCCCCAGTTTGTCACAATGGGATATAAGGAACTGGGGAGATAATTACAGGAGGGACCCAATTCATGTGGAACACTCTTGAGGGTTACCTGGGGCACGAAGGCATGGTGTGCATCTGCTCCCACACAAGCACTTCCAGAAGGAGCATTTAGGACTGTGATCTGGGATAGGTGAGACAGGTATGATGGGACTGAGCTCAGTTAAGAGAACAGGACAAGTCACGGGATTCAGAGGCCGGGAGATGTTGCAGGAGCTCTACAGCACAAGGGGCCTTCCTGAGGAAGAACCCACTCTGCAATTGCCATACTGCTTACAGAAATGGCCCCCGGTATTTTCCAAAGGCAAAGAAAAAGGGGATGTATAAATAAATTCAGAGACTGCATTGAGTTTAAGGACTCAGGAATACAAGCTTAGGTCATTATTACATGCACACAGGGAAGTTTTGATAAAATTAGCCTTCACAATGATCATAAAATTTTGATCAATAGACAACAAGGCAACTGGGCACTACTGAATTACTACAGAAGATTTTTACTACAAGAAACATCTTCCTTCCAGTAGCTCTGGTCAATAAGAAATTCAGCTTATTATTAGCTAGAATTATTTTCCCATGGAAAGAAAGCCAAGAAAGCACCAGAACACAAAGGACGAAGTCTTGCTTTACAGATTCCTTTCGCAAAGGAAATTTACTGACTTCCAGTCCTGAGAACATCTAGGTCAAAACAACATAATTATTCCCCAAAAGGTATATTTGACAAGGGGAAAACTTCAAGTATGACATCTCATTTATATACAGAGCTCTCCACTGACAGTCTGGACAAATACAGCAACACTGTGAGAGAGACTTCAGCCTGTTTAGGAGTCTGGTTGACAGAGTCCCTTGTGAGACAGTCCTGAAGGGCAGAGGAGTCCAGAAAGGCTAGACATTCTTCACGGAGGAAATCTTAAAGATGCAGGAGCAGGCTGTCCCCATGTGCTGAAGGACAAGCTGGTGGGCAAGACGACCAGCATGGTTTAAGAAAGAGTTTAGGGTGGAACTCAGGGAAAAAGAAAGAGACTTTATGACCTTTAAAAGAAAGAGCAGGTAACTCAGGAGGATTGCAAGGATGTGGTGAGGTTATGCAGGGAGTAAATTAGAAGGGCCAAAGCCCAACTAGAACTTAATCTTGGTACTGTTGTAAAAGACACTAAAAATGTTTTTACAAATACATTCGCAACAAAAGAAGGGCTAAGAAGAATCTCCATCCTTTATTGGACATGGGGGAAAATACAGTGTCAAAGGATGAGGAAAAGGCTGAGGTACTCAATCCCTTCTTTGGGATCAGCCAAGGCACAAGGAAAAGGCTGGGGATGTTTATCGAAGACATTAGTAAAGCCTTTGACACCATTTCCCGTGGTATTCTCCAGGAGAAACTGGTTGCTCATGGCTTGGACAGGGACACTCTTCACTGGGTTAAAAAACTGTCTGGGTGGCTGGGCACAGAGATTGGTGGCAAATGGAGTTAAATCTAGTTGGCAGCCAGTCACAAGTGGTGTTGATCTGCTGGAGAGTAGGAAAACTGTAGGATCTGGACAAGCTGGATCGATGGGCCAAGGCCAACTGTATGAGGTTCCAAAAGGCCATGAGCCGGCTCCTGCCCTTGGGTCACAACAACCCGAGGCAGCGCTACAGGCTGGGGAAGAGTGGTTGGAAAGCTGCCCAATGGAAAAGGACCTGGAGGTGCTGGTCAACAGCAGCTAAACAGGAGCCAGCATGTGCCCAGGTGGCCAAGAACGCCAATGGCATCTTGTCCAGTGTGGCCAGCAGGACCAGGGCAGTGATTGTCTCCCTGTACTCGGCACTGGTGAGGCCACACCTCGAGTGTCCAGTTCTGGGACCTCACTACAAGAATGACATTGAGGTGCTGGAGCAAGTCCAGTGAAGGGCAACGGAGCTGGGGAAGGGTCTGGAGGGTAAGTCCTATGAGGAGAGCTGAGGGAGCTGGGGCTGTTTATCCTGGAGAAAAGGAGGCTCAGGGGAGCCCTTATTGCTCTCTACAACTACCTGAAAGGAGACTGTAGCCAGGTGAGTGTCGGTCTCTTCTCCTTAGTAACAGGCATAAGAGGAAATGGCCTCAAGTTGCCTCAAGCTGATATTGACTATTGGGAGAAATTTCTTCACCAAAAGAGTTGTGAAACATTGGAACAGGCTGCCCAAGGAAGGGGAAGACTCACCATCCCTGGAACCATTTAAAAAACATGTAAATGTGGCACTTAGGGACACAGTTTGGTGGTGGACTTGGCAGTGTTAGGTTTTCATTGGACTCCTAGATGATCTTAGAGGTCTTTCCCAGTTTAAAAGACTTAATGATTCTATATCTGATTAAGCAGGTTAAATCAAGTCATTACATACTGAACTAAACATTTTTCAATGTAAGATTCAGAAGGACAAAAAAAAAAAAAAGACTCTAAAGTTATTTTAAATCTTTGTTTCTTTTCTTAGTTTGAAAAGGTGTGCAACCAGTGGTCACTACATACCAGCTGCCTTACCTCCAAGAGTTGAGTGGATATCATTTATACACTCTATTTGGTTTAATTCCCACAACTGATGGAAAGGATTAGAATGTAGTCCATGATGGAAAGACAAATATTTTGAGTGATCAGAACTGCTTATGCCATGGTCAGATTTCCTCATGGAGGAAAGTGGATACCAAGTGAAGGTCAGACTTCTTCTGACCATTGGAAATAACTCGCCACTTTCAAATTTTCTCATCCAGGATCATTATATTTCCCCCCTCTGAGCCCTTTCTCAGTATTTCTTATCAGCTTAGTTTATAACTGTCTTGGTTTTGAAAGATTATATTACTCAGTTCCTATAAAGACTACTAAAGAGACAATATTGGGATTTTAAACTGAAAAATCAAATTGAAGATACAATTTTTAAATACACAAAACCCACTTTTGTTCTCTAGGTCCAGTGTGAACAAACAGGAGAAGAAATATTAAACAGCTGGAGAGCACAGCCTTTTGAACTGAAGTCTTCAGCCCTTACACACTTCAAACACAGATAAAGACAAGTATTTATCAGAAATAATTAACAAGGAACTGCTTTTGCTTTGAGAAATGTTTGTTCAAATCATTCTGTTTGGTTTTGGTTTTTTTTATTTTATGACTTCCATGTTAAATTTAAGAAGTAAAATGCTTTCCAACCCCAACACACAGAGCTTTTTTTTCCAGAAAAGCTATATATGCCCAAGCATCCCACCTTGGACAATTAATTTCCATGTCAGGATGAAGGAAAGGTTGAAGTTGCTGCAGATTGCCTAGAAATTACACATGAAGTGCAACTTTTACAGCATAAAAAAGATGGCAGAGAGACATGGAAACAGGAATACAATTCCACTGAAGTTGTTTCTTCTTTTCCTGTACTAATATTATTAGCTGTACTAATATTATTTTCCTGTACTAATATTATTAGCTTTTGCCTAGCAAGAATACTCCAGTGGAGTCCGCCTGTCTTATACAAGTTATCATCTTGCAGTTTTTTACTGGAAGAAAAAACTGGAGTTTCACATGGAAAAAATTTGGGGTTAATGGCAAAGGTTATTTATTTTTTGCTAGGTTTTCAAATGCCTATATTGCTTGTTGTTTTAACACCTACACATTGTTTAGATTTCATCTACATAGTAAATGTTTTATGAGCACGGCTTAAAAGTGCTACTGCACTATACAAATACCACAATGACACAAATTAAATAGCTCATTTAACTTTTAGACATTTGTGTAAGATACTCTGTTGTTCCTCGTTAAAAGGATTACATTAATTAACAGTGATCCTGCCTCAGGGAGACTAGGGTCATGTCTTTTGTACTATTTACACAAAATAGATGCCATCTAAGCAATTAACACAACTGGAAAACTCTGATTCCCTGACTACAAATTATTTCTCCAGCGGTACTATTTGTGTACAGTAGATATTTCCAGGTTTTACTTTTAGTTCCGCATCTTAATTTGCTTCATTCATTCTGCGATACTGTTTCCATTTTAAACCTGGAGTTCTCGGGTAGTTTCTCATCTTTATAACTGATCTGAGTCACATATTTGTACAGCTTTTGCATGAGGTCCAGCAGTTTATTACTGTGTTAGTGGCATGTTTTTCGAGGACAATGCTTAAACTAGTAGCTATGTCAGAAAAAATGACAGATATCCTCCAGTTTAAATAACCACAAAATCAAGGCAGGGTTAAGTAGGAGCTGGTTTAGGTCAAGTCAAGTACCAATGGATCACAACAGCCCTAGACCTCCAGACCAGTTCACTTATGTAGAACACATGCATGTTTCTGCAATTCTGCTTGCACACATTTGGGTGAGGGTTTTTTGGCTTCTGCATAATCTTCAACTTGCACGACCTGCATTCAGCGCTATTTCAAGTCACAGCAAATCCATGAACTGATGTGGATCACAAAACCAACCTAGGATAATGCAAAAACCACTCGAGGGCCACCACAATCAAATCCTCTCAGTGCTAATTTAATTGACCTATTATTACCCCTCAGACATCCCTCTCCTACTTATCTCCTTTGACAGCCAGGACAGAGAGGCCAGTTTGCTACTCCGGGAGGAATGTACAAGGTGCATGATGAAAATCACAGCCACAGGCTAACAGTCTGGAAGGGGCTACACTCAAAAGGTAACCATTGAAAAAAGGTCCACTTTTCCAGCTTTTATCTCAGCAGTTTGGCCGTAAGGACACTACTGGAGACCATACCCAAAGCCTTAATGAAGCTGAGCTGTACAGCTGCTCCGTCTGTACACAAAAGGCTCCAGAAGGACTTGCTCACAGACATTAGCAGGGACTGCAGGGAAGCTGACCTTTTGAATTAAAGTTATCTTTTTAAAATAGCTAATATTTTTCAAGATTATGCTGTCTCAAAATAGCGTTTACTTCACTGAGAGTAAATAAGACTATCATCATCTAGATTTTTACTCACTTCTCTGAATAACACCAAGGGTATTTTACAACATTCTGTAAATGTACAGCAAGAATAACTGAGTGTGCTTGGGTTTATTACAGCTTTTTATAGGTTTACATACTTAAATATCAAACCATCATTTATATGCTTTTCCAGAAGACAGTGTGACAAGCTTCCTGCAGACCTGTTGAGGAGGGCGTATCTTGCACAGTGCCAGAGAGTCTAGGGTAAAAATGGATTCAGGGTGACTGGAGGCCAGAATTATTAACCGCACTGTAGCAGCTGCTCTGTTCCAACTATATTAATAAAAATACCTTAGATTCCATGTTGCTATTTTAATGAGTTATCAAAATATAAATGACCTTGAAGGTCTTCACGGTCTGCAGGAGAAACCGCAGTAGCCTTTACAAAAGCAGAGGATGAACTGCAGTTTATGCAAGAGGAGAAACTAAGTAAAGTTTACACAGCAGGTGAACAGAAACAAAGCTCCAGGTTTTCTGGCAAACACACTAATATTCTGGCCACGGGACTGCTCCCTGCCTGGTGTTATTGTTGAAAAGGGGTCTTTCTTCCAGCTATTAAGAAAAAAATAGTTCATACCAGTCATCTGTTGTCAACATTCTGGAATCTGCTTTTTTGAAAGAGAGACAGCTCAGCTCCTGAACTTCTAAGCACTTCTAGATGCACATTTATTTCTATTGCATGTTTGTTTTCTTGAAAGTGAAAGTACAGGGCAAATATGTCAAATCAGCCAGTCCACCAATCTACAAGTAAAAAAGGTTTATTTTGGAGTCAAACCAGAAGTGGCCCCATTTTCTGGCATACTCTGAGCTACACAGAGTATACTGATTACAGCTGGAGGCTGGGATCCTCATGGGAAACAAAGGTACCACTCAGGACATGGTGAGACAAAGGGGGAGATGTGTCTCAAGTTTCTAGTAACCTGTGAAAACTATCGCTCTGTTTTATACATGGGACAAAACGTAGTTCAGCCAAAAGAAAAACAGAAATGCTCCTGAGTTTGAATACTCACTTGCACCATTGGCTCAAGACTGCTTTAACAGGCTGCCTCAAAGCTTACTGAAGCCAGAATAGACAATGAAGGTAATCAGTGAGGTTTCATTACCGTTTTTAAAGGATATAATTTTACAACACCTATGCTGCTACCAGTGGCTATTACTGAGCATGCTCATTAACTTGCCTGTGTACCTCATGGATCTCTTCACAGCTTTATCCCTTGCTATTCTACTTCCTTTTTCTTTTCTTTTTCTAGCACCTTTCCGCCTTTATATATCCTTTCTACAATCTCAGTGAGCTTCAGTCTGGTCACTGCATAGCTTAATTAGAAGCTGTATATTGTTTACTCAGCCAGAAATGTTTTCCACGTCCACAGTTAAGTGAAGGTCAATCAAGGAACCACATAGTGAGCATCCAGTGTGCTTCTGGATAGAAAACTAGAATGGCAATTTGTTGAAGAGCACAGGAAAAAGCATCCTGTTGGGGCTGTTCAGTCTGGAGAGGAGAAGGCTTTGAGGAGACCTTTTAGTGGCCCTCCAGTACCTAAAGGGGCTACAAGAGAGCTGGACGGGGACTTTTTACAAGGTTATTTGGGACAAGGGGGTACAGCCTTAAGCTGAAGGAGCATAAGTCTAGATTAGATAGTAGGAAGAAATTCTTTACTATGAGGGTGGTGAGGCACTGGAACAGGTTGCCCAGAGAAGCTGTGGACTCCCCATCCCTGGAAGTGTTAAAGACCAGGCTGGACAGGGCTCTGAGTAACCTGCTCCAGGTTCCCTAACCATGGCAGGGGATGATCTTTAAGGTGCCTTTCATCCCTAACCACTGTATGATTCTGTGATCCTAGTAAATTGTGGTCTTCCAAACCATTGCCAATCTAATGCCCTTAAGCAATACACTTAATTTGTAAGTGGTAAAAAACCAGCACATACACTTTCTGCAGACTCTCAGAGGATGGCATTTGTCCTTATGCAGATGTTTCAAGCCTGACATATTTCACATTTCCTAATTCCCTTCTGAAAACAAGGCTTCTTTCTCTCCAGAAAGGAGACTTGTGAACCCTTTTCCTGCTGCAAAAAAAACCCTCCACCAAGCCCTGTCTTACTGCACTCAAAGGTTTTCTCTCTCATACACACAGAAGCATAACATCCTACTACATTTTTGGTTTACTCTCTGAACCTTATCATCTTCCATTCAGAAAATCCAGAACTAATTTCCCATTAATCTAATGACATAACATGAGCTAGGGCCTCCTTTGGCTCCCAACAAAATACTGGCTCCCTGTGGCTTTGAACAAAAAGCCCTTCCTCGCGGCTGTCCCGCATAAAAGCCACATTTAGGATTTAATGGTCTTCTTCACTAGTTTACTACGTTTCTAATTAAAACACCAGAGCTGCTCCACTTAAAAGCCTTTGCCATGTGATATTTCAGAGTGTCTGAGATAAGGGAAGTCTCAGCAAAGGAAAGTGACAACATTACTTAAACTTTTTCTGTTAAATACAGAACAGTTCCTTAAAACCTTTAACAGGCGGCAGGTTTGGCAGCTCCACTGTGTGCAGGCTCTAGACAGATTTATCATGCCTTTCATTTTAAAACATTTATGTGAACGCATTTGCTGAGATAAATTACCTTGTTCACAAAAGCATCCTGATCAAGGCTGCTGTTTGAACTGTTACATCAATCAAATTATCTTGTAAAAATGTTAGCATCAATTTTGACAAACAGCATCTCATATTTATAGCTTTGGAGCTCTCTTCAATAGTTTTCCTATTCCAATTCTGGTATTTTAAGCATTTTATATCTACAATAGTCAAGGAAATACCGAACACAAACTGGTTGAGTCATTTAAAGAAGCTGGATGGATACCCCGAGCAAAGCAGACAGCAGGCAAACTGCTTCTGAACATGCCTCATAGCAACCCACGATGAGATATCTAGACTCACAGGCAGATTTGGGGAGTTCGATGGCGGGGGAGGGGGGTGACATAAAGGGTTGCTCTTATTAAAAAGCAAGATTTCAGCCATTCCAAGGCTTTTCACTTCAACAGCTGTCCTGGGAAACATTTGCCCAAAGGAAAAATGCTGCTACGATTTCCAGTTTTACTCAGAAACTGTGTATTTATGCATTTGCCCAGATCCACAGATCTGAGGCACAATTCCCACCTTTTCCAACGAGCACCCAAAAGGAGAAGTCTCTCCTATGGGACAGGTCAGGGGAGACTGGGTGCACATAACTCCTGGGTTAAACATTCCCACTGCAGGGGAAGGACACCACGGTCTCACATCCCAGACCCTATCACAAATGCTTGCTGTTTAGCCTGACAAACATTTAAGTATATATACTATGTAAAAACAGTCCAACGGAGACAGCCACTGAGTGCCAGCCTAAATCTAAGAGAGAGAAGACTTTAGATTAATTTTCTGGCTACATCAGGGGAGATATCTGCAGTGAGGCTTGGAGCTATGAAGTAATTTATTATCATTTCTACTTCTATGATTCATTGTCAGAGCCCCAGTCAGGAAGTGGGACCCCCAGGAATACACTTAGTAAAACAGAATAAAAAAGCTCTCCAGCCTGAGAGCTCCACTGAAGTGCAAGATGATAAACATCGCAGTCACTCAAACAAAAACAGTAGCAAGTTCACTTGAACCAACAGTATTCATCTATTTTTAGCAAGGTTTGTGTTAAGGAACAAAAGGCTCTTTTCCACGACTCTGAATTAGAAAACCCCATCTCTAAACCATCTCCTTTCCGTTTTGTAAGAAGAGTTTTATCAATGATCGCTCCAGGAAAACTTTTCTTCCTTCTTTTTTTTCCCCTTTAAAGAAGAGAAGATGAACTGATGAGATGATATTCCACTCAAGGGGATCAAGTAGATTTTCATTTTGAAACACAAATTAGTACCACAATTTAATGACCTCCCTCCTAAATATAAGATAAAGAATTCTGTTCCCATTTACACAAAGATTTAAAAAAGTTTTCAGTGCTGAGAAGAACTGAGTGTAAGGGAAAATATTTTTTAACACAAACAGCTTTATGATCTAGGAAAACCAAAGCCAGTACCAAAGTCTGTGAACACTCCTGTCACAGTCAGCATGGAGTCCTTGCCACAAGGTTTCAGGGCCTTTCCAATGATACAAAGCTGTTTTGTACAACATATTCAAGACTTCAGACATTTCTGGCCAAGAGATCTTTTAAATATGTGTGCCAGTCAAAGAAATGACAGTCATCATTAGTCCTGTGGGATTCTCATCCTCTGTTATTAAACTGAGACATTTACAGAATCTATCCAAAGGGTGGCCAGGATGCAGCCTCATGTTATAGACACTGCCAGGATTTCTGAGCTTCTGTCCCTCATTATTATTAATATCTGTATCATGTTAATATCAAGAGTTGCAGTCTGTCCTGGTCCCTGCTGTCCTGTGAAATATCTTTGCAACAAATAGACATTTGTAAGGCAGGGGATGTCAGAGCAATAACCACCAAGCTCTTTTTGGCACTTATATTTTTAAAAACTGCTACCTTTTTTTCACCCATTCAGTACAAACTCCTGAAGTTGCTCAAGGCTCCAGCAATTGTAAGATCTGAGATAAGGTTTCGCTAAAAATATCACAAAGGTGCTCCGAATTATTTTACCTCCTGTGATCAGTTATTACGTGTTTTTCTACCAAAATTCTGCCTTCCTCTTTTGTATTGCAACGGAGTCGGCCCTTTGCTGCAGAGATGAGAACAGGAACGACTGCTCATTTAAAAGGCAGGGCATTTTAACTGATACACAGCTGGTTTGTTTGCCCACGTCTCACAGTCTTCAATCAAGCCTCACATCACTGGGCTCCGGGCATTTCACTTGGATCAGACAAGCGCCTGCAGCAAGTGCTGTCCTCGGTCCGCGGGAGGGGCTGCTTTTCCCATGTCGCCGACTGTCTGAATTGGAAAGGGAATGAGAGCAGCTCCAGAAAGCCAAAGTCACTTACGGAAATATTTTCAGACTGCCAACTGAAGAGTAAAGAGGATTTCAGGAATGCAGTTCGAGGTCATTCAGTTTTTACCTACTACACAAGCCACTCCACTTGGCGGAGAACTAGGAAAGCCTCTTTCCCTAGCAACAAGTCATGTTGTACGTGCTGCTTATTCAGCTGCAAAGACGGCTTTTATCCCAGAGGTAATGGTCTTAGAGAAGGCTATTCTTAAGCACTAATAAGCTAAAAGAACTCAATTATTTAAATTTCAAGACTAACGAGGCTCTCCCGTGAGCTGTTCATTTTGCTGCTTCAGGAGCCATGTGCACTTGTACCATATCCAAGTAAATAAAAGGAAGGAAGAAAAAAGTCATCATGACGGGGCCCTTTTAACAGACAAAGCCTTCCTACTGTGCTGAAATTCCCTTTAAACGGGAAAAGAGGAAGATCATCAAAAAGCCCATCACCCACACAAAGGTCAAGCTGTTGACAGCAACGATTATCATACAACTGCTTATCATCCCTAATTGTTTGGAAAATTTTACAGCATTTAGAGTGAGTGTACGAGGGAACACACTTGAATGCTGGTTTTCTCAGGCCACTCGATATTGTCCTGATCACGATTAGTCTAATGCACAAGTGCTTCCATCTGACAAGATCATGAGATTATGTGGGATTACAAGGAACACGACCACTGTTAACAGCCTGTCACCTTCACTTTGGGAAATGAGTCCTTGTGAGAGCTATCCACCTTATCTTCCTCTGTGGTCACAAGCCTCCAATCACACCTTTAAAAACTTACACAAGGGTGTTGCTAACCACTGCAGGACAGAAAGTGATTGCTGGTATTTGAAAGCAACGTGAAAGACTCCAGCTGTGTGAGGAAGAAACCCCTATTATTTTGTCAACATTATGCACTTTCCATATTCTATTCTTATTCCTTCTGCCATTTAATTCTTTGCTTAGTTGGATAGTGATGATATGGCCTTTGCTGCTGCTAAAGCTTGATAATGCTTTCCTGAAAGCATGAAGCAAACACGGGGGAGGGGAGGGGGGGGAAGAGAAAATTAAGACACTATTATTCATTGCTGCACCTCATGCTACTGACATAAAAATATAACTTCCATTTCCCAAGTCTCTGCTATTTGATTTGTGCCCCTATAGCTCTGTCTGGCTGTTCCTCATACAATGCCAGCCAAGCACACAACACAAAGCGTCTCTCTAGGCCCCTCCTCTCTCTGCCACCATGACAAAGTGACTCTCTGAACCTAATTTAGTTTCCTGCTAGCTCAGTCATGACACCTGAAATCCTTCAGCCACTTTTTTTTTTCTCCTCGTGGCTGTTTACAACACATAGATGTGAGTCTGTTAAGGATGCCTGCACAGACTAGAGAGCAGTGATGGCCAGAGGCAGCAACGCACCACCATTCCACGTCACCTCAACTGCTTCACAGGTTCCTGGAGGCCTTTTTCCACCATTTTTGCTTCATCTTACTCCTGCTCCCATGAATTTTCCACCAAAACAAACCATAGTAAAATCCTTTGCAAAGGCTTCAGATTATGATCACTGTCCCCATTTTCAGATATGTACATCTTATTAAGAAAAAAGTAAAAAGGAAATTCAAGTGTCTGAAATACTCTCCACCAAGTACAAGCCATTGCTGAAGCTCAGCTTCTTCTGTCTGCATGGCAGGCAGCTCAGCAGACACTGAGTATTTTCTAGTTCAGTTTCACAGAATCTTCCTACAAAACAGAATAATTTACAGAATTATGGTCATGGTCTTCAAGATTTTTTTTTCCATCATAAATGACTTATTGAGGTATTTTAATTATCTGCTGCAACATCAGGGCTGAGATGATAAAGCAGTGAACTGTAGTTTTAGGCATTCAACTTGTCCCCAAAAGGAGCCTCATTTTCCATATAGACAGTGTATCCATGTGAACACTAAAAACTCATCAACCATGCCTCCACAAGTTTATCCCAAGTTTTATTTGCACATTCAGATAAGTAATTTTAAGTAAGCAAAAGGCAATCTGACTCCCAGTCTAAATACACAAGTTACTGAGTTAGTCTTTCACAAGTCAGTGTAAACATAGTAAGAAATGAGCATTAGCCAGTTAGATAAAAAAAAATAAAATCAACATTTGGTGTGCAGTAGAAATGGGAGTGAAATCACGATTAACATATAAAACACAACAGTTACCTGCTGAAATTTTTATCTGGCAAAACCAACGGTCACCCCACAGTCTGCAAACTGTGAGTAACAGCTGAAATCTACAGTCTTGTCTCAGGTTACCTGACCAGGACAATGGTCAGTACTGCCTCTGTGCAGGGCAGCTCGTAGCACAGAAAAATGCTCCTCTCATTTTTAAGACTTTCTTCCCATCACTTCTCTGTGACCTTAGGAATCCTGCCATGAGCCCCATCACCACAACCAAGGACATCCCTTCTACTCCAGCGAGCTCCATTTTATCCTGAGGATAATGAATGGTGACAGTCATCTCTAATTTATTGGGACTGTTCCGGATCAAGACAATAACTGTTGGGAGCTGTCACCTGCTCAATCATTTTCTATGTTTTAATGATATAGGACAAAGGAGACACTTCCAAAAAACTCATGCAGGAGTCAGTAAAAAACCCCAATGGTTTATGGTTTGATAAAATGACTCTGAAAAATTCAACAGGGGATCATATATTACTCATAGAAATGGTTGGAGGTCATGAAAAATTTTAGTATTTCACAGACACCTCCAGTATAAAACAACAGTGAAATTTCTGTTCTGCCCTTTCATTTTAAATGACAGACAACATTTTCACAGAGGTTATGAAGATTCTTAAGGTTGGAATAAACAGTTAATAAATTTAAATGTTACCTTGCTTGTTCCTCTCTCTTAACCCTCAGTTTCACAATCTGATAAAATAGCATAGTAGCAGTATTTGACTACACAAAATTAGTGAAAAATCCTAATCTGTGCATATATCCATATGCGTATTTCCACAAATCTCAAGAAAACAAGAAGTGGGCAGGGTCCTGCAACAAACATGTTAACATCCCAAAGCCGTGTCCTTTTTACTTCAGCACCACGTGAAAGGCCTTTTGCACAATGCTAGTTATTTTCCGTATATGCCTAGCTGGGAAAACGTACAGTAACTAAACATCCAAAAGGACTAGAAGAGCACGTATTTCCACAGATGATTGGATACATTTAGCAAAGGATGTGGCACTGCTCCATTACACACACGCGATTTTTCCCAGCCCATTCAGTTCATATGATACTGGAGGGGTCGGTCACTCAGTCACGAATAAACTTCGCAGGCAAAACCAGAGCAGATGGAGCTGCCTGGGTCTCATATGATGTTAAGCGACTCCATTAATCCTGGTATTATTATGCAATTCCTACAGATGTCATCTCTTAGAAAAACACTTAACATAATTGCCCACATGCAAACACTTGATACAAATACTATTCCACTGTGTCATCAGCTTCCTACAAGTCACCTGACAGTGTGTAAGGTCCAGTGTAATTTACCATTACATTCTGTAGTAAAAATCCCGTCTAGTCTCAGAAAGTTATAAAAAATCCTTCCTTTTTTACTTCCCCACGGCTGAAGGTACAGGGCCCTTCCTCATTTATTTCAAGACAGGGCAGTTAGAGTCTCTTGCAAGAAATCAGAAATTACATCATTACACTAAGCTTTCTTTTCAGTTTACTCCACACAAAGCTTATGGTTCCCTCCTGCAGTTAAGTGAAATAAGTAATGCAGACCAAAGAAACTATCATCATACTGAAAAACGATCCAGGGAAGAGCTACCAAATTTCAAATGTAGATTTGCTGATTCCTGCCAGCTGTGCTTATATTCAGTGTACTGCTAATTTAGAGATAATACAACAGCCCTCTTACTCATCCTTAAAATGGTTCCAGCTCTCCTCATAAGTGACTGTCACAGAACCGCCAATAGCCCCCGCCATGCCACAGCCTCCAAGCACCACACTGTGGAAGAGGGTATTATCCCAAAGCACCAGCTCACCCCACTTGTTTTCCCTAGCTCTGGCATGCCTTCACCAACCCATTATGAACACGCAACATCAAGACATCAGCAAAGCACATCCAAGCTCTGCACACATTCAGATCTGTGTGTTCTTAAACGAGTTTAAAAAGGCCATTTCTACCATTGTGATATCCTGGAAAATAAGAGCCAGGCTGCAGTGAATAGTTACTGTTTTCCTGGAGTCTTTGTATGACACACTCTCCCCATTCTCTGCAGCCGCAGCCGCAGGGAGCTCAACCCTCTTTGTCCTTTACAAAATATATTCCACGGGTTTAAAGAACAATTTTCTTCTTGGAAGCTAACTCTGCAGTATCCCCAAGTTCTTTCATGTGAAAGAAAACCTCACTCCTCTGCTCATTTTCATAGAACTGGTCAGGTTGCTTATGCATGCAAGAGCTGAATGTGTGAAACTTTTCATTCCTTCTTCTGAAGGAATGTTTTCTCTATTTTCGACTAAAAGGCAGGCCTTGAGCAGACAACAACAACAAAAACGTAATTCCTAGAACTCACCATAAAATACTGCCAGAAAAAAACATGGGGGGTGGTGGTGATGTTTATTTGTCTGTCTCAATCCAAGTTAGAAATCAATGTATCTGATTTTTATATATTATTTTTATATGTAACAGTGGTGACTTAAATTACCTATTTTTTCCTATGTATGCAGTTGACAGTTTTGAAAAGGTCTTACCTTATATTTAAGACAGTTCTAGCATGGCAGTTCAGGTCCCTGACAGAGTCCGTGGCTCTGTCTTAGAAAAAAATGAGTGCCACACACAGTGCACAAAAGTGTGCATTCTATTGTGGGCTTAATCCACAAGTAAAACTAAATTAGTGATCATCAATTCCATGTAGTTCTTTTTTCAATATTCTACAAGTCTCAACAAATGACGTCTGTGTATTTTCAAACTATTAAATACAATTGAATCTTCTTTTCAAATCATGTTAAAATGTTATCTTTACCTGCTTTCACTCCTATTTTGCAACATTTTTAAGTTAAAAAAGTTTATTTAATTATCCATACACTAACTGTGGATAATTGAAAATAATGAACACAGGCTTTTCCTTTCAGGATACTAAATTTCTCCCCACAGAAGACTGCACAAGCCTCCCTACATTTTGCAAGCCACACAGTAGGTAACACTTGCTGAAACCACAGTTGAGAAACTCTCCTGTTTATTCAGATACCTGTCACATTAGGTAGGGCAGATGGTCATTTAAGGATGAACATTTGTCCACGTCTACTCCCTTAGGCTTCCTGCCCTTCTCTCCCCCAAGACACCAGACTCACTTTTGTTCCTTACAAACATTCCCAATAACCTCCAACCCCCAAGCTTTTTTTGGCACTTTGTCTTTCCACTCCACTTAACCAACACAAGGGTGGGAAGAACGTGAAAGGACAGTGTTACCTGGACTCAACACTATGGCAAAACACGACTGTTTGCTTTGCATCAGAGTGCAAGATTCAAAATGAGACTTGCCACCACAGCTAAGTGACAAAGGCATTCGAGTTTCAGCCACTGAGGACAAATACAGGCACTCACAGAGGACTCACACTCACTTGAAGGACACAAACTTCCAGTGGTCATTCCTCCTTTGTTACCAAACCAGTTCAGAAGGAGGTGTACACGCACTTGAGTCGCAACTAATTGCTCTGAAGGCAGAAAGGAGAAGTGCTCAGGCTTGAATGCTGGTCACTAAGGACTCCTGAGCCCCTCAAAGTCAGTGCAAGACCTACACCACCAGCAGATCAGTGTAGCCCACAGGATGCTTTTAGGTTGTGCTACCTCTGAACCCAGTCATTAAAAGAACCTGTGCAACAGCTGCACTGCACTACTCACCCAACTCAGATCAAGGAGCTTGCCAGCACAGAGCTGAAGAAATTCAGCTGTCTTAAATAATTACCCCAGAAAAGCAAGTAACTTACACCTGACATTCCTGATTCACAAACAACTGTTGTCTCCCGCACCCAAAGCTGCTTCTCCTGGTTGTCAGCAAACTGTCTCTCTGCTCCTTTGCTGGAAAATGCTGTAGATGCAGGAAATCAGCTGTAGTGATCAATTTTGACATTCTCTCCCCCCCTCCCCAATTCCTACTTGTGTCTCCGTATCACTTAAATAAAACTAATTCCCTTCCTACAAATGTATTTTTTAGAAAAGCATTTGCAGAAATCCAGAGAAAATCTGCCACAACTGACACTCTCTGGCCCACGTGCTGCTCTGGAAGCCATCTCAACCATTACAGAATCTGTTTTTTCATCACTCAAGCAGTAACTACTATTGCCCATCCTAATAAATGAGAAAAACCAAAACAAACAAAAAACCACAAACAAACAAAATCCCCCAGAAGAGTCTGTTCAGCTCTTTCTCCAGTTTTGTGCCAATGAAAACTTGCCCAGGCATCTATTTCAGTGCCACCTTCTAAACTGAGTAGTCCCATGGAAGTGCCCATATTTGGCAGGTAACATCAAGGTCTATGGCATAAAAACCCCTTAGTGGGTTTTATTGGATTTTGGAGTTTTGTGTTTTGGGGGGTTCTTTGTGTTTTGTTGGGGTGCTTTTTATTAGCAGAAAGTCAGAATCCATTTTATAACAGAATTTAAGGTATTTCTCAATAGTGCTTCTTTCAATACTACAACCTAAACAGCCTCAAACCAAAAATACAGCAGAAGAAACAAAGAGTAAATGTTTAAACAAACAGTTATGCAGATGAAACTGTTATCTAGAGTCATTAAAGCTGCATCTGTTTCATCTCAGAAAAAAAAAATCAAGTAAATTTAACTCTCCAACTGTTACAATATTCCTAAGCCCACAAGTGACACCAAGGAAAGCACTTGTCAAATGGAATGTAGTCTCTGCTTTTGTAAATAATGGTGATGTTACCATTCATTACATGAGCTCTAGTATTTTTTGTCCCCCACAGTGCTAACCAGGGCTACACGAGTCATTACAGGATACCAGGCTCGAGCAAAAAAGTCTGCGGTGAAGTAAAGCTGGGATACCTGAAAAAAAAAAAAAAACAACAAACCTTGCAATAACAGAGGCAATGGTGCTAACTGAATTACCTACTTTTAAAATCCATTTAACACTATCACACAGGCTGGGCACAGTTTTCAACCCCAAAAAGAACAAGTGTGAGATGCAGATACACACTCTGCATGTGTGCACCTATCCAAAACTCTCACTGCTTCTTTCCCATGCAAACAATCAAGGCCAAAGCCCAAAGCTTTCTTCTTACCTACCTGGCTCCTAGAACCTCTGTTCTAAAATTATTTCTAATCTTTTCACCAGGTTCTACATATAAAATGGCTTGCCCCCAAAATTTTGGCTTCCTCAGAAGGAGCTCATAGAAAAACACTGGATTCATTTTGAAAGCAACATGAACTTTGAGCTTCAAAGCACCATGCAGGAACACTTCCACTTCAGATGAGATGTCAAAAGACTCCCAACACTCTTTCACTGAAACACTACCTTCAGCGTTTTCCTTTCAGACAGTCTTTAACATGTTAGCTATCCTCTTGGAGAAGCACAGCTTCTTGCCTCCTCCCAGCCCAAAATCCAGCCAGACCCACAGCCGGTCTGAGCTCAACAACCCTTTCTGAAACCTTCCTTCCCCTCTCTTCCCAATATTGCCCTGAAGAAGGCAGGCAATAATGGCATTTTCTGCTCCTGGTGACACTGCTACTATTTGAGACATGCAGCAATTTATGGGGACTTTCCAAAATTTCACACAAATAATTGTACCCCTTAGGCAACCTCTTCCTGCAAGGATTCAGGTAGAGCAAATCCTACCTTACTGCAACATCACCTTTTGGGTCAAGGGAGAAGGCTGCCTTGCAGTACTTATGCACACACCTCTTTCTTTCTTCTGCCAACCCTGACCATTGTATCTCTCAAAGCAGATCATCACAGTTTTCCTCTCCAGAGGGACTTTCTGCCACTTCTGCTGGGCACACAGTGACAGTGTAAGCAGTAAATTGAGAAATCTATCACTGAACCTTCTTGCTGACTACACATGCATTAGCAAACTACACAATGTGCAGCAATTCTTTTCTGCATAGTACTTATTATTCACAGTCACCCTACATAAAAAGCCTTTATGCTCTTCCTGAATGTTTGCAACACATGGGGGACCTGCTGGACACAGCTCACTGGATAATTGGCAGGGAGGCTGCCTTTAGCTGGTTTCATTCTTCAGCAGCCATTTGTCCCACTGCTGGCATTACCACCAATTTGAGAGAAGCACAGGCGTTGTTCTAAAATTTCATTTTACTGTCTGGTTTATTTAACATTAATTTTCTATTGTGCAACGTTAATTTAAAAGTGTCTACACACTGAGATTTAGAGACCGTTCTGCAAAAAAGCATTTTTGCCCCTCTATCATCCACAGAGCATACCTTCATGAGCTCTACTGTGAGCTGCCTAAGGTTTTAAAAACAATAGTGGCTGAAGCCTTTTATGAGAGAACACTTCAAGCCAAATACTGAACCTGATGCTATTTGCAGATGCACGCTGTGCTCACAAGATGAGCCAAGCAGAATAATGCAAGCAAATAATTATGCTCTGAAGAAAACGGAGAATGTGAAGAATGGTGGTTAACAAATGAATGCAAGTCTTGCCAGCTCTCTAGGTCTGGAAGTTCAGCTCTTCCTCCCCACACCTGCTGTGAAACCCTGGTCCGGTTCTCTAGCCCCTCATTTAACATGCGCTTCCCTTGATCTCTGGTTACATTCCTCGAGCCTACACAGCACAGCTAAATTTTCTCATACGGTCCCCCCCCCACCACCACTTCACCCTCCCTCCCCAAGGTCAAATGCTACATTCGTGTCCAAGCTCCCACAGCACCACATTCAGGCCCCTGATCTGAAAAAGACTGCACACTTCTGCATGCACATATTTAACCTCCCTCTGAAATTACCCCTGCCCGCATGCTCACGACACAGCCAGCTCAAATTAGACTCTGCAATCTACAAACATCAACTCGACTAGCTCACATTTGAGCTACTATATCCACAAAGCACTTTTATTCCTGGGATCACAGTACTGGGCAGTGCCTCCTCTGTCTTTCCACCAGTACTCCCATTCCAGGAGCAAAGAGACAGGGGTGATGGAAATCCATCATGCAAGCCCTGCAGATGGTCTAAGTCCTGACACTGGATGCTGCTGGAGAGAGCCAAGTGTGAACAATACTTAAGGGCCTTTCACCCTTCCCTGTCTCCTACTTCCCCAGCTCTGCTCCTCTCCCAAAGCACAGTCCACTAGGACAGAGAGGAAGAGGAGGAGGAGCACACTGTGGATGTTCGCAGTGAAAAATGCAATACAAATGAAAACAAAACTAAAGAATAGACACTCACTAGCAGACTCCAGCCCTCTCAAGTACACAAGCTTGCTCTTCTTTTCAACTGTAATACACTCTTTTGGATATTAGGGTAACCTGAAAGCTTATGAAGGAATACCTGTGGTTAACTCAAGCCTTTCAAAGTAAGAGAAGAGGGTCTGGAAAGCATCTTGCATTTCTGAGATCCTGTAGCATACTGGAGACGCACAACTGTGGCTCACTGTGCTGGATGTAAGTCACATGGCTGCCATTACAGAGAACATCGCCCACTGCATTACCATGTCCTACTTTTGAGAGCTGTACTAAATGATATTTAAGTGTAATCATGAAGGAAAGTATTCGAGAAATAGTGGAATATTTGGGAGGAATTTTTTTTTTTTTGTAAATACAGTGAACATGCATCGTCCAAGTAATGACATCCTTTTAACTCCTGAAACCTGGTGTCTTTGAGCAGCAGTACAGCTACTGCTGATTTTGTAACAGAGACCCCAATTGCTCAAGTTATACCCAGAGACAGCAAACTGAGCAGGACCCCCACGGTGGAAGACATTGAGAGACACAAGACTACTCTTAGTCTTAGTAGTACAGACTCCACACACAACACTGCTTTAGCGGAGACAAAATTGCTTCAAGTCAAAGAACAAAAGCATACGTATACAGCTGTTCTGAATATTACACTGGTGTTCTCAGCAGGACACAACTGTAAGAAGTCCCAGTGCTGTCATCTTTTGGAATACCAATAGAGGCAGCAACAATTTAATGTAGCAGACCTTCCTTCTGTTTAATTAAACATTTCATGAGAAAAACTACTGTACATGTGTAGGAGGGATCATATTGGAGAAGTCCAAGAATACAGCTGTGTTGTGAATGTGAGCCAAGAATGCAGATCTTGGTTTTACTTTGTGTTTTCCTCATGTCAGTTTAACAACGTAATTAGCTTTATTTACAATGTTAAATTCTCTCAGATGGAGAAATTAAATCAGCCTTTTATGCATTCAGAGTAGTAGATGAGTTCTCTTCACTCAGTTAATTGGATACTTCTTTCCAGTGTAGCAAACGGGCACCAAAATAATCACTGTGTTTACTAAACCAGCTATTACACTAAAGAGGTTAAAATAAATACCAGCATGCACACTTGGTTGTTTTTAAAATTAGTTGCAGTCTGTTTCTTGCATTCACAAACAGGTCTTTTAAGAAACACCACATAAAACCAAGGGTCACAATGCACTGGTTCTAAAATCTTGATTTCACACTAGAGTAAAGTCTGGGTTTTCACAGTCAAAATTCACAAGTGCTTTGGAAAATGTAAAATTCCTGCTTGGAAAGGAGAAGCAAGAAGGACTGGGCCTTATCTTTCCAATGAAGGTTGCTCCACAGCTGCCAGTGATAGCACTGACGTTTGCTAGACTGAAGTCTTTTTATTGGAACAAGTGCTTTACTAGAAAATTGAGACTATTTTAAGGAAAAAAAGCTCACCATTTCCTTTCTAGCATGTCTTCAACATAATGTATATGAATCCTTGGCTCCAACTGGCTCAGAACAGCTTGATTACTCATAAAATGTTTTACTTCACCTTGGTATGAGCCAGAGGGTAGGAACTTACCTTAAGCACTTATTCCTTTTGTTACATTATAAAATACTGATGATTCGTTTTCCTCTGTAGCCTCCACCTCAGCTTAGGTTAACCTATTTAAAAATGAGGCGATTGGCCAGAAAATTAAAAGCCAGAAACTTCAGTACATAAAAAAAAATTGACACAGAGGATGTTTTGTTTTTTCAGGTATGACTTGTGCTTCTTTTTCCCAGACAGTACTCGTTATATAAATGACATTACATAAATACAGAAAGAAAAATGAAGAAACACACCTGGAATAACAATCAAACCTATGAAGCAAAAGGGAAAAGATCTCCTGTTGATCCGTAGGTAGTTAAATGCAGCATATGTTTTATAGCCTAGACTGTGAATGAAATCCAACACTAGGCTTCTTCTAGACTAATCTTGAACTCTCATGCCAACAAAGCACCTTCAGGCGCCCACTATTACACGTATGTTGCTAAGCCACACCCCCATGTAGCTTTTCACTCCAGGAAAGTCACTTGACAGGAGAGTTTGGCCACTGCACGGAATTTAACACAACTTCATTACAGGAAATTCATTACAGTTTGATGCTCATGAGACTGATCTGGCATTCTTGAGAGGCATAAAGGAGGTTACGGCACAGTCAACTTCACACTGTTAGACTTCCTTTTCTCTTCCAACACCTCTGTATGTCTCATCCAGGCTCTTCCCATGGCCGATCTGTCTGCTCTTAAACATTTATGTATGGAGTTGTGAAAACAAATTGATCTCAGTCCGCCTTTTTTCTTTATCCTCTTCAAAGATGTACTATCAGGAGCTGTAACAAATACCAATCACACCAGCATTTCTCATGAGGTGTTTTCCCAAAAAGTCCCTCTAGGCAATATTTTGCCTGTTGAAGGGGATTATTTCTATGAAATGTAAAAAAAAGCTGGTTTATGTAGCACGTCATCTGTTTCATTTACTAGAAACAAGACCATTACATTGGATTTAAGAGTATGCAGATGAAGAGGTAATAATACTGCATTGAACAAAAGATACCAAGAAAAGCTGTGAAGCTCACTCTGAGATGGTCTGAGCATGGTTAGTGGTTCTGTATTAGAAATGAAAGGTTATTATAATAAAGTGTACTGAGCAGCAACTTCATTTGCACAAGGAAACACATCAGGACAAACACAACATATAAATTATTAGATAATATGCTTTCAACTTGCAAAAGCTGAACATATTTTCAGTAATTGCTGGTACAGAATGGAATAGGTATCACTTTTAAGCCCAGGGGGAAATCTGGTATCCTAACACTAGGCAAATAATAACTTTTAAGGATGACAGATTGAAGTTTTTAACAATATCTTTTTTCCACACAAATACTAAACCTCTTCTTCAGATGTGGAGCATTATTTATTGTTCTTTAAGTAAGGAAAAGGTAAAGAAGGAAAAAGAAAAAAACCTGGAAGCATTTCTCATTCTTACTGGGCTCCAAAACATGTAAATAATTCCCCATTTCTTTCAAGTGGTTGACTTTTTTTTTCCCCCCTCTTGCTAGAGTGTTTGTCCTTTTTAATATTAATTTTCAAGGGACTAAATCTCTGATTAAAAAGGCAGAAAAAGGAGCTGGTCCTCACCAAAGACAAGTGGGTAGCCTGAAGGGTGGCTTCAGTGCTCCTCATAGCGTAAGGACAGAAACACAGTAATTGCTCTAATAGATATAGGACCATGGCATGCAGGCTTTTAACTGCTCCCCATCCAGCAATAGTGCTAAGCACTATTTCAAGGCTGAAAAAGTCATTCCTCCAATCTAAAGGAGACCTGCCATATTGCCTTTGCTCATGGAAAGGAAAACATTTGATGCAACAGATATGGAAACACCAAAGGAAAAAGGACAGATGAGCAGTCCTAAAACAGAGCTGAAACCTATGAATTAGGTGAGGAAGGGCTACAGTGCAGAGCCATCATGCAAGATTCCTGTGAGATCCCCACTGTATTCCGGCAAATGCACATATAGTGCCTCACTAAAGCATCAGCTCGTACACCCAAATCAAAGCCCTGTGTCTGTTTTCTATCACCTACAGGACGAGATCCCTGCACTAATGCTCAGTTTATGTCAACCAGCTTCCAAAACACATGCCTGTGTCTATGGAAGTCCTTAGTACTCTTCAGTTGCTTGTGGTTGTTATTCAGGAGTAAGAGAGGGGAAACACTTCAATTACTCACTCCAAGCAGGAGCTCTTTGTGGGTAGCTGCACAGACTTTTAATGGATTTTATTCTGCAGTCCAAGCAGTAACAGAAACTTTTTGTAAGCTCAACTTCTGTGCTGCAAGCCTGTTGACAAGGATGTCCCTCCAGCATTAGAAGTTAATTTAGCTGCTTCTGTTACCATTCAACCCTTGGCCTCCATTCTGAGGCTGCCAACACAAATACCACCTGTGAAAGCCATTCTCATAAACTTGTTCTGTATGAAGGGATTTGAAACGTCTGGCTCAGCTCATCAGGGAACACGTGGCAACCCAAAGGCTCTAATGACCAAGACACCTAGGAAGGGGTGGTTCTTTTGTTCACCATGCTTATGTTATGTAGCACATCTTCACCGTGGTGCTGCATTTGAACTTGCATAGGATTCATGTCATTTTTCACGTGAGGAGCCTAAGCTCACATAGAACAACATTATTCAGTCCAGCTGAATCAAGCTGAAATCAGTGGTCTTGCACAAATGCTGCTAAGAAATTAATTGCTAGAATCAGTTCTCAGCTAGTACATTAACAACAACATTATCATGGTCTTAAGCTCTGCCAGGGGAGGTTTAGGTTGGATATTAGGAAGAAATTCTTTACAGAGAGGGTAATCAGGCATTGGAATGGGCTGCCCAGAGAGGTGGTGGATTCTCTGTCGCTGGAGGTTTTTAAGATGAGACTGGATGTGGCACTTAGTGCCATGGTCCAGTAAGCATGGTGGTAGTGGATCAAGGGTTGGACTTGATGATCTCCAAGGTCCTTTCCAACCCGTGTGATTCTGTGTGACTATTAAGTCAGTCCCTTAGCGATATGCAAGGAAATAAGCAAGCACACCTAGGATGTCTTCATAAAGGGACGTTAAGTGTGGCCTACACAGCGTAACAGAACCAAATAAACTTTTCCACGTCTCATACATTCTTTCTCTCAATAGCATACACTAAGCTAGAAGCTATCAGCAGCAGCTCCAGGTTATGAGTTGATCAAATGTTACTGAATTTCACTTGTCAGGCTCCAGAACAAAAGGTCCATATCTATTCATTACCTCTGCTGTTTGCCCTTAAATAAAACAAACTTATCACACAGCCTTTGCTGCCCAAATTAATGGAGTGTGGAAGAAAAAATTAACTTTTAAAACTATTAAGGTTCTACATATTGAAAGAGAAAGCATTCCATTTACTTAAAGATTCAGTTGGAGATTGATTTTCACAAAATTTCACCTTACAGCCTCACGTCTGTGCAGCAGTATTCAGGTTAGTTGATTTACTCTGCTGCTGCTGCTATTAAGTAAGGAAAGCTAACAAGAAACATCTAGAGCAGACCACTGCTGTCTGACTAAATATGACAAAAGGCATTTCATGCAGTGGAGTTCATAATACAAAACCACTGACATGATTAGGAATTTAGATCAGCACATTTCAGACAAGAAGATGGTGGTAAGAAGACAATCAATAACAACCATCCAACGTAATATCAGGTGTATGTTTTAACCAGCAGCAGCCTGACACCATCCTTATTCCTCTCCACAAAACTTCACTAGCCAGAAATGGTGGATGGTTCACCAGGCAGCCAACTGAGAAAAGAAGACAGCACCTCCCCTTTCTTCCCTGTCCCAAACCCTGGCATGAGCCAGAAACATAGAAGGGAGGGAAAGATGGTGTGAGCATAACAAGGCTCAAGAGAGTTAAAGACTGGGCAGCCCCACCATCATGGAAAAGCAGCTCTGGACCATGCAGTGGTTTCTTACATTTGAAAGTACTGCTCATGCATGAAACTCAATGCAGCATGCTAAGGGCTGACCTTCAGAGTTATCAAGTTATTACAAACAAGCAAGTTCCCTGGTCCCATGAAGTGAAAGGTGGGGGCAGTTCTCTGAACATTTGGACTAAGCAGATGCATTGGCCGCCAAGAACTGAAATTAAGCTGTTGGCTGGTTTACATCTTATTAGAGCGCCTCTCCTTTCCAACCTAACAGCAGGTGCTGGCTGAGTATAATTATACACACAGTTTATACAACACATGGTAGCATACTTGAGAGCACTAGCTCTGCATACACACATGGGTCAGTGGTGCTAGCATTTTCAACCAGTGCCACGAGGCTTTTTCGCTTTGTTCTATTATAAAAATATTTACTGCAACTAATTTCCCTAAGTTTGGATTGATTAAAGATACGGAAGTCTGGGAACAAGTATTTATTGTTCCCAAATGGCTTTGAAAGAGGACCTGGGGCTGTACCGCCTGTCACACGAACAGGCAGTTGGCATCATCTTTTCCTTACCATCTTGATTTTTTGAGTTCGGTTGTAACAACAAAAAGTCCCAGTGGAATGCACAAGTTCAAACACCATGAGAGGTTCACATTTCCCACCAACAACACTGTCTCAACTTAGTGAATTTTGAACTTCAGTGACTGGACTGCTTTTCTGAAGCTTTCTCTGAAGCGGAGATAGACACGTGCTCAGCTTTGCACAGCATCAAGGCTCACTGCTGGTTTTGTTTTGGGGCAGGTGTGTGTCAAAATGCACTGAAGAGGCTGATTATGGAAAACACAAACTTTTAGTTTTAGTTTAAACTGAAGATCTACTCAGGCACCTAGGAACTGCTGGGGGCATGGGGAATAGGAAGGCAACCATTTAATTCCGTTATTTTCCAAGTTGTCAAATGGGATGGAGACACTAAACTATGTTAAAGAGCAACGACTACACAGCTGGTCCTTTGTGAACATTACAGGCACTGGGAGAGGAGAGGGGAAGCTACTTCACCAGCCAATGTATTCAGAGGCAAAAGAAGACCCCTGGGAAGAGGGGGACAGAGCTGGATCTGAAGAAAGAGAAGAGCAGCAATGCAAGGAGGACAAAGACTGCACGTGAGAGCTGTTTTGAAACCTCAGTCAAGTTCAGGGAGAATGAAAAGCTACAAGCCCTCGGGAATGAAGCGTGCACAGATTTAAACAAATTGCTATAATAGCAGGATAGAGCAGTTTGCAGATGTTGCCAGTACAGTCACAGCATGACACAACTGCTGCATACAAAGCTGACTAAAACAGACACTGAATAACCCCTTGCACTGCATTGAAACCTAAAAACCATCTTCATGGGGGAGCAGAATTTCCAACTGCATAAGCTGGGGCAAAGCATGTAGCAAGAACTGCCTGATTTTGGCACAGAATCCATACCTTTTCACAGTGTTTAGTGACGTTCCTGTAATTAATGTGGTAGTGAATGCTTGAGGAGAAACATTTTTTCTTACTGAGAAATTTTTTAAGACTCCTGCTGGGCCGAGCCCAAGGACTTAAAAGTTTTTCAAAGGAACAAAACACAAAGAACAACTACTGAAAATTCAAGTTCACGTTTTTGGTCTGAAAGAAACAGAAAAGGAGATTAAAGTTGGAAGTTGATCACCTCCAAGTTGAGTACCTCAGTAATGGACCTTGTGGCTATTTGTCTCAGGCTGAGAACAGAAATTTAGCCCTGCGAATTTGAGAAACCCTTCCCCAGCAGCAGAATAATGGCACTAGAAAGACCCTGGTTTCAAATAAACTTAGCCTTATCACACTAATCTCTCATGTACTGAATTCCCATGGGTATCTACTGACCGAAGTGTATTACACCGCCGGAAACACATAAGTCATTGAAGTAAAAAAATGTGTCTCTATGAATAAGTTGCTGAAACCTGCAGCAGTAAATTACTTAAACACTTGAAAAGGCACGCAGGTATTAAAAACTGCAGAACTTTCTACTGCATGTAAAAGCTAAGACCTATCCTCAATAAACCATCCCTGTATTCCAGAAATTTCACTGCTTTAGTTGCAAAAGCCTGCTTATATTCATAGACTTGAGGAGCCATTCCCTGAAAACCCATAAAAAGGGCCCAATCACAGTTTTAGGGCTTTCACTTCAGTTTCTGCACTGAACAGCCACCACTGTAGCAGTTCACTACGTGAGGAAGACCAGGCTTTAGATTGCTTTGCCTGTTGCCATACCATGTCATACCTGTTTCTGTCTCAGACAGAAAAAAAGCATAAAATTCTGCCACTCACGATCAGACAACACACAACTCATCCTGCTTCGTGTGAAACTCTGTGACACAATTAAATTTTCTATTTAAAACTTGCGAGACGTTACATTCAGTGGATCGAGTTCAAGAATGATCAGAAAAGAAAAAAAAAATGCACTTGTCCTAAATAGAAATGTATGTTACACAGAGGGCTTCTCCTCCTTAACTAAGCATTTCAAGAAACAGGAAGGATCATTACACCAGAACACGTGGCTAACACAAAATCTGTTTCTAGTTTTGCATGACATGCAAAACTGCAGTGAGCAATACATTACTTCAGTGAGCTTACACAAACTCAAAAGCCATGAAGGGAAAGAAAATGAAGAAGAGATGACACTCCAGACTGACTTTTTTAAAACCTTCATCTAAGGTGTGTAGGACATCCTTCCATAGCACTGCATTCACATGAAGCATTTACGATGTGCTTTCTGATGGACTTTTTTTTTTTTTTAATTTTTTTTTTGGTGGGGACTTTTTGGTTGTTTTCTAAGTTCTGTTTTTACCACCCTCAAAAAATGTATCCAATAGCCAACAGCTGAAAGTCTTTCCGATAAATCCGTTCATCACTGGCAAACTCCACTGCTGATGTCAAGAAAATCCTATTTAATTTCATCTAGCATACTGAGTTTCTGGCAAAATTCCTGAGAAAATTGATTTTTCTATCAAACCCCCCCATTTGTTTTGACATCTGCATAATTTCATTTACAGTTCACAACAGGTTCACACAGGCAAAGGCTCACCCAGCAGCACATATCCACCCCCAAACTATTTCTAGTTTCCCAAACTAAAAGCAAGTTTTTGCTCAGAAATGGGGGAAAAAAAACCCCATCATCAGTGGTTTGGACACTCCTTGCTGTTTTCACATCAAGTCCCTGAATTTGCTTCTTGAAAGGTGGAGTTTTGAGCAAGTCTTATGAAGCCAAGTGTGCAGAGACTTGGTGCTTTACCATCCTTCCTTCCCTCAGCAACACTGAGGGAGCTGCTCCTACAAATCACAGCAAAATCTACTGAGGAGTTGTTTCACTTGCAATGCTGCTCTTCAGTATTTACACAAAATCTGGTTCTTGTTGCTTCCCAGGGACAAGTACCAGAGTGCACGCTCTGACACTCCCTGACTGAAAATGCTCTAAGGCAGCAAGGAGAGACGGCCACTTCTTGTGATGCAGTTTTAAAGTGCATGGACCTTTAGGTTTTCACCCTTCACACAGAAACCTTATCCATTCCCTTTTAACTTACAAAGAAAACATGATACTGAATCTTCAATCATATTCAATACCAACACTAAAGGATTTTGCCTACTGACAGGCTAAATTTCAAATTATGCAATCATCATAATAATCTCTATTTACATTCATTAGAAGCTTTATCTTAATTTAAAAATGCAACTGTAATTTGTCAAGATTCCTATTCATGCTGTTAAATGGATTTATCTGACAACTAAATTTTTATACAAATTACATTTAATGGGAAGCACTGAACCTGGCAAGGGACTCAGAGAGAAGAATAACAAAGAAGGGCTTCTACAGGTATGATAACCAGAAAAAAAAGTTTAAAGAAGGTGTACCCACCCCAATAAACAATGCTGGTAAATGTATCTTTAATGTCCCTTCCAACCCAGTCCATTCTACGATTTGTTCTATGATTTTGCCAGAAAGCAATACTTCAAAATATATACTGTTTGTACATCAGGGACTGCCTTCCCTTACAAACAGTAACCTGCACTTAACATCGTAGCTGCCACTTACTCACTTTCAATCAAAGACCAAATCAAATGCCACATTCAAGATTCACACTCTTCCACTTCAATCTTACTAAGATATCGTGAGCCGCTGAATACTGTTCAGCATTACTTGAGTCGAACACTCAGGAGCTAAGTAAGATCTTGGAGATAAAAACTGCACAATAAAATGTTCAGGATGGGATATAGACTGAAATAGCAGCAGATCATTGTCTGCTTTCAGGCATACACCAAGTCTTTCCTGAAGGGTAGTTCAGAGCTCTTCAAGATGTCTCTACTCAGCACACTTCAAATTCAAGTCCATAAGCCAAGCTGAATCACAAACAATATTAAACAAGAGCCTAAACCTAAAATGGTGTTTAGACCGGATGAGCTTGCCTATTCTTGTTCATTTACACCCTAATACCAATGATGCTCCATCAGCACAGATTACCAAGCTTTTCTCCCATAAACTCACTTCCTCAGTAACAGCAGTGGAGTGAGACAGCAAAACTGCAACAAGGAGACTGCTTCAAAGCTCCCTCCTGCTGCTCACAAAACCACAGAAAAAGCACGCTGTCTCACTGAGAAGGCAGTGACTTCCTCCTCCCATATTCAATTAAGACCGTGTCAACCCTGACACAGCAGGCAAAGTTAACCATAGGAGAGAAAAAAGCAAGAAATGCATCTTCATGGGCTGCATTTAAACAACAGCTGTAGTGTGAAACAGGGAATGCTAAATTCTGGTTTCTTTCAGCTGCCCACATTTCAAGCTTGGATAACTGACCTTCAGATCTAGCATAATACTAGCTTTCTGCAGCAGAAAACGGTAGAAAGAATTAACAAAGCAAAATCCATTATAACTTCCAAGAAGTCAAGATAATGCAAAATTATCAGAAATCAGATTTTATTCCCTAACATGGTTTGCTGCTCACTTATTTGTTAGGGTTTTTTTGTCTTACTGAATTAACTAGGTTATTGCTATCCATACCCACATCTTCAGTAAACAGAAATGCCATTTTTGCCAGATCCTCAGAGATATTTTAAGGATATCAGAGCAAAAGATAGATGCTATTCTTACTGATAAAACATTACTAGGGAAAGATTCTTGTGATGGATGATAATAAAGAATCAATGACAATTCTCTGACCTTGAGTATAAGACTAACAGCTGTGTACTGGTTTTTTCTTCTGTTGTTCTTCACCAGCTCTGTGTGCCTGAAGGCACAGGTTGGCAGAGAGAATTCCCCACACTCATACTGATAGTTAATGACTCTTAAATTTAATATTCTTGACACCAAGGAGATGAACACATATTGACTAAAGCATATGTGGTAGCTGTCTCTGTTACTAGCAGGAAATGAGAATGCTTCAGGAATTCCAAAGCATTTTGATGGTTTAGACACAAAATATTCCTTCTTCTCTTTACTCCCATTATACACAATCACTTAAAGAATAAAGTTTGACAGATCACAGTATTTTTCTGAAATTGGGTTCCATTCACCTCTCACTCACTTTCAAAAATACAAACATCATGGCATATTTTCTGGTACAGACTGAAAACAGAACCCAAGCTCAAATGTGAAGCACACAGGTGCTCAGGACACTTGCTGAATTTGGACCAGAAACTGAATTATGGTTTTCTCTAATTCACATTAACATGAACATATGAACATAAGCTCACTGGCTTGTCTTGTCCTCTCCAGCTATAGTACTTCCACCTTCCATTTATATATATATATACACAAGGTGTGCAATTAGAACATTCCTCAGTGAGAGTAACCAACAGTGTCTGCCTCCTTCCAAATACAACCAACGAGTAAGCAAAATAAAAACTACAATCCATTTTGGAACAAAACCTCATTGACCTTCTTCCATTACATTTTTGTCTGAAAGAATTATTGTACAATTGTACATTGCACAGACCGCTCAATCCAGCAGTGAACAAACAGGCATTCATCCTAAATACAGACCCAATATTACATAGTAAATATAACAAAATACCTCTTGCCATTTCCTAATGATATCCCTATGCACTGAAATTTCATGGTATCAGTGGTGTTCTTTGCTTTAGCTCTCCACAGCAAGAACAACAGGGTTCCCAGAAGGTCACAGTGATTTCCTTGTCAAAGTCAATGCAGCAAACCCATCAATGCAATGGGGAAAAACATTTCTGTATTTGGCACTGAACCTGGGACATATTTCAGGAACTGACACTTTTGCAGTTTTCTTCAGAAACATTCAAAAAAATACACTAAGGTGAGATATTGACTGATCCTAATTTGCCCCATTAATTTTCCAAACCTACTGGCACATACATTTTAAGTTACACTTCTCTCAGCACTTCTCCCACCCCTAGGTGTCTTTACGAACTTACTTGAGACTTCAGGGGAAAATTCAAATAAACTTCTAGCTATTTAATCTGCTACTACCTAATTATCACAGGCATCAGAAGATCAGGATCACCACCTCCATTTCACAAAAGCGAAGTAGCAAAGACAATAGGATCTTCTGAAGTCATCCCACAGGTCAGCAGCAGATGGACAAGAAGATGATTTGGGCTCCATGGTGCTGTAGAAAGCTCCATGCAGTACAGCATTGTGCCAGCTCTCAAAAAGTCACAAAGTCTTTACATACAAACATACTGGCAGATGTCAAGTGCTAGGAAGCACAGTTATATTCTGGAAACCCAATATCTGGCCCGCAAACATTTTTATTTTGATGGTTGCTTTTTACACTCGATTAACAAAATATACACACGGAAAGATATATCCTATTTCCCAGAAGTTTTTGGCTATTTCATGTTTAAATTAGTCATCCTAATATAAAATTTGTAAATATACAGTGTGTTATTTATCCGAGATAATTTTAAGGGAAAACAGCTATCAAGGTCATGAAAGTGGTACTTAGAAATTAGTTGCTATAAAAAACACAGGTGTGGTTATTGTATTTTAATATCTGCAGAGAAGTAACTCACAGATGTCAGAGCTTTTTCTAAAGTCACAAGCATCTAGGAAACTATTAATACATAAGACTATCATACTCCTGTAGGTGCTAGCACAAGATCTTTCTTAACTTACTATCACAGGGGCTCAGGCCTGCCCTGACCCAAGAGGCAGCATTATTTCTCTGCTCATATGGCACTCTAGAGATAGGCAGCCCTAAAGCTAAAGCACAGTGGTGGAAAAGCTAAATAAATAGGAAAATAGATGAGGAGTAAGGAGCAGTAAATCACCACAAGAGAACAAAGCAGCAGACAGCACTCTGTTCCATATTACAGATGGCAGTGCATTCAGGCTACAGTCTTACAGGATTTCCTACTTGGGGAGACATAAAGCAGGGATACTCCACATTGTAAGCAGGAAAAAAAAAAAAAAAGCGGTACTTTTTCAAATACAGCTTATTTATCTGCCTCAATCAAGTCCATCCAACTGACTCCCGTTACTTGAACTTTATGTATACTTCACTCCCCCTGAAATGAGAAAACCTGACCTGGGAAAGGGAGTTTTAGAAACGAATCTGATGGAGAAACCACACCAAGTGCCAAGGCCTGACTTAGTGTTCTGTTCATCATAATCAAAATCCCAAATCCAATACAGAGTCAGTGACCGAGATGGAGAAATCTGGTTCTTTAAACACCAGACAGTTCTGCTTGCATTAACTTATTCTCCTCCCTCACCCCCCATCCTATCTCCTGCTTTCACTTACCAAGGGCTTGGTTTCATCTTCATCTTTGAAATAGTAAAGTTGGTCCCCCTTGAGAACAAACCATCGTGTGTGCCAGGTCCTGACGAAGCCTCCTTGCTTCCGCAGCCACCCACACTTAATGGCAACGTGCCGCCCTTGGCTCAGTGGGGGAGTCTCTGAAGAGCCATTGTGTTCTTCCATACTGGGAATGAGCAACTCTCCTGTTGAGCAAACAAGAGGAAAAGGTAAAATAATTAGATTATCATCCAGGCAGTAACTCACTCCTTTCAACACAGCTGGAAAAGAAACACACCTCAACTACAAGAAACAAAACTGTTAGAAAAGCATTTCCCATCTGCCTGCTCATTCTCATACTAGCACCCCATCAGCTGAGAGAATAATTATTCACCTATAAAATACTATAATAATAATGAACTGCTAAAAAGCAGGCAAAAGGGCAAAAGTTTTGTTCAGGTGCCACACAGACATTTTGACCAGCACTGAAGACATCAGCTGTTCCTTGAGGTGAGTTCTGCTAGATTACAGGCTATAAAACGAGGAATGAACTTACAGTACATCTTCAGATCAAGGAAAGCATGCTTGTTACTACTGCACCTCCCCCATTTAATATTCCTTCACAGGTTTGGGGCTTCCAGGAGCATGTCAAAGAAGACTCTGCTTCACCAAGGCTTAATATACCCCACCAGACAAGGAGGTTTTTCTGGGGGTTTTTGATTCGTTTTACTAAAGTCCATTTAATGGAATGGTAACAGCAAATGCAAGAATAGCTGCATATCACCTCACACAAGCAACCCCCTGACTGAAATGAGTGTGTGTCCAGCTGCTTATTAGAGACATTTTGCAAATCATGGGAGAATTTTGGCCCATCAGTTTAAGGCTCAAGACCTGTGTCAACACTAGAGCTGAACTGCGGAATTAAACTTGACAAAGTTTCATGTGGCATTGTGGCCCCATTAAAATAATACTTTTTACCATTTCTGGGCAGTCACGACTCTTCCTGATGGCTTTTGTACATATAATCATGTAGTAATGTGCTAATGTGCTTAACCTTCATGGTCAAAAGGCTATGATCCCCTATTAAGTCTAGAATTCAGCAAACTTTGGATTTCGAGTTGTATGTTCTGATATTTCCAGTTGAAATACAAGTCAAACTGAGACCTATGTGTGCCAAATAGTGCATACCTAAACAGAATAAAATGTGACTATGACCACAAACACAGCAGTGTGCAAAATCAACGGTGAAATTTCACTGTCTGTTAAGTGCTTAAGAACAACATGTTTCTTTTCTTTTCAGAATACCACTGGCAGCCTTTCTTGCCTAATCAGGAGCCTGCACAGCTGTTAGGGCCTGGGAAAGCCAACTTCATAGGTAATGTATTTCTTATTTCTAAATATCAGGGTGAGAATGGAGTAAGACACCTCTGACTAAGAAAATCTCAACTGAAGCTTCATGTTCTGACTTTGGCAAAGTAGATTGGTGAGTCCAAGCCTGGCACTCCTGCTCTCGTCCCCTATACAGCAACAATACTGTCACTAACCATAGTAAATAGACAGCAGTATTGCCAGGGTATGCACTCAGCTTCTAATGCAGAGTAGAAACCGAGATACACATTCATCTGACAGATGAGACCAGCCCTCTGACAATTAAAACAAGTACTTGATCTGGATAGCATTACATCATTGTAAAATAAATTGCAATACAATCCAGCAAGAAGAAGTAAATAGATCAATGGATTACAGTCAGGAGTGTTTTTCAGTGTATTTCTCCTTTGCCTCCTTTCTTCTTACTGCTCAGACATCCTCCTTTTGGAATAACTTCTCCAGCTGCCATCTCTGCTGTGTGTTTACAGCTTTTGCTTTTAATATCCACACGCAGTCTGTTGTCACATCCCTGCTTTGGGCTGGATCCTGGAATCTGATCCCTGTGATTAAACCTCTCCACTGCCCTATGCCACTGAGGCTAATGGGCCACAACACAAGCACAAAGGTTTCATTGCAAAGCACAAATTGCAGGATGAAAACTTAGATCACTTGGTATTCTGAGAAAAAGCAAGTCTTTCTCCTGCCTCTTCAGGGTTCACCTGAAGTCACCCAGAACACTTGTACTGTTAGATTTACTTGAGCCAAGTGTCCCTGCAAAACATACAAATGTGTCTGGCTCTCTGCAGAGCAGATAAAGATTTTTTCTTTTGTGCCTGAGGTTTACAATTCCATCCTAGCAAGAGCGACCCAGTTGATAAACCCTCGGCCCACATTGACCAAGAGTTTCTGTGAGCACACACACCATCAGTGTACATGCTCTGAAGACTGCAGCTCTGGGGCTGCAGAGTTTTTAGATGCTGCAGTGAGGTTCTGCACTGAACATTGCCCCCTTCCAATCCAGAGATGCAAATGGAGATTTGGCTACCACTATAAAAATTAACAGCTTGCTTTCTCAGTGCTTTGTTAATAAACATGTGCTTGCACTTTAAGGTGGTTTGGGCTCTTGTAGTATTTTTCCTTCCCTTTGCCAGGAAGGGCAGGCTTTATTAAGCTGACTTGCACCCTACCTCTACTTAACCACCATGGGTGCTGAAAAGAACTCATGAATTAGGACAGACTTACCTGTGCTATATGAGATCAATCTCTAAAAAAGCAAATGCACTCAACTCATAACTGCCATTTTTTTTTGAATACGAGCAGAAATCTCTTGGATGCTCCTGTTTTTTGGCTGGACCAAAGCAGATGCCAAGAAGCAGCCCTCCAAACTCACATCCTTAGCAAGTGAATTAGCAAGTATTTTAAGGAAAGGAGGTAAATTATTGCAACTGAAAAAAAAGTAAGGAATAAAATCACTACCCAAAGGACACCCTGTGCTCCTTGGTGCACAACTGCTAACCTGATCAGTTCATCTCTGCTGCTGGGCCAGCCTCAAGGCAGGAACAAAAGAGGAGTTTAAATACAGTAATTACGTGTATCACTGCAGTGTTAAGGAGAGTGGATCCCTATTACACTCGGATCGCAAACAAGAATCTAACTACCAAAGTTAAACCAATTAACTGCTTGGAGGATACGGGTTTTTTAACTTTGTTTCACAAAGTCACATCTCACTGGTGTCAACACAAGTGCGCAAAGTAAGTAGATGGATTTTATCAAGCCAGGAAAAATGTTAAGACACCCTCCTCTCTTTGGTAAAATTTGTATCTAATTACTTCTGAGATACTAAAACAAATGAGGTGTAGGAGAGATGACAATTCTACTGCTCCCAAGACCTCACAGGACAGTGTAAGAGGTCCTTTTAAGCAGCAGTATACTCTTGGACATATTCTCTACAAAAAAGTCATATTGTTTCATTAATTAGTGATTTTATTCTCTTCAGTAGTTAGAAGTTCAGCCACCTAACTTTTTTTTTTCTTTTAAAGAACTGTATTTAGTCGTGCAATTAAGTTTATTTGTTGTTTTTCATCTCTACTTCCCTTTCAATATCTGCCTACTACAAACCAGACTCAGAATCAGAAATTCTAGCAGTTGGCTCACTTTCACTAGTTGTTATCACAGCTGTTTCAACATTAAGATCATAAAAATAAATTGCAGAAATATCAGAGTGCTGGCACTGATGCAGAGAACAGCGAGGTGCAAACAGTATGTAAACAACACATGACAAAGTGTGGAATTACATCAACATACTCCAAGTCCTCTCAATCTCACAAGACGAGGCAGAAAGCCACGCATTTTCAAGCACTAAATGAGCATATTCCTCAAACTCATCTTCTGCAGGGGAAACACAACTTGTACTTGCTGCCAGAGTCAACTCTACTGACTTGGCCAACGTCCAGTTTAGGTAATGACCAGAACTGAATAAATGCTATACAGTATATTCCCATGGGGCTGCCTGTGGGCTCACTTCCTGGGCTTGTCGGGACATCAGGAGTGCAAAGTAAACAACATGAGAAATGTTCCCTGACACGCTGGCCTCTGCATCAACATCTCCTGGTCTGTGGAGACCCTCACCACCTACCACTACTGGCCTCAATCCAACCTTTTTCTGCTCCCTTACAGGCATTTGCCTCTTGCTGGTCTGTCTAGAAGGCAAATAACTGCACTTACGGTCTCCTTGCCAATGAGGAAGGTCTGTGCTGGTGGCAGCCACGGAAAGCAGGGAAGTGTTTCTCCTCAGCTACCACTCACTCAATACTTGAATTATGGAATTGGGCAGCTCCTCCAGATCCCAGTATTTTGCCAGGAAATAGTCATAGAAAGTCATAAAAGCACACCAAACCCAGTTACAAGAATAGCCACAGGACTGCACGAAGATGATCTGTTTGGCACGAAACCCTGATGGTTTGCAGTCAATGTTTTTCTTCTCACTGAAATTTCTCACGGTCAAGATAGCACATTTCAGACATGCAAAACAACATCAGCATTCACTTCCAGTAACTCTTCATCTTTGCCATTGCTCAAATGCTGTAGAGGTTCTTTGCAGCCCAATGTCAGCCTGGCACAAAATGGATACACGTGAGAAGCCATCACAATGCCTGCCCCGGGACTGTACTGCTCCGGCCTGTCACAACATGGAATTACCTTGCCCTCCCAAAAGGGCAGGCAACAGAAACCGAACAGAGATGACTTCTTCATGTCAGACACATTAACTGATAGCCAGTAAAAGGTTGCAATTTTGCAGCAACAATTGCCTTGTTCGCTGATGAATGTATCTGCCAAATACATATATACACATGCAAAATGCATAGAAGTCTTTGTGACACAGTGGTTCTTTATAAAATTAGATTAATACTTCAACACTTACATGAAGAGTAGTAGCTCACTTTCCAAGTGATGTCTAATTTTGGGTTCCCTTCTACTTCTTTCCCACAAGCTTTTCCCACAAGTGCCTGAGTTTGAAGTTGTCAGCATCCTTCAGGTAGAGAGTGCTACCTCTGACCGGCAAGTTTCCTTTTGATATTTTTTGATTTAGTCTTGCTGAGTAACAACTTCCTAAAACCATTTAGCATTTGAAAATCCCAATTCATCTTGCTTGTGAGATGCCTCGAGACACCCAAATCTCTGCTACAACATAGGCACACATTTTTGAGCAACCACTGCAGAAAGCAAAGGACTGGCCTATTTTTCACCATCAGGGTGCTTCAAATCAATTGCTACTCATCTGTTGTGTCAACAGGATATTGCACATGGAAGGAAAAAACATGTCAAAGAGGTAAAAAATACTTAATAAGAGAGCTGACTTTCTGCTAGTGCTTAGCAACCATTTTCACAAGATGCACATTTCAAGAGCATGTTTCAAGTTCTGTCACTGCAAGGACATATTTTACAGCATTCCTCTCCTGCTCTTTTTCAAAAGCTGCAGCAGTGTACTTGCCAGTAGCTTTTCTCCACAAACTTTTAGAACTGACATCATACTTTCATCCAAAAGGTTTTCTGAGACATCTGAGAAACCTCTTGTACTACTGGCAGTAACATTCCTAATCATAGATCATCTGGCTCTTTTGCATTCCCCACTCCCATTTTTGTCCTGTCAGGGACAGCCTGAATATATTTTGCTTGAAAGAATTTCAGCTCTACAGACTAAAAAATTACTACTTAGGCAGTAAAAAGCTATGAGAAGTGTTATCAGCAGTCAAGACTGTAGAAGGCCTGATCCACTGCCCAGTGAAGCTAAGGGAAAGACTTCCACTATTTTTCTATGCCTTTTGGGATCAGTGTGAAAACCAAGACCCAATAATTTTGCCAGAAAATTGAGGTCTTGGTCAAATACTCTTTAGCACCGGATTTGCATTTCCATGCCAGAACCATCCTAGAGTAGCCAAACCTTTACAAGCCTACTGTTTCCTTACAGAAATTCAGGTGCAGCTATAAATAGCCCAAATAAAGTGGGACTAGAGGATCTATAAAGAACATAACAAGGTATTCAACTTGTGAATTACAATGGAAATTAGTGAAATTCTGTCAGGCACTTTTGAAAACATCCAGTTCTGTGTGTGCATATTTATTTTCCATGATTGTGACTAGTATTAGCATACATGTGCACAGTGTTATAAAAGCAAAGCAACTGCAGCAGCTCTGTTAATACAGCATCATGCTGTCAGATCAGCATTTTGAGTAACTGTCACAGGTTTAACTTCTGCTGCCTTTGCCGTTCAGTCCTATTCTATTTAAATCCATGCAGCACCATTCAGGCAAATCCTTTCTTGTCTTCCCACCAAACTATTCCCTGCCACCTCAAACTATTCTATGATACTATCATTAGAATGGAGTGGTCCTTCATCTTTCAGGTTTCTGCCCAGACTTCCACTTCAAGTGTCTTATTCTCTAAAACTGGCAATGCTAGAGATAAATTGCATACAGCAGAAAATCAGCTGTAATTATCTGGAGAAGCATACAAAGCTACAGACAAGGCAGTAACGGGCCTCTGGAAGCTGAAGGGTCAAGTGACGCACGATGGACAAAGAAATGCAGAACAGTTGACAAGTCTCAGGAGCTGAAAAATACCAAGCAGTGAAAAGGTCAGGGAGCAAGTCAAAAGCAGCATCTGGAACAGCGAAAAGATATTCCAACTCCCAGATATCTCTCTCAACCAAGGGGTAACACTGCCTCTGAATATCTGACGCTGAAAAGACAAACCCTGTTTACAGTTTCATACTTTTCATGGAGAAAGTGATTGGTAGGACAGCTCGAAAACAACTTAATTCCCACATGTGAGTGGTGAATACTTCAGCACATATTGGTTTCACTTACAAAAGAACTGATTAAGAGTTGTGTCCAAGCATGATCTCAACAGATGATATCTCAAAATATAAAAATAATCTCTAGCACTACACTTTGTTCTCAAAGACTGGTGGCAAAAGACGTCTGAGTACAGATGTCACCAGCTCTCTGACAGTGAATCACTGAGAATGAAACAAGGCTCCATGCTTTTTTAGGAAATTTAACTCAACAGGACTTCCCATGTTGTCCTGACAGCAGGTCAGGCCTTCCACATTCCTTGTAAAACTGACCAAGAGAATTAAGATGCTACAAGCTACATTCACTAACTATGCTGACAGGCAGCAAAACCACATTCCAGTTTGTCTACAGCAGCAAAAGCCTCCTCCCAAATCTTCTGCGATACTTGCAAATCAAAAGAGCACACAGGTCCTGCAGAAAGGGTTTGTGGTGGCTGGAGAGTGGGAGGAAGAAAGAGGAGTATTTGGTGCCTGCACCACACTTCAAATTCCTCTCTTGCTCAGAGCAAATGCAGTCCCAGCAAAGTCCCCCCTCTGGCAATAAGAGACTAATTGAGCAAGTACTGGTTGGCAACATCTTTTCTAATACTCAGATGTTCAGAGGAGGAAGAACCTTATCTCTGGAGCCTCTGTAGAATTCCCAGGGGAAAAAAAAAGGACCCCACAATATCTTTTAGGTCTTATATTAGTTCACTTTTGATAAACAGAAATCTGTAGGCTTCTTTTGAACACATTTGCTACTAACATTTCATGCAAAATTACTTCCTTCTGCTTTGTTACGTACAATATAACGTTTACTCTTTTCAGTTCAAAGAAGTTCAAGCAACAGCAGCACTTGGTATTCTGCTGAGAGATTCCTCTGAAACACATCTCTCACACTCACATGTGTTCACCAGAAGGACTATGGCATCACTGCCGTTTGTAGGAACATCCTGCCCCAGCATGCCAGAGGAACTGACGGAATTACAGCATGTGTCTGCGCAGCAGTTCAGGATCACCATGTCTACTTCCCACCTGTACTGGATGCACCACCCAAAAGAGAACAAGGATGGTAAGCAGGTAGGTACATCCTGTACACGGTTAGTGAGCACCCACCCAGCTTCGGGGAGTATATTGGCACTGTCCAAACTCAAACAAACAGGGGCAAGTCAGAACCAAAGACCCAAACTTGGCACACTCAAAGACGCATCTGCTTCCATTCCTATTAAACTTCATATAAGAGCCAAGATTTGTGTCCTATCTGCATGCCAACCCCAGCAGGACCTAAACTTAAAATAGACCTACTTTTAAACAGAAATCAGTAGTTTTAATGCTGTTCAGAAACATTTTATGTAAGCAGTAATTGCCTCTGTCACTTAAAAACATTAACCATACCGACATAAATTTCCATGCTAGAATGCTGGAGACAATACAGTCAAATTTTTTAAAAGCAGATGTGTGCCTTTCCACTGAAAAAGCCAATTCAAAATAAGCACCATTACTTTGTAGTTGACATTTCCATCCTCTTCCCAGGAAAAGCAGTAATTCATATTCAGGGAACCAACATTTCACTTTTTTAAAACCAAGTTCGCATCAGAAAAATAGAGTTACAATCCTTCCTATATATTTCAGAAAGCAGCAGTATGTTATGCCATTTAAATTGTTTCAGTAAATGAAAAATTATGTTGTACTACATTAATAACACCACTGTGGCACTGCCTTTTCCAGTAAAGCTCTAAGCAAAGTGAATACTGCCCCTGAATTCCTCAGCCAGCACCACCCTTTGACTCTGAAATTAATTCATATGGAGGAACGGTATGAATTCATGTGGTCCTCATCCTTTAAAAGGTGAATCTGTGCATGGGTGCTAACACCTACTCTTCCAGCTTGTACTAAAGGCCAAGCCAAATCCACTCTTTTGCATCCGCAGTCTTCAGGCTTCTGCCACTACAGTTAAAAAGTGAACACACCTTATGTAAAAGCATTCTGTGGTCACTTGTGTCTTTCTGATCATTACATAAAACGGATTTGCAGTCTGTACAACGGAACACAACCACATGCTGCCGTAGTGGGTGTTAGGGAAACTCTCCTGTCTGACCATCTGGGAGCCACTATGGCAGTCGCACTCACACCACCCCAGGCTGTCACTGCTGGCACTGAGGCCCCTTCACAGCAGGTGGCTCCAGTGACCTGACAGGTGCCCCCCTTGACTCCCTACACATCCCACATTTACACAGTCAGACAGGTTTCCCTCACTGGCTGTGCCATAGGTATCCCACAGCAGAGTCAGAATCACAGAATCACAAAATGTGCCGAGTTGGAAGGGACCCATAAAGATCACAAAGTCCAACTCCTGGCCCTGCACAGGACCATCCCCAGGAGTCACACCATGTGCCTGAGAGTATCACCCAAACACTTCTTGAACTCTGTTAGGCTTTGTACTGTGATCAGTTCCCTGGGGAGCCTGTTCAAGTGCCCAATCACCCTGTGGGGGAAAAAAAGCCTTTTTCTAATATCCAATATCTAATATCTAATATTCTAAACCTCCCCTGACACAACTTCAGGCCATTCCCTTCAGGTCCGTCACTGGTCACCACAGAAAGGAGATCAGTGCCTGCCCCTCCTCTTCCCCTGACGAGGAAGTTGTGACAGCAATGAGATCTCCTCTCAGTTTCCTCTTCTCCACGTTGAACAGACCAAGTGACCTCAGTTGCTCCTTATACGACTTTCCCTCAAGATCCTTTAAGTAATTTAAACATGGTGCAACAACACCAGGTCAAACTAATTCCTCTGGGGAGGGACGCCCAAACAAAGGAATCTCCAGGCTTTTACACCCTCGCAGTCTGCGTGCCCATTCCAGTGGTGACATTTTGTCCGAGGTCTTCCCGCTGTTCATCAGCTCCTGCTAAGTCTCTGAGTGACTGGCCACCCCTGGCCAGCACCACAGGTCCTTTCCTGGGGCTCCAGCCATTCCCCCCATCCAGGGCACAACCTGCAGCTCCCACTGCAGCTGCACACTGAGCTACTGGCACTACATATACTCCTCAACAGTCGATAGCATTCCTCCTCACAACTGTCTCCTATGTGAACTGAAGGAGAAGCAGAACTAAAGTCGAGAACACTTGAACAAGTAACTAGTTATCTTCAGTAACCTAAAAACTTGCTAAAATAATACAAATATCTTTTTCTGACAAAAAATTAAAAAAAAAAAGGAACACCAAGTTAAGTTATACAGCTAGTAAAGGATTCAGAAACAGGAACAATCCATTAAAATCTACCTTCCCTTATTAACTCCCTTTACAGTAAGAAAGTCTGTGTTTTATCTAAGTCACCATCTGCAGAGCAGAGCATCGGCCTGCCCAAGGGAAAGCAGGTTATCACCTATAGTCAGACAGATTTAGTATTTCATGTTACTGTAGTCAAAACAGCCGAGAAACCTTGCCACCTGCCCCCCACAAAAATACCCCATCTCACTATATGGACATCACTGCTCTGCACTGTTGCTTTCTTGATTTTTTGTTCTTTCCCCATTTAAATGGCTGTGATTCCACAAGCCTGCAACTACCCTGAAACATGAACACTACAAACAAATTTCTCAAGTTTGTGCGTGAAAGCAGAAGAAAACCCTCGTTGTTGGGGCAAAATCTACTTCAGTGTTTGTTACTCACGTACACCCATTTTACCTAAGGTCCTTTCCTACAGCATGAAGTCACAAGGAATACACATGAACCTGGATCTGGGTCATTCGTGTGGCACTACCAGAAAGATACAGCACTTAATTTGGAAATGTTTCCAGCATTTCTCTGAAATGCTCTGAATAGCTGAAATGCCCTGAAATGGTTCTGAAAACAATGCCAGGTTATCTCCAAGACACATATTTGATTTTTGTGGTGATTTAAGTTGCCCATCACACTTCAGCCTTTTTTTTTTTTTAATGTTTTTAAAAATTTGCTGCCTGTAACAAATCAACAGGAAACAAATACATTGAGGTAACTCTTTAACAATGATTGTTTCTTGGGGAGTTGCCAAAGGCCATCACATCAAGATGTTTGGAGACCAAGTTACATAATATTGCACTCTGCAAATGACCTACTAGTTTGTTCAGCTACTTAAAGAGTACCATGTCATCCCCATCCCTGCCCTCATTGCCTCTGTGGAAGCACAGGATTAGCTTGTTCCAGAAGAGCAGGTGAGTACATTCTTGGTCTTAATGTAGACTGCTCTTCTTTTTGCACCTCAAATGGAAAACCAGCTTCATGCAACATGACAAAAAGGCACTCCTCTCCCAGTCACTCCTTTTGGCTCTTTCAGCTTCACCCCTTTGCTGACATGAGTTCTTCAAAAATTGCCACTGCAAGATAAGAAACTGCAACAGCTCTGTGATACATAAAATCAGCCAGCGAATGTTAATCAGAGACCAACACAGAATAATACATTAAGGAAGGAAATACAACAGAAAGGCCTTCCCACATCTCAGCATCAGAATAAACAGGGTCTTCCCAGCCTAACAAACACACTGTGAAGCTGGGAGGGACATGCTTGCCCCTAAGAGTAAAAATCTAAGCAGCTTGACCACAAATCAAATTATATGAAAGAGGATTCTTATTTTTAAAAAGACAGAAAATAGAATTGCACTGACATAATTCATATTCCAGTCCAGGATTTGAAGAGACAAAAGTAGGGAGGATAATAACAGAAATATAATGCAATGTAGCTCTTTGCACTTAAATATCTAGTTCATTATCTATACACCATCGTCCTCATGAAGAGAGATGTCAGGATTTCCAAGTGCTGTTTTACAAGCATTCCTACCCATATTATTAACCTCTTACTATTAGCTGAACTGCTTATTTCCTTTCTTGCATTTCAGGCAACTTGTACATGGATGGTACCATATCCAACTTCAAACTTTGTTCAAGGACCAGCTCATTCTCATGTTCCTGCAGTTTTGCTCTTCGGGGAGTTACAGTAGCCCTGAGTAAGGTATATGTAAGTTTTCTTATCTTTCTCTTGGTTTTGGTAAATATATGTTAAGGAAAACATGACAAAAATCTAATTCCTTTCATAGAATAATTATTTTTTTCCCCTCTGTGATCTACAGCAGGTGTCAAAATATTAATTTCAAAAATACTTATTTTTTAGAAAGTAGGAAAGAACACCTTTTTTGCCTTGCTTGTAACCTTCAGGTTATCTACAACCTGTACCAACACTACCCTGCATTTCAAAAGCAACATGTTTTATCAGTACAGGAAACCGAATGAAGTTTAAATCAGTGCCTCACAAACTCAAGCAACTCCTTACTTGCCTAAGCCCAAATTGTTTGACGGTTCCTTTTTGCAGAATAAGGTGCACTCTGGAAAATATGAATTACATGAGGTGACTGCCAAGAGAAATACACCCATCAGCACCACAGTTTATTCCATATGCAAGTCTGCTCGGTAGAGTTGCAACTTTTATTATTTTACAACTGTCAGTTATGGACAGTTTTTCCCAAGGAATCATACTTAAACCCAATCTCTAGGACAGACACTGTATAAAAGACAATGTAAGGCAATTAATCTAGCTTTCTAGTAACTTCATACTTGACTTCCCTTTTCTCTGTATCTGCAACCCTACCTACACTCTTACTTTTTCACCTGCTCTTGAAAAAATAATAATTAACTCTCTTCTCTTAAATGGTAAGGTAAAATTTCTAGATATCAACCCTTTTTTCTTGAAGTTGTCTGTTTTATCATCTTGATTCATCACCTACCTAAACTGAGGAACCAAGTTTAATCAGAACAGATGCAAATGGAGTAAGATTTTTCAACTTATCTTCCCACAGACATAACAGTTCTCAAGACAATATTTCAACCTTTACAAACGGAAAAATATAATTAACCTTTAAAAAAACCCCACCAGATCAGCAGGTGTAAATAGACGTTGCAGCAACAGCTGGGTTTTCTAGAAAACACAAAGAACTTTGTACTCTGCTTGCAGAACAGATGCCCTGATTACTGTCTTCTGAATCAACTTCTCTTTTTACATTAGTTCTGGCAAAGCTTCTCTAATTCTTCACTTTTTTGTTTTCATTTATTCCTAAGGCCTTTATAAGACATAAGACTGCTGGTGCCACTTCAGAACTGTTAAGAGTAAACAGCAAGACTCATCAAAAACATTTATTCGACCTTGCATTTCCTAACATAACACAAGTCAGAAGCCCTGGAAGCTTCAAGTAAATAAAAAATAGCTTTATACATACATAGAATTTTCAAATTGACAGAGAAAAACAATCCAGCTCAGCTAACAGATGTCAGACATACTTTGTTGAAAGTATTCAGCTTCCCTAGCAATAATCTGGTAAAGGAATTTGGACAAAACACATACAAAACACACCAATGCTTACAAGCACCAACTCACTTTGCCTGTTAGGATGATGAAATTTGCCACGTGCTTCAGCAAAACAAAAAGGAAAATTGTAAATCCAGTTGCTATTTGTGACTAGGCATTTTAACAAAGCAGTATCATCTACCTACCTTCTGCATCAAGGCTTGCTGAAGAGTCTAATCACAAGACATTTAGATATCAAACATCACCAAGTGCTTTTTGTTAAGACCTGCAAGAAACCTGCAGGAGCAGCTGGCTCATTCAGGACTTCAGACCATCACATAAACAACCGGTGCAGGAGCAGAGCAGCAGCAGGGCTCCTCTCCCACACCGAGAGCTCAAATGGAACCACAGCTGACCTGACCACTTTGTTGCTGGCTCACTGCAGCCCTCCAGGGTCAGGCCACACCCAAGAGATGCGGACCATAACTAATAAATAAATAAAAGCGGCTAGAACTCGGGAAATCCTCTCCGCTTTACACAAACAGAGGAACAACTTCAAGTGATGCTTTCGCTCACAAAGTACTTGCAGTTATATTTCATCAGGAACAAAAATATGCTTCCGGCATTCCAGCTCTCTGCTAAATTAGATGCAGGTGTTGAAGGGCTTTTTCCAAACATATGGAAGACAATGCAGCTGAAATCTCAGCTAGGCCTTGAGAGATCCTGTACATAAGGCATTAAGCTTTCTACAACACACAAGGAATCTAGGCGGTAACTACTATGATTTCATTTCATGGGGTGATTTAGCGTGGTATTACGAGACAGAAATGTTAAAAGAAAGTAATAAAAGCCTTTCATGTCCTCTCAAATAAAGTCAGATGTTCGTATGTCATGTATCTGGACAACCTCTGCTTTCAATGGAAGCCTGATCTCCACTTCAAAGTGAGGAAATTAGACAAAAGGGGAAAGAATGTACACCTCTCAGTACTGGCAGCTCCAGGAAACCCAAGACCAAAGGACTAAATCCATCGCTTTCCCAACACCCCAAAGACAGACAAGCCTACAAGATATTTAACCAAGAGAGAAATTGAAAGCACAGGCACTTGCAGTCTCAATCTCAGCCATCAATATATAAACCTTGCTCATTCTGTTATTTGAATAGTCACAGCATAGAAAGGACTTTTCTGTATATCCACTGCTAATAATACTTCTGGTTATTGATGAAAAGGCGGCATTCCCTCCACCATGTGTAGGTGGCTTTGGTTTTACTTAATTGGTGTTGCAGGCAGGATGTGTGTTTAGCTTTCTCAGTTCTTAGTTTGTCCTCAAATATTAATGTAACATGGACTGAATCCAAAACAATAAAAGCACAGAGTTAAACCCGAGCTTCCCAGGTTTTTTCCCCTACTCTGAAAACATTTCTACACACTGGAAGTTACTTAACGGTGAACAAATTCTTCTGAAGCCCCATCCTTTGGTACATAGTTTGATAGGAACTAGCTTGATCAGTAAGCTCTGCAGAGAGTAGCTTTGACATTCGGAATCTGGATGTGAATTTTTCATGTGATACCTTGCTCTAGTACTTGCTGATTATTCAGAAATTTGTCTACCCATTCCAAGAGCTGATGCTTTAGTCCTTACATAGAATACGTTTGAGACTTCTACAAAGGGGCAGCTATTTCTGCTTTCAGTGGCACAAAAATGTTGTGAACAGCCTGAAAGTTCAACCATTACCACTGCACTTCCAAGCACACACACAGTTTGGTGTTCAAATAGCATCAAATATTTCTTATCAGACATATACACACTTCAGTGGGAAAATTCACATGCCCAAAACACATGATATGATTAATATTACTGACCTAGCCTTACAGGTATCCTGTTCACATGGATACAGATTCCATATAGCTACTGAAGGAGTTGCGTAAATTTACTTATTTAGTTTGATATGGGAGGTTTTGAGGAGACACAGCTGCGACAGGTGACACCAACTGACCAAAGGGATATTCCAGACCCTATGACATCATGTTCTGTATATAAAGTGAGGGGAAGATAGAAGAAGGGGGGGAGGTTTGGAATGATGGTTTTTGTCTTCCCAAGCAACCATTACATGTAATGGGGCCCTGCTTTCCGGGAGATGGCTGAAAATCTGCCCACCCATGGAAAGCAATGAATTAATTCCTTGTTTGGCTTTGCTCGTGTGCATGGCTTTTGCTTTCCCTATTCAACCTTTATCTCAACCCCCCAAAAGTTTTCCAGCTTTGTCCTTCTGATCCTCTCCCTGATCCCACTGGTGGGGGAGTGAACGAGCAGTGTGGGACTTGGTTGATGGCTGCGGCTAAACCATGACAATCAGCAAAAATACAAACTCTGAGAAGATGGCCAGTGTGCAAGGTACTGTCAAAGGTACAAGCTAAATTCAGTTGGTGTGGAGGGAGAAAGTCGCTCTGAGTTTTTACAATAGGGTTTTAAAGAGTATGCCCCACAGTAGCGTGAATTGTACCACAGATGAGATCTCCACTTACAGTCAGAAAGTTATTGCTTCATCTCTGTTCCTGGGATACTCTGTTATTAAACAGACATATGAACTTTATAAAATTCCTTGGTCTATAAAGCAGGTGCAAAATACAAGTGCATTAAAAGGCAATGTTCAGCTCTACATATTTTGCAATGGATAAAATAATAGAAAAAAACAAAACCCCGATCAGAGATGATGGTAGTGTCAGATGGTGCCAAAAACTGTACTTTGAAATGGCAAATCCATCAAGTAACATTGTCAGGTTGGGCAGATTAGGCACTCTCTTCAACAAATAAAGTCATTAATTAATTGGTCCAGTACATTAATTAATTGGTCCAGTACGTTCTTGTTTATGCAAGAAACACATTTAACCTGTAACTTGTATCATTCACATATTTGAGATAAATTCATTTGCATGGGAACTGCTATGAATCAAAACAAGGTCAATAATGTCCTTTTCTCAGGTTTACTTAATTCACAGCTCATACGAGGAATTACAAACAAGTATTTGTAAGTAACCTAGTTTGCTATCATGTAACTCTTTCACTGGTTCACAAGACAAGGAAATAACTAGAACCCACTTCTGGAAAAATTTAAAGAGAAACAAGAGCATGAAACACACTGCCTCTTTGACCTTGACATTCCCCTAGTAACAAGTTAAGGAACTGGCTAATCCTTCACCAAAACTAAGCAGTGTCTCACCATCCAAAATCCTGTAGAGCCCATATTTTTCAAAATTATTAATTATCATGACTGGCTGAAGAATATAGTCAGTATCAAAGCTAAGTGCAAGTCAGAGAGAGCTAAATCACTAACAGAACTACTTCTACTTAAATTTCATCACTATTATCATATCACTGTAGATTGCACAAAAGCTATCCTGAGGCTTGACATCAGCCAGTATTTTCTTTTGGCAGAATGGGATAAGATCCAGTAAACAGTTTTAATTTCAAGTTGTAATTGAAATTTTCTTTAAAATTGTATCTTGTCTTTTAGTCACAAAGCAAATAACTGAAAAATATCACTTGCAACAATTCACATTGTTCTTGAAGCTTGCTGAACAACCTATAAAGCTTGAATAGTGTCTTTTTTTTCAACTATTTCTTTAATAGTTTTGGGGAGGGGGGTTGGCAGCTTATTTTTTAGTTATTCAAAAAGCATTTTGAGTAATTAGTATGAATGGGAAAGAGGCCTGGATTCATTTTCTGGATCCAAGAAACTGCAGGTGGAAGAGGAGTGTGTACAACTGCTCTCAAATCATCCCCTTTTGCCCTGCTCCCTTCCTTAAACAATACTTTTGTAATTTTACCACAGTTTATTTTCTTCTGCTCAAAACTGGAAAATGAGCGTTCCCTTTGTAAATATTTTGTTACAAGCAGAATACATTCCCAGGAATTTACAAGGCAATTATTTAGTTACTACTACTTTTATCCAGCTCAGTCACGCAGCTTTTGCTGCACAAACACCCATACAGGTGATCCAAAAATAACAGTGGCACAGCTGTGCAGCCCTGTTGAGCCTTTAACAGCTCTACACGTGGTTCAACAGTTCAGAAATGTAAGAGATGTAGGGCAAAGGCTGACATGAAAAATTCCACTTGCCCCTCTCAAATGATGGTGGAGAAGCTAAAATCAGTCCACATACTGTCCCTCCCCTTCTTAAGAGACCTGTACACCATAAAGAACAGTAGGAAAATGCTCTGGTCCACATTTTATGGTTCATTTTCCCCAAGAAAGATAATGAGCTAAGAATGCACATTTTTGGTAACAAAAAAGCCCTGTTTGCTATCCCAAGAGGGCATTTTCACTGCAATGGTCCTGTAAAAAGGCTGACAGTATTTACCATAGCCACAGGCACACAAGTTTCTGCAGAAAGTGGCACAACAGAGGTCCACAGCAAAAGTATTTTGTGAAGGAGTTTTCACTGAAAAACCACACACAGGAGGGGGAGAAGAGATCACACAAAGCAGTATGGCCATAACCTCTCAATTTTAATTAGTTTTGCAACCCTGAAAACATCTATCAACTACTTTGTAGGAGTCTGAAAAAGGCATTAAAGAAAAGCACCTAACTGTCCCAGAGATATTTGCTCCGAACTGCTAATTCTGCAAGGTACCAACAGCATATGAGAACAAAAAAAACCTGGGAACCACAATGTGAGTGGTATCTTTAGGGCAAATTATAATAATTTCAATCCCAGAGCCATCATAAAGCAATGACAAGACCACCTCCGAAGAAAACTGTTTTTGTCAGGGGGATGAACAAAGCTAGTTACCGACTTAAGACTGACTCTACACATGCAGGGACTACAGCTATTGTGCAAACACAGAGAAATGACAAGAGACAATTCAAAATCTCAAGAAATCACTGCAACCAGCTCTTAGAATCTAGAAGATAATGAGATCCTGGTAGGAAAAAAAAAGGAGCTGTCAGATAGCAACTCTTCTGCACTATTACAGAAGCAAAGTTTAAATAGAATTTTAAATGAACAACAATATAAAATAAAAAAGGAAGTAGACATTTATCAGTAAGTTGGTACCTAATAATAAATTTTTGTATCTGATCTACTGACAAATACAGATGCAAGCTCAGGTACACACAGCAGCTCCTGAGAAGATGAGTAGCATTATTTTAAGATTGTTAAAAGTGCAATTATGACTGCATTCCTACTAGACAGTACAAAACCTTGGACTCCACATTGGCAAGAGAACACCCCTGACCTTTCTCAAGGTCTCATCTCAAACTCGAATCTGAGTCCTACTTTTCATTTGAACTCCTCATTCCAGATAATTCTAATATCTTGAAAGTCAACACACAGTATATTATTTGTTATATTAGACATTATTTTCTCAAAGTCAAGCAGTGTAGTATTTTAACTACTAAAAAAAAAAAAAAATGGAAGTACTAAGCTTCCACTTCTAATTAAAACTACATGAAAGAACGCTTCCTGATGGGAAAATGTTTCGGGAAGACATTGATCAGCTCTTTTCTGTACAATATCCAACTGGAGTGTTGCACAACTCCAACAAATAGGAATCCAATCGCAGAAAAAGGTGACACGCAGACACACAACAATAGCTCTTCTGTGCAGGCAGAACTCAACTTCAATTCAGAGCAGATGCTGAGGGGAACCTGATCACATCCCTGTGTCACAGTTTACATGGAGGACTAAGCCACATTTTATCCTGTGAATTACTTGATTGTGAAGAACACAATGTGAAAGGAAAAGAGGAAAACAGATGTCACCACAGTTGATAGACCAAGGAAGTCTAGACACATCTGGATATTATGAAAGTAAAATATTTTAAACATGACTTCCAGTTCTTCTCTCTGGTAAATATGCATTAGATGTGCTGAACTCCAATCCCAAGTTATTTGAATTGCAGTTTAGAAATACACACATGCACCAAAGGAAAAAAAAAACCAACCACAAAAAAAAAAAGAAGGGGAAATTTCTACTGGCAAAAATCCCATAAGCAGCACAGCACACAATGGAACGAAAAAAATCAAAACCAATTCTAAGATTTCAACACAGCCTTCCAGAACAAAGCTGTTTTTATCATCTTTATTATGGTTCACTGGAGAATTTTACTTGATTTTTCCTGTAAAGAAGAAAGGACATAAGCAGCTCTTGCCGCAGTGTGACATTTCCTGAGAGACTGCTGAGGAATTTGGGGTTTCCCAAAAGGTATCAAGTCTGGGACCTGGGGAACATCCTGGCATAATTCACCTCATAGTCCAGATTTTCAGAAGAACCTAAAATTCAAACAGCCAATTCAAGCTTCAATCTGCAAAGCAAAATCTTAGCAAGCATCCCTGAAATGTCCTAGCATCCCTGAAAAAAAGGCTTGGAGAGCAGTAATTTGGAAGTGATGGAGCAATTTGCAAAACTCAAGACTTTGTCAAAACTCTTCTGAATTTTTCCCTCCTATCCTAAGGCCGTGAGGTGATTGCTCTTGGATAGAAACCTGCTTTTAAGATTTATAAGACAATCTGATCCTCAGGAGTACTGTGAGAATCACACTTGATGGACAGAATAAACAAAGGCGACACTGCAACTGTGGCCTATTTCTTGCAAGATTCACATTTGAAATACACAATTTGCCTTCTCTGATAAAAATAGGCTCAAAGGAATAGAGAGTAAACATAGATCTCTTTCTCCATTACAGCTCCCTAACAGTGGTAATATATGACAAGCTATTTGCAAACTTGCTTTCCAAATCAATATGGAAAATAAGACACCATATCAATACATCACCAACTTGTTTACCAAGTTCAGCTTTTCTCCACTGGAAACAACAAAGAGAACTTGGCAGACATTCAGGGCAGAGGAATGGAGATGAACATTTGGTTGGACTGACACCCTGACAGCCAAGAACACAAAACATTCCACAGATGTTTGAAGGGTGCAAACAGCAAGGAGAAAAAACAGCTTAAAGGGGGAGATGACACAGATCAGCTCACAAGGCAAGCAAATCAGCGGCTCGAGGAGTACATCAGCAGAGCCGATGGCAGCAACATAAACCACCAAAGTCACCTTCCCACAAACATGCTTAAGGGAGGAAATAGCCCCTTGTTCAGAGAACAAAACAAGCACTACCTTTCTGCTGCCCAGGAAAAGCCTTCACGAGTTCCGTGAGGACTACTCCTGCATCAAAGCATTTCTTCAGTGCCAGAAGCACATGTACACCATTGGGCTCAAATCAGGTTTTTCCATGCTTTATACTTTCAACCAAATTTGTACTAAAAAAAAAGATGTTCTGAATAGTATTCAAACATTTCATCATCCTGTTGACAATTCCATAAATCCAAAGCTGATAATAATAATGCCACTAACCCTCCCACCTAATTAATTCCATTGTATGTGAAGAAATCATCCCACTTTTACAGTTTTGTATTATATGACATCATCTACCATGACCAGGTCAAACCCAAAGATTTAAGCATATGAACAAACCTATGAGAAAAAAAAACAGCAGTAATGATGAAGCATTTTTACCTGTGAACAATTAAATTAATTTTTATTCCATGAACTGCATGACTTTCCAGGAAATTTTCCTTTTTCAGACTGTAGATTGTCACAAACAAGTGAAATTACCATAAAACTGTGTTCCATATTTTTCAACTCACTAACTTTATACTATACTTAGATAACTAAGTACCATGTTTACCTGATTCTTGCCATATCGGTATGTGTTCCATTTTCCTCAGCAATACTTTTTCTGCCCTTTTGTGGGGGTTTCAGTACACATTGAACACAACATAAATGGAAGCGTTTGCTTGGGAAAAAATTACATCAGCTATCAAAAGCCCACAGGAGATCTATCTTCAGGTAATGAACTGGACTCCTCATGCAAACAGAATGTCAAGACATTGTCAGCAACACGTAGGATAACAACAACAGTACTAAGTCCAATGGTAACATCTTTTTGAAAGGAGGACGTGTCAAAATATATTGGTAAAACAGTATGCTCTTGGAGCTGCTGATATTTTCCTCTACAGTAGGTCAACATACGGAACAACAGTAAGTCCAAAAAAAGCACTGAAGGCACATTAGTATCCACACCTAACTGTTCCCAGTTTTTTGCACAGCAGTTGCTGGGTTTTCTAAGGTCTCTGGAAATTTTTAAGAACCTGTATGGAAGGCAACGTGGCAAACTGCAAAACATACTGCTACAGAGGACAGGAGATGCTCGGCGGAAATGACCCACAATTTCACCACATCTCATGAACACACCCACCCTAAACCGGTTAATGAAATGCTCAGAGCCCTCTCCTGTGTTAAACCGTCTTGGAATTCAGTGACCTTTTTATGACAATATGGTCAAAAAATAATATATTTTCATGTTCAGCTAAACACACAGTCTTTCTGCAGAGGTGTTTCAGCACTACCACCAGCAAAAATACGACAAGTTGCAGCTTAAAAACACTCTCTAAAGAGTTCTGTAAAATTTTAACAGTTGGAGGAGAAATTACAGGTTCATGTCCTGATTTCCACACTACTTTACTTCTTCCTACCTTATTAGGCTCAAAAATTCTGCAAACGATGGACTAGCCAAAAACCAGTTTCTTTTTGTTCTGCTTTCAATGAGTCTCAGAACAAACTATTTGCTCATATCAGTTTCCAAGCAATCTGTCTAGGCATCCAAGTCTATTAACTAGAAGAACCATTCAAGCCTGCTTCCTTTTAAACATTCGCAAACCAAAAAGGTTGTTTAAGAGGCCAGCTAGGCTCTGTGATTTATTTCTTGACATATCCAATAAATAATCTTTTTGGTTCTGCAATGAGACTTCAGTTCTTCATTGCTCATAATCTACAGCAGATGCCAAAAAGCTGGTTTTTTGTGCTTCTGAAAACACACAAACACAAAAATCTACTTTTTCTAGACCTCCAGCAGCACACACAGCTTGTTTCTGAGCTCAAGTTGTCATCCTATTTTTTAAGCACAGATACTAACTTTACACTAATCTAAAGAGGACTTACTTGGCTTGCCTACCAGCAGCTCCACACTTAATATTTTCCAACTTAGCACCCAAGAGTGCTGTACTGTTGTACCACAGACAATATTCAACACATACTGTATGAAACTGTCCGTTATGTCCCCAAATAGAGGCAGGCCTGCTAATAAAGTTCAGTAACATGCAAAGAGAAGTCTTCCCTAAGAGAAAAGTGTAGATGTAAAAGGAAGTACATTTTTTGAGTACAAGACTACTTTGCATAAAATGAATACAAAACATATCTGATAACGGACCTCTGATCCCCAGCTAGGGACATAAGGAGAACATGAATCACCAAGAAACATGACACTATGTTCATAATACAGATCTCTGAGGTACACAACAGAGGAAACTTGTCACACATCCAGTAGTCCATCATGTGGCACCTCCAAGGTTCAGGAGAAAATTCTGAATTTTTTCTCAAAGAAAAAAGTACAAAAAGAATAGCAGTGTTCCTGCAGCTCGAAAAAGAAACCACTGTGATTAAACGTCTACCACACCCACTATACTCATTTTCCTGCAAGAGCCATGTTCTACAGAGAGCTGTTGGGATATTTTATGGCACTGCAAAGTATGACCTAACTTATATTATCTTCATAACTGTGTGGTATCGCAGGCTCCAGACACTCAAGTTTGGGGTTTTTTTCTACACAATCCCTCCAGCCTGACTAAGGCACCCATCTATAAAGCAGAGGAGGGTGTTCAGATCCTTAATGATGTATGTCATAGAGCCACAATGGTGAGCACAGTTAGCAAAGCTAACTTTTCCTCAGAAGTTTAAGCTTAGACTTGGCCCAGCTGTGCATTTTGAGCAGCATCACCTCCTACAAAACATCCGTTCTGAACTATGAACGTTTCTTCTACACAGACCACTCCTTTCTCCTCCACCAAGACTGGAGGCTACATGCACAGCCCAGCAGCACAGACCTGCCCTTGCCCGAGGAGGCATAAGCAGCTCTGCCTAGTCACTGGAGAAATAATCAGCTCCTCATGCCACATTTACCAACACATCTCAACTGCTCTCTCCACAGCTTAGCAGTCCAGCAGCACTATCAGACAAGTGGTCTGCAAATTAAATCGGATCTATTCCCTGCAACTCCACAGCAACACTTCAGTGATAACGGCCTGTTTTTCACATCCTCAGCAATGAAACTGCAAAGGCACGTACCTCTGAAATCTCTCAGTAGCACTGCTTATATCCCATTATTTCAGTTTTTCCCCTGCCACTGTATTAATGTGACCTTTTCTTTATTGTTTAATTGCCCTGGGTTCATTTGGTGTTTGGTATAACAGCACAGACTAGAAATTATTTCCTTTACTGGGTATTTCCACCAGGTATTGTACAGTAATTTTTCATTACTTACTGGACACCCAAGTAAGGTACAAAATACTTACTACATAGTCATATATAGACTAACTATAACTAATATGTCCTTTTGGCTAAGATACCATTTTCTAGTAAACCTTGTGATGGGAAGAAATGCTAAAACTCACGTTTCTCAGCCTTCCTGTGGGTACTGGGAGATGAAGATCTCCGCAGCAGTGTCCCGCAGTGACACCATCAAACAGGATGCAAACGTCTGAGGGGAGTCTCAGCATTTAGGATTTTTTCTAACGCTAGCAGAGGATCACACCTGTGCCGAACTCGCCTTCTGCACTTTTCCAGTTGCCAAGGAAAGGTATCAGGAGCTACATGGATCTGCATTGTACAGCAGTGCTGCACAGAGGCTTAATCTCGTTACATGATAAATAGTCTTGACACCAAAAGTGCCACGTGCTGCACACTCAACTGGTTGCTTTAGTCCTTTCCTGGTGTCAGCCAAGAGCATTGTGAGCTTTGTGTGCCCAGGCTGACAGAAGGCATGTACGAGGTACACCTGGAAATTCAGCACATATAAACACAGGAACGGCCAAACGCAAGATACCTGAGAACCCGCCAAGCTCCCCAGTTTACAGTATCATCATCACAGCTGCCCCTGCTCCTTCCCAGAAGTGCACCTCTCCCTTTATGCCTGGCAGAGAAAAGGGAAAAAAGGGACCAATGTGGTTACTCCCACACAAAGACCCACAGACCACTGCAAAAGGTAGAGTCAACAAGCACTTCTCAGTGTGGTAAAGCCTGCCAGTAACAGCTGACCAAATCAGGAGCCGAGTCATCATGGCAAGTGGCCAGAATTGTTTGTAGCATCAATGCTAAAACTTAGCAAATTCTTCAAAGGAAGGGAAAAGGGAAAAGGGAAAAGGGAAAAGGGAAAAGGGAAAAGGGAAAAGGGAAAAGGGAAAAGGGAAAAGGGAAAAGGGAAAAGGGAAAAGGGAAAAGGGAAAAGGGAAAAGAAGGCAGGCAATTGTAGGTGACTCCCTTCTGACAGGAATTGAGGACCCTCATATGCTTACCATCCCCATCCTACAAGGAAGTCTGCTGCCTCTCTGGGGCTTAGGTAAGAGATTTAACTCTCTAGTACTAGGAGACTGCCTGGACTGACTCAGCCCTCCGATTATTACCCACTTCTGATTGTCCAGCTTGAGGCTGGGGAGAGAAGTCCTGGAGCAATACAAAAGGCTTTCAGGGCACTGGGGCAACTGGCTGAAGTGACAGGAGCACAAGTAGTGTTTTCCTCAATTGCTCCGGTATCAGGGAAGAATGCCAAAAGGAACAGGGGAACACCCCTAATCAATTCATGGCTTAGAGACTGGTGCCATCGGTGGAACTTTGGCTTTTTCAATCATGGGCCAGTTTATGTAGCACCAGTCCTGCTGGTGACAGACAGGATTCACCTGTCCCAAAGGCAAAAAAGGAGGAGACTAATTTGCTGGATGGGTGCAGGAAACTCAACACACTGGAGAGGAGGGAGCCTGGGAGGTTCCTGGAGTGTGCCGAAGATAATTTCCCGACACCGCTGGTAAGCGAGCCTTGTGGGGTGGAGCCCGGCTAGACCTGTTGTTTACAAACAGCTGGTGGGAGGATGAAGTTAAATGACTCCGCTTTGAGCCTTGTATTCCTCCGAGGAGGAGAAGGGGTTTCACCATCATGCACCAAGTTTTACATTCCAATTGTAATAATGTTTTACATTCCAATTAATTTACTGACTTCTGAAGAATTTTTACCTGAGCTGTATTCTCACTGCCATATAACAGAATTGTATTTGCTTTTCTTAAAACAGTGAATAAATCTGTCTTACATATGAAGAGTAAGTCCTCAATTTCAAAATGAGTTATTGATTGGGCAGGTGGGGAGTGTTTGGTATGATGTTTTCATAATGAAATTTCACTTTTAGCCACAGGGCAGAGCTCTGTCAGAACAAGCTTTTTGACCAGCACTTTTTCTATTCACTTCTAAAGGGAGGAAATTTGACATTGAAGTTGGGTCTGTTTGGGTTCCAGCAATGCTGTTAAGATCCCAATTTACCATAATCAGGTTCTGACTCTTAAAGACCATTTGCAAAGCTCCCATTTTAGGACACTTCCATTCAGTTCTACAGGGCCTAAGCAGGCCTTGTACCTACAAACGTAAAATAAGAATTCACACTCCTTTTAAAAGAAGCTGCATCACTTATCTCCAAACTAAAAGGCATTGAAAGTTTTTTCCTTCTCCGGGCAGACCCTTTCTCTCTCAGTTTTCGTCCTTCTTAGGAGAGTTTAAAAAAAAAAAAAAAAAAAAAAAAAAAAAAATTTTGAAGAAAAC